>CM062612.1:55684341-56121841 GCA_025617555.3 Puccinia polysora | reverse complement strand
GAGAAGAGGTTGAAAATGTTAAGAATATGTTGAAGGCCACCAATGATATTGATTTTGAATTTCTTCCACCCTATTCACCATTTCTAAACCCCATTGAGCTCATTTTTAACCCTCTTGAAGCATTTTTCAAATGAAAAACCTTGCTTCAACATTCTCAACTATCTCATCAAACATGCTATTTATGAAACAATTACTGAAGAACATAGCTTAAAATGGTTTCATCATTGTCAAAAGTTTCACAGAGTTTGTTCAGAGATGCAACCAATTACTGGTCCAATATTAAAACATCCTGAATGATTTTTTGAATTTCTGGGCTTCCTGGTTTTTTTTTACTGGTTCTCAGTTTTTTTTACCAGGTTTTCCAATAAATTCACTTTTTTTTTTATGTTTTATTAAATCCAAGTTTTTTTAACCTACTACAAAAACTTACACCCACAAACTTGTTTTTTTTGGGGGGGGGGTCAAAAAACCCAGTGGCTGTTTGACTTGTCCTGTGGACTTCCTACCCTTGTTGGGTGGACTTGAGAAATTGTCAAGGGGCCTTCAATCCCTTGTTGAGAGGCCTTATTCTGTTGATGAGTGGCCTTGAATTACTTGAAGAGGGTTCTTGATTGCTTGTTATGTGTCCTTCCTCACTTGACAACTGGACATGGTTTACTGGTCCACTGGACTTTTTTACTGGGAACAGTTGTATGTTTTCAATTGGATGCAGATTGCCCAAAAACCAGAGAACTACTTTGACCAAGATCAATACCTTCCGTCCAATTCAGCTTATTCTAGTGGGAAATATGTGGTTCCAGCATACCGGAATGTTTTGTCCAACAATCAAGGAAAAACAAATCTCAAAGATCATCTTGCCCATTCACAAGTTCAGATTTAGCATGCCATGGGATTTGTGAAAGGAAGATGGGCAAGCTTAAGTGAAATGAAAAACCAGATTCAAAACCCCAAAGACATGAAGTTCCTCATCAACTGGATTATCACTTTTGTAATCCTTCACAATCTTTTGGCCAACATCAAAGATGAATGGGGCAAAATATTTGAAGATGATATTCTGGATCCGCCTCAATTCATCCCTGTATCATCTTGTCCCTCATCTTCTCCTGTGACAAAATGAATTCTTCCTCTCACCCTTGCTTGATTTGATGAGTAATGTTTGATTTCAAATTAGGTAAAAAATCCCTTCACCAGTTTTATTTTTAGTTTTGGTTGTTCACCCAAGATTCCTAGGCTGATTTGGGGTTTTTTTCTCTCTTTTAGTGGGGTGGACTTAGACAAAAAAGACTCAAAACTTCCAAAACACCCACCTCACCCCACCAAACCACCAGTTGGTCCACTCCTTCCTCCTCCTCACCAACCACCTCCACCTCACACCACCTCCACCTCACCCCTCCTCCTCAACCACCTCCTCTGCCTCACCAACCACCTCCCCTCCTTCTTTGGTTGGCACCCCTGGAAAGCTCCCCCCCCCTCCTGCTCATCCTCCTCCTCATCCATCCCCATCAACGGATACTGATCCTTTGATCCATCCACCTTAGGCCCCCCCCACCTCCTTACTTCTTCTTTCCCCAGGTAAGTTACCCCCCCTCCTCCTCATCCTCCTCTTCCCTCCATCCTTGCTGACCTCCTCTCCCTCTTGCTTGCTCCCTCACATCCTCTCCCTCTTGCTTTCTCCCTCACCATACCCCCCCCCCCCCCCCCTGCTCCCTTGTTTGCCTGGCCCCTCTGCTCCCTTGTCCCCCCCCTTTGTTTGATTTGCCGGCCCCGCAACCCCCCTTGATTGCTTGGGCCCCACCCCCCCCCCACCCCCTTTGCTGCTCTGCCCCCCCCCCCTTGATTGCTGGCCCCCCCACCCCCTTTGCTCTGGGCCCGCCCCCCCCTGCTTTGTTTGCTCTTGCTTCCCCGCTGCAGGCTTGCCTCTCTGCCCTCCTGGCTAGCATACCAAGCCACCCCCCCTCCCTTGCTGCCCAGCCCCATCCTCCCTGGCCCCCATAGCCCAACCCAAAGCCCAGCCCAATTTGTTCACACCCAGGTAATTTTTTTTTGTGATGACATGACTGATTTTTATTTTTCTACTATTATTTTTTTTGGTAATAAGCCCAGCCCAATTTGTTCACACCCAGTAATTTTTTTTTGTTTTTTTTCTGTTTTTTTTGTTTTTGTGATCACGTGACTGATGTTTTTTTTTTTTTTGGTAATCCTTTTTTGATGGATTTTCCTTCAATTCCATTGCTTCTCCCACTTCACTCACAATTTTATACTCTAAATTGAATCCCTTCTTGATCCTCACCCCAAGCAGAGCATTTGCCTGGGAGGGAACAAGATAGAAGAAGATGAGGTGGCAAACATAAAGAGAGGTGGCAAGCAGAGGACTTTGAAGTAAAAGAGGGATCAAATGAGGGCATCAGAAATCTCTTTGGAACTTTCAGAGAGGGGCATCAATAAAAAGGTTGTATGGTCTGGACATAAACTACAACCTTTTGATCTGTATCCTGCCATAACTGCTGAAAACAAAAAGAACAATCAAAAACCCTCACCTTCTGAGATCAAACATTCCAAGAAGACAATCAAGCAATTTCATTTCTTCAGCCATGTAAAATTAATAATTCTCAATAATTCTGATCACAAGGGTCTTGTTGCAATAATTGAATTTTTCCCATTGGATAAAATTTCTGACCAAGAAAAGAAGGACATCATCTTTGTCCTTCAACTTTCCTTCACCAGTCAAAAAACTTTGTCAACACTGTTGGTCCCTCAAGATCTTGGGGTGGGATAATGTGGGCAATTGGATGGCAAAAATTTATGGAACCCTTTGAGTTACTTGGATGCTATTTGAAGAAATCATCTATTCAATCTTCCCCTCAAGAGTATGCTTTTCTCAATCTTAAGGCAGACAAAGTCTCTCAAATTTTAGGACAAATGTTTTGCCATTTGGCCAGACTTCCCTTTGAATCAAACTTGGAAATAATGAAGGACAACTGAATCTCCTCCTTCTCATCACTCAAATTTGGTTCTTGGCCTACTCCCTTTGAGTGCTCTCCGCATGTCACTTTCACATCCAACTCTTTTTACAACTCACCTCACATTGACAAAGGTGACATCTCTGAGTATTCCTTTTTACTTGCAGTTCCAACCAAGAAATCTAATGGACAACTTATTGAAAGTACCAATGAATATCAAGTATAAAATGGCCAATTTGTTTTTCCTGACCTGGGCTTTGGAATTGATTTCAAGCAAAAATGTATATTCAAAACGGTTTGGGAAGCCAATAAGTACAAGCACTGTACTTTTCCTGCTGTGGAGAGTGCCACTCATACAAGAATTTCTGGGTCAATGCAAATCAATAAAACCACTCAAAACACTTTCAGGGACTTGGGGAGTGAAAAAATATACTCTAGGAAAAAAATATAAATAAAAAGAAAGAATATTTTTTTTTGGTGGGGTTAAAAATAGTCTTAAGCATTGTGGTAATCAAAAATGATTTTTTTTTTCTTTTTAATTTTTTCATCAAAGCAAATATATTTAAAGGTGCAGAATTTGAGTAATCTCCTTTAATTAATCTACTGTTCTACTGCTACCAATGTATGCCGCAGCCATTGACCACTTATCCTTTTTTTATTCTGCCAGTCTTTCCCTCTCCATTTCCAGTTGTGCTTGCTGTCCATCCTTATCCTTTTCCTCTTTTTGAAATTCTAGCTCAGCCTGTTTCAACTTCCACTCAGCATCCCATTTTTGTTGATGATCCAAACTCTTGGCTTTCTGCTTTTGCAACTTGATATCCAGTTGACAATCCCACTTCTCCTTTTCAAACTGAATTTTTTCAGATTCAATTTTTAATTTCACTGTTTTTCAGAGAGGGAATAGAAATGAGCTTGATTTTGAAAGCAAGGAGAATCCAATTGGCTTATTTGAATCTTGCTTCTCCATGATCTCCTCAAAGCCCAAAAAATTTGAAGTTTTTCTCCTCTTTTGAATGCCATTGGGGTTGATGTTGATGGAATTGGAGGCCTTTTGCTTTCCCTTTGCAGAGGAGGTTTGTGTGGGAAAATCATTTCTCTCCTTTGAAGGGAATGTGGGAGGCCCCATTGGCTTGAGCTTTTGGCCATTCAGGAATGGATCAGCCTGTTTTTTTTATGATCTCAATCATTCAGGATTAACCATAAAGAAAAGAAAAGAACTTGGTTCCTTACTTGAACAGATCTTGATGGCAATGGTGATATGAGAATTAAATCCTACTCATTGGCCAAGTTCTCAAGTTCTTCCACCCCAGGAAGAGAGAAATTGAAAGAAGTAAGTGAGGTGTCCAAGTTTGGGTTTGACTCATCAATCAATGCAGAAGTAGATGTGATTGGAGCTGATTGTGTTTGAATATCCTCCTTGGAATTGGATGGGGGCCACTCAAAGGCAAAGGTTTCATCAAGCTCCTCATTGCTAGGCTGAGAATCTCCAGCCAAGTTCTTGGCATCAACTGAATCAGATTTTTGGGCATCAAAAGCAGATAGAGGGGTTATTTGGGCCTTCTTTCCAAAGATTTCATACATTTGAATATAAAAACAAAAAATGGAATCCAAATTATCAACCACCCAGTTGATTCCCTTGGCTTTATTGGAGTTGTTGATACCAAATCCAGTGGAGATTGACATGGAGTGGGCCTTTTTGTACTTGGCTTGTTAATTCTTGAATCACTCCCTCATCTGTTTGGATGAAAGATCCATCCTACCTTTTGTTTCATTCTTTATTTCATTGGCCATCAGGATATAACCATTGACCTTAGAGGATGGATGTTTGCCAACATGTGTTTCATTTTTGGATCCAAAGCAAGCATTGTAGTTGGACGGAATTTAGAGCCAATTTACCAGGATGATGTGATCAGCTCTCTTGAGCTGACTTGAGCCTTTGGAAGCTGATGGGGGAGGATTGTTATATTTTGAGTTCCTGGGGGATTTTCTCTTTGGTCCATTGGATTTTTTAGTGTACTTGTGGGGAGAGGATCACTGAGGGGCCATTTAAAAAGAGTAAGAGTGATGAAGGGATGAAGGGCTATGAGGGTTTTTAAGTGGTGAGAGTGATGAAGTTATGAGAGGATGAGAGTGATGAAGCAAAGAGGATAGGAAGAGATGAGAGTGATGAAGTTACAAGAGGGATAAAGCAATGAGAGTTAGGATGTGATGAAAGCAATAAAGTGATGAGAGTGATGAAGTGATGATGATAGTGATGCAATGAGAGTTAGCTGGATTTGATGAAAGGGATAAAGTAATGAGAGTGATGAAGTGATGAGGATAGTGATGAAGAGATGAAGAGCAATGAATCAATTTTTTTTTCAGATGAGGTTGGAGGTAGAATTGTTTGGAGGTTGGAGGTGGAAAACCAGGGGTTTATGAAGTGGACAGGCTGTAGAAACCTTTATATACTTTAATTGAAAAAAACCACTTATTTCCAGGTAAATCTGACACGTCTGATGTGAAATAAGTGGGTTTTTTTATTTTTAATTGTGGATTTGGTTTGAAACCTGCCATTAAAAAATTGCGGGTTTGCTTAACTCTGATATGCCCTATTGATTCAATAATCAATAGAAAAATAAATCATGAAACATTCAGGGGAAAAAATCATTCAAAACATATCAATCTCTATTAATTTCCCTCTTTGATTTTCAGGCTTTGTAGGATGAAACAAAATTTTCAAACCAAGTTCTAAGTTATTGTGAATCAAATCCTCCCATTTTTTGATTCCTTGCTAGCAAAAGCCTTCCAAAGTGGATTTAATTGGGTAGCTGGCCACAGTTCAGAATTATAGCAGTAAGAAACTATGTGCTTAAAACCTTAAAAAATGATTCAACATATGGGAGAATTTTTGGAAATAAAAAAAATCAAAATGGTATCAGAAATGGCTCCAAAATGCACTCCAAAACAGACATTTTCTGTCATTTTTGTAGTTGAATCAACTATTTGGAGGTAAAAAATTGATCCTAAAAATCCCCAAACAAATTTTTTTGTGCCCTTTTCAATTCCCAGTAAAAGACTTCAAGCTCAAAAATTGGAAAGTGTTCCAGAAATATTAGGGGGGAAAAGGCTGTTCTTTTTATGTTAATCCCATTTCTTGGCAGGAAAATGAAGTACTAAAAATGTTGAAAAATCATTTTTGAATTTCCTGTTATATTCAAAAACTTTCTGTCTCTTCAGAATTTCCAAAATAATCAGAACAAAATTAATAAAAAAAAAATTGAAAACATTTGTGACATTTTTTTTTTCAATTTTTTGAACCTGATTTTGAAGGCCTTTGAATGGACCAAAAATTCTCAAAGAATTTTTAGAGAGGTTTTGGATTCCCACCTATGCAGTGGTAATTTTTTTTTCAACTTCATGAAATGGCTCAAATTTAAGGAAAACTACACAGATGGGGGATGTTGTGGGGATGTTGAAACCATGCAAAAATAAGGATTGAGTGCATGAAAAAAATAATACCCTCATTTGATTTATTATACATATATATATATTCAAATATTTTAATTTTTTTAGCCTCCCTTCAACTGATGTTTTATTAATTTAAAGGGGTCAGACTATCAATTTTTATAACTCAAAGGAATCCCCAAGAATAATTTTATAATTTTTTTTCAACAGATCTACTAGCCTAAAATAAGCTCTCAAAAGGATAAAAATAAAGTAGGTCTGATTTTTTTAAAAAATGTTTAAAAATGATTTTTCAAGGTAGGTACAAAAAATGGTCCCCCAAACAGCCCTTCATGATTCCATTTTTTGGGTTTGAGGTGGAATTGTAGGGGCAAAAATGCCCCCAAAAAAATCTCACATTATACCTTCTGATTTCTCTTGATTTCCTCTACAGGACTGCCATATGGAAATCAACAAAAAAAACCAACCAAAGGAGGTTTAAAAAAATTATGAATGTTTTGAGGTTTGGTGACTTTTTGAGAGGAAAAAACCACTGGGAAAATTCCCCCCCCCCCCCCAAAAAAAAAAAAAAAAAAAAAAAAAAAAAAAAAAAAAAAAAAAAAAAAAAAAAATCAAGCTCTTTGATATATTGAGAAAAATATTGCCACTTCAAAAAATACAAAACCATTTAAGCAAAAAACTCAAGCATAAGGGTCAAAACAGATGAGAAAGTGGCAATTATTTGTTGATTTTTGAGGGAATATTAAAGGGGCTTAATCACTTTCAACCCTTCTCAAAAGTATTTTTTGGGGAGTTTTCAAGGGCTCTTCTACACAACTGCTGTTTCAACTAGGCATATACTCAAATATTTAAAAACCACATGCATTCAAGGGTTTCAGATTACATCTGCACAATGTTGAACCCATGTGAGTTTAAGGGTTAGCCATGTGAGAAAAATAATGCCCTATATATAAAAACCAAGTACCATGATGTTTTCCTCTAGAGCCAAAACAAAAAAACATCATCATTGTTTCTGAATTCTTGATTATCTATAAGGTTTCCATCAGGTCCCTCTCCTTGGGGTCTCTCTAGTAATTCTTTGAATACCAGTCTGTCTTTTTCCTTAGACTATTTCATCTTTTCCATCACTTTGGCCCTTCTTTTTTCTTTTGCTCTTCCTTCTCTTTAAAAAAAAAACTTATACCTTCCTTCTGAGCCAAGTCCTTTCAAGGACCTTTTTCTCATCCTGAGATCCCTCTCTACTCTTCAAACCATACCACAATCTTATGATCTCCTGAAATCTTACTTCCTTCACTCATACATGGGATCTCATTCAACCCCCAACTGGATCAGGAAGGTTTTAGTGAGAAAAGGGGATGGTAAACCAAAGGGTCTACCTATTGCATGTTTTATCAGTGTTGGATCATGGTTCAGGAGTGGTGGTTGAAAGATTCTCAAGGTTATTTTTTTGGCTTCTTCACCTTCAGACAATTTTTTTTCCTCCAGGTAGTTGCTTCTGACCTCCAACAACATTAAATCACTCCCGACCCCTTTGAGGCAGGGAGTCAATTTATACACCCAATCATGATCTTTTTTTTTTTTTTGGTTAACCCAATAGCAGTAACAAAGGTGTTCAGAGGAGCTTGATGATATGGTAACACTAGATTAAACCAAATCTCACCCATTGACATTTTTAATACATACATACATGTGATTGGGTTGATTTGTGCCATCCTCTCACTTTAAAACTCTCAAGAAGAAAACTGATCCAGCCCATCACTTTTCGTTTCTTCTTCATCCTATTACAATCCATCCAATTTGATATCCAATGCCCATCCGGGGGCCTCCTTCTTTATTTCCCTCTCTTCATTTTCCTCGCTGGTCCTGCCATTTTCCTGTTAGTCTTGAATCCTCCTCCGCTCGACAGGGCGGCTTTTTAAACCGAATCAGAAAAAAAAGATAAGGCTATGATTGTCAGTATCTTCTCCGGTCTTACGTACATCTGTTGAATTTGTTCACTCGTTTACTTTGGAAAAACTTGGTTTTTTTACACATCAAAGGGGAAATCAACAAAAGACAAGCGATAGTAAATGAGTCTTTTGGCATATATATCATACAAATACCGACAGTATATATATATATATATAATGATAAGGTAAGGAAGGGGAAGAAGAAAAGATAGGAGGAAACTAGAGGACCACTTTATTAAACTTTCAAGTTCTACTCTGATAAGACAAGAAAAAGAAACCACCGCGCTCGTAGTTTGTGACTTTTGGGCAATGCCCTTTTTCTTCTGAGTTTGGTTTGATATAAAAAGGTATTCATTGATCGATATACATAGCAACTATGGTATAATGATCGCCGTCCGAAACCGGCCTATACAACACCGACCAAAAGAAACGAAAGAGACATTAAAGAAGGGTTACATAACTCTCATCTAAGCAGGTGCTATTTATCATCGTTCCTTCATCCGATCAAACCCCAAAGAAACAGTAAGCTTGGGGGTCATCAGATAGAAAAGGCGGGTGGGATGGGAGCTATGAAGATTAGTTGAGCACTCGGCCTACTTGCCGATTTTCGCGGGGAGTTGTTGGTGATGGTGTTGCAGATAATGATACTGGGAATGACTCGTGATCTGTTTCTTGGAGCCACCAATTCTATTATGACTACTACTATCATTCATATCGTATTGACCGTTGGCGAGGCTGTGACTGTTATTATGACTATGACAGTTACCCGTCGCACCCTCGTTGATGTGACTCGACTCAACCTTGTCGACCCCAAGACTCAAGAATCCCAACACTAAAGGGATCAAACTGAGAACCCAATCCCCATCAGCCTTCTCCTTCTGGCCGACAAGACACAAAATTTCAAAAAAGATGATCGGGCACGAAAAGGGAATAACCTACCTGTTTTGTTCACAGTGCTTTACCAGCTCGTCACCTGTCTTAACATATTTCGCCAGCAAGTGAACATTTTCGTTCTCGTCAGCATCTCCGACAGGGTTTTCTTTATTACTATATGAGTAGGGGCTGAGCGCCATTCTACCGCCTTCGAGATTAGACCGAAGCTGTTCCTGTAAAAGTTGATGTTGGTGCCGTCGAAGATGAATCGCTTGAGCTTGATTCATTCGAGTGATAATCGCCTGATGTAGATCTTTCTCAAATTCACCCATCGTATAAATATATGTCTCCGACAACGAGTTGGATCGAACCTTGGTCGTTTTCTGTGCCTCTGATTTTTCGACCCCATCGGAGCTCTTGGGCTTGGCGGATTTGTGAGTTCGATTTCCTACTTTTAATCCGACGATAGTTGAGACATAAGGGTTCACATTCAAAGAGATACGATCTTCGTTAAGTATCAGAGTATCTCTCAAAACATGCAACGCTGCTATCTTTCCAACAGCCTGGGGTCCGAGTGAACTCTCGCTGGCAACTTGCTTCGACTGGACCTCGCTTTGAGTTTTGGTCACCAGGTCTAGAAATTCCGTCTTGGCTTCGGATCCTTGAAAGCTAAAAAGATAATTGCGCTTTGCATTCAGGTGGTTCAGAAAGCCAACTTGCACGGTATGCCTCATAAACGCTCGCTCGACTGATACCGTAGCATTCAACGGCAGACCGTCATAAGCCGCCGCCCGTCGTCCAATCTTGATAAACGATACCTGACGCATCCCCAGAGACCTTCCCTTGATCTGGAAAGATGCGGAAGGAGATTGGGCAAAGCTTAAAAAGGATGGCTCAAAGCTCAGACCGGAGCCGAACAATTTAATTCCAAATTGAGGATCTGGCTCAGGGATGGTAATGGTAATCTTCTCGGAGTGTGATTGGTAAAAAACTTGAGGCGGTAATTTTAATCCTTTCGCTTGCCCTTCTTCAACCATTATTTGAATCTTCTCCACATCTTCCACATTCGCCCTGGCCTGCACCAATCGATCTCGACGGATCGACTGATAGCTCTTCTTCAACATTGACTGCAGTTTCTCAGCGGACAACGTATTGTTTGATTTGCCGCTGGTCACCGGTGAAGATCCATTTTGCATCCCATCGAAGTAAGACTTGACCGTCAATACAAAATCAGCTTCCGCTTTTATGCCGTTAGGAAAACCAATCAAGCCAGCTACATAGCGCATCGAATCGATTAGCCCGTCGTGTAGATGCTCACTCAAGAGGATCATCGCCGTTGCCCATCGAGTCACTAGCTCGGCACTGATACCGATCTTCGGATTGGAAGTCGCCCACGAGGCTCCAAAGGTCTCCAGAAATCGCACAATAGCCTGAGGATCAGCTGGTAATCTCAGCGACAGTAAGGCTGATCTGAGCGCATCCTCTATCCTCATGGAACCGAAGTTCAATTGATCAAGATATTTTTTCAGCACCTCAGACTCAGTGGGCCCGGATAGATACTGCCCCAACTGTCGCTTGTCAAGTCCTATGATTGAAGCCAATAGTTTCACCACCTCAGATGCTGCATCCTCGGTCTCAATACCACCCAGATAGTCCTGGACGGCACGAGCAGGATGACCTTGAAACATTTCCTTGAACCGATGCTGGGGCGAATCATTGCTCGCTTCCAGAAACCCATCCACATAGTGATCATCTTGAAGATGACAGGGACGAACGGGCAGTTTGGGATCGACACATCGTAACTGTCGGATTTCTACTACGCTCTTGCCCAGAAAAGAATGCTTGAGTGTAATAGGTAGTTTGGGAACTCGTTCTCCGCCGTGGTGTTCAAACTCAACAATCGGTTTGGTGATGACTAGAAGATCGTTGAACAAAAATAGATATCGATCCTTAACACAAGTGGCATTAACTACCTGCAACACGGCACGATGCCATAGTAGTCTACGGGGTGGTTCATTTAACTTGGTATGTGGTGATGTGATGGAATTTGATAACCTCAAGAATGGGGATAAGCGTGAGAGTATTTGCTCGCGACGTTGGCTGGAAATGATAGACATAACCGAGTGATTGTTGCTCTGGGAGGTTCGAGAGCGAGAGAGCTCGGCGGAGGCACTGATCTTCTCAGCAGCGTCGCCCATGGATTGCCATCGAGTAGAGTCTACAACCTCTTCCTCGTCCTCACTGGATCGACATACACGCATCGGATAATTCGACAGAAGTGCCGGATCCGTCGATTTGGACGCCCCAATCTGTGCTGAATTGACACCACTCGTAAGGCTACCGTCCTGACTTCGTCGACTCGGGGAACGAAAAAAATTGGAAGATTTGGCAAGCAGTCCGTGGTTCGGTGACTTTGAGATTTTGAACCGAGGGGACTTGGGGCGCTCAGGAGAACTAGGTGGCGACGAGTTGAGCAGAGCCGGAAATGGTGCAAGCTTCTGGTCATTGTATCGAGCAAGATCAGCGGCCGAGGCTGCAGGCATGTGACTACGTGCCAAATGAGGCTGTGGTGGAAACTGAGAAGGTCCTGATGGTTCGGGGATGGTCTTGGGCGGAAGTACCCCACGGCCTAGGACACTGTGAGCCTGTGTAATCGGAGGAGGACGCGTGGGTCGCATGGGTCGGTCGCCATTGTAAAGAATGCTAGATTTAGAGCTGGACAAGGGATGCCATCATAGCAATCAATTTAAGGGCAACAGTCACGACCAGAAGGTTGAATGGAAGAGAGAGAAGGGAAAGAGAGAGAGACGCACGCAGACGGTGACGTAGATCCACCTCGATTGATCCCATGGGATGACCTGCTGGTGCGATCTTGGGATGATTCATGGGTGACGGTTCGAATACGTTGGACATTAGTCGGATTGGATTGACGTGAGGAGAGGCGGTTCTAAAATAGAGAACACAAGATCGTCAGAAACCAGAATCGGACCAGGGAAGAGAAAACAAGCAAGAACACTGCGCAGAACGGCGTGTGAGCTTACCGCGTTAATGGCTGAGCGTCGACGATCAGCATTGGCTTCGTTGCCATAATCGACGGATGATTGTCGGGACTGAGAGTGACTGGGCGAAGGAGAACGGGCTGAAGCGAGGCTCCTGTCGATCCGACTGCTCAAAGAATTCCTACCTTTGAGGCGTGAGACAATACTTGATCTGACGGAGTTGGAGGATGTGATGGTGGCGACAGTAGAAGCACCGGCGACTAAAGCGGAATAATCAGGACCATTGATTGACGAGTCAAGTTTTGGGCTAGCGTCGAGTACAACCGCCCGACTGCTCCTAGGAACGAAATGAGATTGAGGCGAGGGCGTGCTAGAAGACGGTAATAAAGTCGAACCTTCCGACTGAGCGGAATTTGAATCGGATGCAGCAGTGGATTCCACGGGTTGGATGGACCCGCGGGATGTTGGGTGACGAGGTTGAGAGTCCCATCCGTCAGGAGAATTGGGCACTTGGCCATGGTCAATACTAACCCTCTTCACGAGGTGCTTCGTATCAATTGGACTCTGTCCGGAGTCTAGTGAGTCTCGGATTACGCAAGTTTGTGAGATATCAGCCCCCACAGGAGTCATACTCATTATGCTCGAATGATTGTTAACCTGGGTGCGATCAGATGGTAAAGTCGATTGGGCCGTTGACTGGAATTTGATACTTGAGACAAAGGTGGATGGGAAGGGGTGACCTGGGTTAGGGTCGGGGACCCCAGTTGAGTTCGTCGGGTCGGGCAAGCAGGGAGGGCTAGCCAATGCCAATTGATTGAGTTCTAGGTTTGGGCTTGAATGAGATGATTCTGTTGAATGGACAAGCTGATCCTCAGGAGTAGGGTCAAGAGGATGATGATGATGAGGAAGAGAATCATCAGGATTACCGGCTGGAGTAGTTGATTGAATGGGTAGCTTGAGACGAGAGTTGGGACCTCTACTGGACAACTTCCGAATCAAGTTACTCCGAGCCTGTTGACGCTCGTGTGATTCATCAGATGTTGGTGATTGGATACGGTTGAGCAACAGAAGTTTCCGCGACTCGGCGCCGGTAGTGGTATGACTACGGGTAAGTGAGGTGGCGGCGGTTGAGATCTCCTCGACGTCTTGCTGACTGGCAGCCATTTTTTCCAAAGCCTTTCGCTGGAGGGCAGATAATCTGGGTACACCACGCCCATTGGGGCCGACACCAAAGCCGAGGGAAGCGGGCAAGGCGAGAGGGTAGGGAGCCAGAGGAAAGGAAGGTGAAGCTAGAGATTGCTCGGCGGTGATTTGAGCGAACTCGGCCTTCTTCTGGGTTTCTTCGATGTGTTTCGCAATGAGGAACGGAGGAAGAACATCGATAAGATGATGATGAACTGGATCAAAGGATGAGGAAATTTTGACGCCATTGAGTCGGGCAAGGGAATCGAGTCGGGCAGCAGCCGAATTAGAACGTTCAAGAGTGCTGGAATGATCAAGGGGTAAGGGTGTGTCGGAGGCATCGACATGGTTTTTCGGTAATGGGATCTGGTCCTCATCGTTGTTCTCGTCTTGCTGTGGTTGAGATGGAGAGGAATCGATATGGACTGAAGTGTGATCCGGAAGAGAGGGGGAAGAAGGGGGGGACGGAGATTGGTGATTCCCGATGGATTGAG
Organism: Puccinia polysora; assembly: GCA_025617555.3. Lineage (NCBI taxonomy): Eukaryota > Fungi > Basidiomycota > Pucciniomycetes > Pucciniales > Pucciniaceae > Puccinia > Puccinia polysora. The sequence goes on along the minus strand of CM062612.1, from coordinate 56,107,937 downwards.
GCGGGGAGGGTGGTCTGGATGAGGGGAGAGCAGTGGAATCGGCCTGAATCTTCATCATTGGGGCTGTGTCCGATGAGAGAGTATCGGACTGGTCTCTCGAATCGGGTGCGGCTGAGCCGTCGATGTGGTGCTTGCAGCCTTCTTCCTGAGCCGGTGGGGGTATGATGGGAGTGTCATCGGCAGAATGCATCATCTTATCGGGGTTGATGGGAGTTGAAGGAGGATTGACCGGATCGGGGGCAATGGACGTGGCAGACTCAGTCAATCCTGGGGTTGTGGAAATGTCATTGATGGAAGAAGTGATCGAGGTTGCTGAAAGGGATGGAGGGGGCACATCTGAATCTGGAATTTCGGCACGACTAGTCAAGCAGGATTCGACATCCTTCGACTTGACGAGGCTATCACTAACCGATCGGGATGAAGCCGACGCGTCAGAGGGGGTATTGGTGATCTGCGACAAGTTCGGGTTAGAAGTCGATCTGAGTTTGGCTCTAAGGGGTAGGATGAGATGGCTAAACGTCGCCGGCGGTTGAAGAGGTGCAGGTGGGGGTTTAGGGACTGGTTTGAGACGGGAGCGGTCTAAGAGCAAATGAGGGATCACAATCGGAGGAGGGAGGGGAGAGGTGCTCGTCTTCGAGGGAGAATGGGAGATAGGCTTGCGGGATGTCAATGGGCGTAGAGATTTGTGGGGTGACCCAGGGGATGGGGATGGGGATGGACTGTTGTTGACTTGGCAGAGTTTACCCTTACTCGGGTCGATCTTGCCTTCACTCGAGGTGGGATCAGTGGTGGTGGCAGTCTGGTGACGAGCGTGCTCAGGTTGACTGCCTGGAAGTGAGGGCGAGGCGGGGGGGGGTAGGGATGTTGCAAGTGCTGGGGGTCGTCGACGGTTGACCAGCGGTATTCGTCCTCGTGGGTTGGGAGGAAAGTGCGGCGAGATCGGACGGCGGAGGGGTGGGGGGGGCTGACTCAGCCGGTTGGACCGAAGTTGCTCGATGATCAGAAGAGTCACTGGCCATGACGTTGGCTTGGTTAAACGACATCTGTACGACTGCTCGCTCGAGCTCGAGTATTGGGTATGTATGTATGTACAGTACAGCTGCACGAGATCGTACTGTACCGCGCGCGAGTGATGGGGATGGCCGGAGGATGATCGATATCGATACAAAAGTCTGGCTGGAATGATGACTGAGTAATCGGATTCAAACTGTGCGACGGTGACACCTTTCAATCTCCCAAGGGTGCAAGTCGGGTGATTGTAAGGATATGTAGAAATGTACTGTGGGCAAGTATGGATGAAGAGGGTGACCAGATGTGCACATCAAAGTCGATCCACAAGGCATGCGCTTGGTGATGATGACCTAGGGTTGCGAGCACCAGGGCCTAGGGGGAGAAGGGGCTATTACTTGGCTGATGGTGACGAGATGATGACGGATGGTGATCAAATAGGTGTGGATGATGGTAGAACAAGGTATGGCGGGCGCCTGACAGAGATCCCACTCCCGAGCGCCGAGAGGACGCAGGAAGGTCAGAACGAGTGGCTCAGAACCTACGCGGGGAGGGCGAAGGGCGAGAGGCAGAGACAAGCCCACTGCAGAGGCCGGTTCCTAGGGCAGGCTTCCCAGCATGCAAGTCAACAGCTGCTCATCGGAGTTCTCATGAGCACGACTTCCGTGACCACGCGAGGATGCCGAGGATGCCTCAAAGGCAGCGGGCGAGAGAAGGAGTGGGACGAGAATTCGGATCCTCGTAGCAGGGAGTGAAGGATTGACCGTGTGGGATGGGGAGGGCGTAGAGTGACGGCAGAGGGAATAAGGGGGATGTTTGGGAGATGGTATATACCCGTCTTGGGCCTTTGAAATGGTGATTTAGGGGGATCGGGAAGAAGAAGAGAGGGGCGTCACCAGATTGGAAATGCGTAGTAGTTGTAATTCAAATCAACACTGGTGGTGGTCGACGGATGCGATAGCCCGGGAGTGGTAAGGGATAAATAAGTATGAGATGAGATGGGAGTCCGATCCGTTAGCTCTCTTGAACCTTGCTTGTGCCCAATCGCAACCACAACGGTGATAAATACAATCTACGGCACTCAATCAGACCGATGGAGAAGACTGATCGAGAGTCTGCCTGGCCTGCTACCACTACTACCCTTACACACAACACACACCACACACCCTATCATACATGAGTAAATATTTATGTATGTGCAAGACATACATATTGATGTGGACTCTGGAGCTTGGTCTGGGTTCATGACGACTGGGTGAGGAGGAGCCCAAGTTCCCAGTGGTTTGATGAGAGAGCGTCTCGGTCTACGCTGTGGCACAACAGTATACCTGTGAGGTGTATGATGATATCCCTCCTGCTCTAGCTGCCTAGCAGCCCTACCACTGATCGAGTCGAGGCAGGTCTAGGCGCCATCTCTGATCGCAGGTGTCGATGACCAGATGTCATGCGCAGATCGCGGTGGGTAAGCTGACGAAGCCATGAGCACCCTGCCCAAGAAGATGATGTCAGCCACTTCGAGGCGGCAGAGGGAATCTTGATGACCGATCAGGCGGCGAAATGAGATCGAGTGTAGTCAGTCAGCCAGTCGGTCGGTCGGCATATGCTTATTGCTCTCTGGGTTCATGGCATCCGGATGGGGAGCGATCATCCCGGCTGGCTGTCGAATCTACAAATCCGATGGGGATCGTCCCCCTCGTCTCCCTGGTCGATTCGGATGAGCACGGTTGGCCCTCATCCTGACTTCAACGGCTCGATGGGAGCCTGTCGATCGAGAGCTCATCGGAAGGAGGCAGGCGCAAGTTAGGACCTCTCATACAAACCTTGTTGCTTGAGTGAGTATTGACCATGCTGAGGTGAGTATTGACCATGCTTAGGTGAGTATTGACCGGCTTAGGTGAGTATTGACCGGCTTAGGTGAGTGTTGACCATGCTTATGTATTTATTTATCTATAACCACAAGCAATCAGTCGTCATCATCCCTCGGCATTCGGGAACTAACCGCCATCGAATCTGTGGTAGCGGATAGCTCAGATTTTAGGGAAAAAGGTGGTACTAAGCCCTTAGTTATATTTTTGATTGTCCGCGCGGACCCGGAGTATATACTATGTACATATGTCACATATTATGTGATAGGTCAATCCGTGATATCCCATAGTCGGGTTTGCCAAACCATAACACCCCCCCACAAACCAGACTATCAACACAAAAAGGAAAAACGCAGAGGACAGGCAACATGTGTAATAAATGGAAAAAATGAAAAAAATTAGGAACAGAAAAAGCGGTCGCAGAAATCGTGTTGTTTGTTTGGGCCAAGTTGTTTTGTTAAGATGTTGGCGAATTGGTCAGTCGTCTTGACCCACGTGAGATAGAGTTTGAGTCGGCAGATTGTGTTGTTGACAAAGAAAAAACTACGGGAGATGTGCTGCATTTGTGAGCGGGAGCCATTGTTGTTTGCTACTAATACGGCCGCACGGTTGTTGCAAAAAAGATTGCAGTTGGTGGAAGGAGCCAGTTCAACGGTGATTGTGTGGATCAAGGCAAAGAATTTGATTGCCGCTGTAAGACTCCAAACGGTGCAGGGCGTTGGCAGTTCTGTGGAGGGGATAGGTGCTCTTTTAGGCTGCCCTCCTGAGTGTTACAAAAATATTCAAATGTAACCAGGATCAAGGTCCAGTAACCTTTGTTAATGAGGAATCAAATGGGATAGGAATAAGTCAATAGCAACAATAGCTGAGGGGGGAAGCAGCACTACCTGAACCAAGATGATGAGGAGAAAGACTTTGAACAAAATAAGTTAAAGTTTGCTCAGAGTCCAATAGAACAAAGCAGTTGTAAGTAACAGCGCCCACAGGCTAATAACTCTGGTTGTCAGCAGGTGCTTGGGAGTGATCAACTCAAACCCAATCAACCTCCAGGTTCTCAATGAACCTGCCCAACTCTCCGCAATCAAGCACTTGAAGGGTACCACATAACTGTGGGTGGCTGCACAAGACAATGCAATATGTTTATGGATCACTGAAACAAACAGTAACAATTTCAGACTAAGAGTAACCCAACACTTCTCAAGGATTCAAGAATAGTGTGGCGGAATGCAACTTGAATAATTAAAGGGAGGTTTAACACTCCAGGTTTAAACTTAATAAAACCTCTTAGTCAAACGTGACTGGTCCAGAAAGACAATCAAATGAATGATCAAGACCAAATAATGGTCAGAAAAAGGAATCAAGAGTGGTATAACACACTCAAGAATTCAATTTAATGAATTCTTCTTCAACCAGCAAGGCTATGGTTGGTGATAAGGAAGAGGGCCACAGAAGGGCAGATCAGAGTTTCAGACTTAAAAAAAAAGTCAAGGGTAAGGGATAAGGATCAAGGGATAATCAAAAGATATATCCGGATAAGTGACCAATTTCACAAAGGAAGGAGCTCTTGGATCAGAAGCTCATAATTCTCATTAATGGGAAGAATTGATGATGGAAAAAAGCAGGGGAGAGCCCCTCCTTTTATAGGCTAGAGAGCCCTGTAACTATTTACAATTGGATAACACAAATGAAAGCGGAATTTTTTTTTTTTTTTTTTTACAATGATGAGGCTCAAGCTTGTGGAGGCCCGGTTCCCTTCTGCCAATCTTCCAGACTGGGGTGAGAGATTCTCACCCCAGCCTGTTGCTTACAAACGTCCGTGCGGACGTTTGCACACCTAGTAACAACGCAACACCCCCTCCCATCCAAATAACAAATGAAAAGAAGAAACAACAGCAAGAGAGAAAAAAAAAGAAAGAGAATGACAAATGAAAAAAGGAGGACGGTCGCTGCCAATTGTCCAATCTAGGAGGAGAGGGTGATCCCAATGATGATGGAGTTGGTGAGCGCAATGATGATGATGCTCATCATTGCTGGATGGTTTTGATGATGAGCAATGGGGTTGATGTGATCAATGATCCTTGCTCACAAGCGGTGATGGTGGTGATGATGAGGATGCCATGATGGATGAATTGATGATGAGGGAGAAGGCAATGATTTGCGCATGGCCTAGCAATGGGGAGGATCATGATGAAGGACCAATGGTTGCAATGAAAGTGAGGAAGCAATCAACGATGCAAGCAATGAGGATGAGGAGGAGCAATGCAATGAGTCGCGCATGGCCACAAGTTAGCAAGAGAGGCCTGAGCGCAAGGAGGGGGGATTGAACCCAGGGTAGGAGGGAAGTGGGAGCAATGGAAGGAAGAGGAGGAGCTACACCACTAGGACAGGGAAGGGTTGAAAGGATCCAAATTTTTTCTAACTTCAAAATTTTTTTTTTTTTTTAAAAAAAAATTTTTTTTTTTAAATTTTTGAATTCTTTTCCCAAGGTGTCGCAAATGGTTTGCCACATCTCTCCCCAGCTTACAGACTGTCCCTATTCTGCATCATAATTTTGAAAACATAAAAAAAAAGAAAATAATTGGCCGTTTCTTGATCCTCTAAGTAAAGAAAATGTTGAAACCCATCTTGATCCATCCAAAAGAGCCTAAATGTGGAAAAGATAAAAGAAAAGGCGTCCCAGGTGCTCACGTATGTGGCATAAAGTAGAGTTTTTTACAACAAAACGCAGCAGAAGACCCTGGTGGTGCACAATTGGGAGGACTTACTTTGAACCCAAATTGCCCCCACAATAATAAAATCTCTTAACTTGATCAGCAGAGAACCTTCTAGCCAACTGAGTACCATCCAGTTCTTCCAAAACATAAGATCCACCTCTAACTTGAAAAACCACTCTACAAGGACCATTCCAACGATTCAAAAAAAGTTTTCCCCACTGAGTCTCTAAAGATTGATTATAAGCCAATACCAGATCACCAGGGCTTAAAGGATCTCTGATTTGATTTAGATGTTTATCTTCCCAATACTGAACTGATTTTGCTCTTGATTCCATCATCTTCTGATAAGCTTTGTTACGAATATCTTCACTCCGCTCCAGTTGCTTTGATCTGGCAACTAATAGATCAGTAGTTGAAGAAACTTGTTCCCAAGAGATGCCCAAGAAAGACTCTATTTCAAGATCAAGAGGAAGAACAGCCCTTTGACCAAAGATGATTTCATAAGGATAGTAGCCAGTGGTTTGCTTGGTGGAAATTTGATCAGAGAAGAGGACCAAGGGAAGAAACTTTCAACAATTCTTGCCACTTTCACCAGCCAGTTTAACCAGAGCAGCCTTCAAGGGAGCATGGCCTCCTTCCACCATGCCTTGTCCTCCAGGATAATAGGGAGTAGTAACTCTATGTTGTCCAGGGAGCGATTGGATCATTTCAGCAAGTTTTCCACCAAATTCCAAGCCACCATCAGTAGAATAAGATCAAGCCAAACCGTAACACATTGTCCAATTCTCATGAAGGAAAGCTGCCACATATTCAGAACTAAGGTTATTAAGGAATTTTGCTTCAACCCATCCAGAAAAATCATCTCTAGCCACAATGAGGTACTTAGCACCACCTGCCTTGATATGAACCACATCCATAGCAACCCTTCCAAAGACAGTGGACTCCCCAGTAGGATAGCAAATTTCAGCTGGACGCCTAAGATCACGTTTTTGAAAAACTTCACAACTCTTGCACCATCAAGAGACAGATTTCTTCAGAGATTGCCACCAGAACCATTTGGATAATTGTCGATAAGTTTTGGTTTCCCCACAATGACCAAGGCCCTCATGGAGACTTTCAAGGATTGAATCTTGCTTAGCCGGGATAGTAACCACAACAAGCGCACAAGGAGTTCCTCTTTTCATAAGCCTAGAACCTTGGACAAAGAAACTAGAGGAATTTCTTTTAAGGGATCAAAATTCCTTGGCAGAGAGATCAGGGGGTCTTTGGAGAGTTGAAAGGTACTGCTCTAGCTTAAGCCAGAAACCTTGTTGGAAACCAGAGTCATCTTGGGAGGAGAAAGCAAAAACCGGGCGGACCAAAGGTTCTTCCTCATCAAAATCCATTCCAACATCCAATTCATTGTCTCCAATAGGTCTTCTAGATAAACCATCAGGCATAGTAAAAGATTTCCCAGGCCTATGAACAATATCAAAAGAGAAAATCTGGATAAAAGCTACCCAGCGAGTCATTGGAGCATTTGGAAGACTGGGAGCATTGATCATTTCCACAATGGATCAAGCGTCAACTTGAAATTTGAAATGTTTTCCCCGAAGTACTGTTTGGAGTTTCTTCAGCATTCTGGCCACACCACAGAGTTCCAGTTTGGGCTGAGAGTATCTAGATTCCACATCTGAAAATAGCAAAGATTCATAAAGAACAGGGCGGTCCAAACCATTTTCATCTTCATGAGTAAGGACAGCCCCAACAGATTGATAACTAGAGTCAACAGCCAATTTTATTTTGCCAGCTCCAGGCCCATAAGAGATCTTTTTCAAAACTATGTCATTGCCAACAATAGTTTTGAGCAACTGAAATGATTTTTTGCAATCTTGGGTCCAAATCCATTCAGCTTCCTTTCTGGTTAGACGCCGCAAGGGTGCACAGATTTTGGATAGAGAGGGAATGAAGATCCTGACATAAGTTACAACACCTAGGAAACCTCTAACTTCAGTTGGATTTATTGGAGTAGGCCAGGAGATGATTTTGTTGACTTTAGAGGGTGCCATCCTTCTTCCTTCCTTGCAGACTATATGATCAAAAATTTCCAAGGCAGGGACACAGGCAGCAAGTTTTGATCCAGAGACAGTGAGGCCAGATTCCTTGATTCAAAACAGAATCCTTTCCAAGATAGTAGAATACTCCCAGATAAATCATCAAATTCCTGAGTGCCAAGGTAAGAGCTCATTATCATAGTCAGAAACTGGACCTTTAATTCCATCATCATCAATAAAGATACCAGCATGATCAGGGATTTTGTCTTGGAGGATCCACATCATCTGAGCCTGATAGACTGCAACCAAGTTGGTGGCACCTTGAGGCAATCGAGTCAGTTGAAATTGACCAAGAGGAGTATTGAAAGTAGTGAGAGGGCAAGAAATAGGATGCAACAATTGTTTGTCATAACCCCCCATGATGTCTTCTAGACCATAACAGGCTCTCCCAGAGAAGGATTCAACAAATTCTCCAGTGGCAGGAGGAACACCAGAGTCCTTAATATTAACTTTATTGAGAGGTTGGAGATCATGAAATACTCTAAGTTTACCATTACTCTTTAGAACACAGAAAACAGGGCTAGAGTAACTGGAGGTTGACTGTTCATATAGACCGGTACGGACTTGTTTGCCAACCAACTTGATGAATACGTTGACTTTTGCAGCAGGAATAGGGATCTTTTTCTTTTGCCAAGGATCATGTTCAACTACAGGGATGATATAAGGGAGACCATAGGATTCTTTCAAGAGACCTCTCTCTTCTTCACAGAATGCAATAGATTTTTCCCTTAGAGATAAGATATTTTTGATCAAATTTAACTCATCAGGTAAAAGCCATCCATCTGGACCAAAGTTGACCACCTTCAATTGTTCTTCAGTGACACAACCACAAGGTACAAAGGGGCCAGTAAGAGAGTGAGATAGACTACAATAAGGATCACGAGATAGAGGAGGATTGAGATTGAGAGGCATGGGTTGGTTGACAGGCTGGACCTTTTTTGCAACTGGCTTATACTTAGTGGCAAAATAGAGAAGTTCTTGTTTCCTCCAAGCATTCACCAGCAAGAACTGAGTACAAAAACTGAGACCAGATTCCAACATCCTCCAAGTTCAATGTTCCATAAAATTTTCAAAAGGTGCCTTTTCCATAAAAGAGGATCCAAAAGATAACACTTTGCTCACATGTGTGGCACGAGGTAGAGTTTTGAAAACTATGGTAGAAGAATGCCCTGATGGTGCACAATTGGGAGGACTTACTTTTACCCCCAAGTGCCTCCACTGGAGCCCATACTCCTCCATACCAAAACCATTAAGAAAAGAATCAAGATCAGGATCTAGTTTATACTCATTGTGGAGAATCAAACCAGATCTAGAGGAAGATTGATCAGTGATAAGAGTACAAGAAAAAGAAGAAACAACAGAACCAGAGAGAAGAGAAATATTTTTGGAATTTTGTGTTTTAACATGTTTTCGATTTTGGACATTTTTGAGATCAGAAGAAAAAGAATAAAGAGATGAAAAGGATGAAAAATATGCCCCAGAGATAAAAGTTGGCCCTGTAGTTGAAGTCTGAGGCTTAGAAGAACTACAACTATCAGTATTACCAACTATTCTGCTAAATAATGAGAGGAGTTAGAAGAATCCTTCTGCTTCCCCTTCAGAACCAATTTAGGTGAAAAACCAGGGAAATCTCTTTCCCAACGACTAGAATCAAAAGAACAGAGGGGAACTTCAATCTTCCTACCATCAGCACCACAAAGAAGAATTCTCTCCCCAACTTGATCAGAAGACATCAGGGTGGCTCCAAAGTCTATTAAGAAAGGACAACCCAAAATCATAGGACCTTCCAAACGAGTGATCCAAAAGTGACATGTTCCAACAATATTTCAACCAATTTGAACTGGCAAATCCTCAGCAATAACCACCAACTCACAAGATTGATTCCCAATTCCATAAACAGCAGAGTTGAAGCTGACCCTTGGACTGAGATTGAGCTTGCAGGCCATTGCATCCAAAATTAAGTTTAGTTGAGACCCAGAATTGACAAGTAGAGAAACTTTTTTGGATGAGTCACCAAGAGAGCATGGTAAAAATCCAAGAGGACAAGAATAAAGATTTGAATCAGAAGGAGGATCTGTTCCACCAGAGTCTTCCATCAAGGTTCCAGAGGAAACTTTCAATTCATCAGGACCAATCTCCACACTTTGCCGAGAAACCCATTTCTTCATGCCTTCAGCCACAGATGGTGAGATGGAAAGGAGTTCAGCCACAGATAGATCAGGGATTTTAAGATCAGAGATTTTCTTTAATACCCCTTCCACAGCATTGGGGTGGTCTTTGGAAATTCCCCTTTTGAATTGAACCTTGGGTTGAGTTGGAAGAGGAAGTTCAGGTGAGGGTGGAACTATAACTGGATCAGTTGGTGAAGGTGATTTGGGTGGCAGAGGAGCAGGATCAGAGTATTCTGGGAACCTATCCATGAGGGGTTCCTTTTCTACTTCCATGTCTTCTACCTCAGAAGAAGGAGGCTCCAGTGAAGATTGACGTTTGACAGGTTTTCAAAGAGTTGAAGATGGAACAGGAGGAGCTTTATGAGGTCTGGGTTCTTCATGTTGTTTCCTAGCTGGATCAGATTGATAAGTTCCAGAAAAGCTGGAAGAAGATACAGCAGGAGGATACCAAGGTTGAATAGTTCCACAAGCAGATTGAAAATCAAAAGAGGCCAAGGATGCCTTCTTGGGAGCAGAAGGCTGGAAAGAGGCCACCACATGACGAATTGGAAAAGATGAATCAAAAGGGATAAGTGCACCATTAGGCAGAAAGAAGTTGCTCCCTTTCTGTTCCACCAACATTTCCTCCTTGTCCTTCTGGAGTTCAGGACAGTAACCAGTTCCATGACCTTCTCTGTGGCAATAATAGCAAACCATGGTTGACCTAGGAACAGAGTTGGAGGGTTTAGGGACAGCCAGAGAGGAGAGTTTCTGATCCATTTTATTCTCAAAAGCTTGCAGGAGTTTGGTGATTTCATCAATAGTAGTAGTTTCCCGGTGGGTCTGAGGATTTTGTTTAGGTCTGCAATTGGCTTCCATCTTATTCATTATTTTGTTAAATGCTTGAAAAGAGGGGGCAAGGACTGGTTCAGTGATTCTAGTTTTTTCAAAGGTGAGAGCTGTTTGACCTTTCATCACTTTATCCACAGTATTCCTAAGAACCATGAAGGCAGGGAGCTTTAAAAAATTATCTCTAGTAGTGATCATTGATCCAGATTTCACCAATTCATCCTTAATTCTTTCCTGCACTCCTGGAGAGAAAGACTGAAAAAATCACACTCAAATTTTGTCCACCATATCAATGTGATTGTTTTGGATAAGATAGGATTGGATAGGGTCCCAAGATTTTCTGAAAGCTTGATAATCAGAGGATGAGGAGATACCACCATCAGAGGTCCATTGAGAGACTAGGGCATCCAGATCTTGGAGAGTGAACCTAGCTATGTCAATTTTGCCCCAATAGGCAATCATTGCCTCCTGAAGGAGTACCCAGTCATGGGATTAAAATACATCAAATGATTCAATCACTTCCATGACTTCATCAGAGGAGATAAAGAATTTCAGTTGATAAGCCATGTCATATTTGCTAGCACCGTCCACTTCAGCAGCCATCTCGTAGGAATCCAGGAACCATTCAACATTCGTACCTTTAAAGCATAAGTTCTTGTTCTGAGGTTTGATCTTGATCATCTTGGCCCAAACAGAGGTAGAAGGGGTACCGATAGATTCCATTTTGAAAAAAGATTTCCTAAGGGATCCAAAGAACAGATTTCCAAAGTGGCTCACGAGTGTGGCAAGGGTAGGGTTTACAAAAAACGACTAGGATCAAACCCCTTGATGGTGCACAATTGGGAGGACTTACTTCTGGAACAAGTTGCCTCCACAGATCAGATCTAGATGATAACAGAAACACAGAAAAAAGATAAAAACAGAAAAAGAGAAAAAGATCGGATTTCAAAGTTGTTTCCACAAATTTGGGACTTTAAATCCCAAGGTTGCTGGTTCAATCCTGGCCCAGGGGACCAAATGTAAGACTTCAAACGGCGCAGGGAGTTGGCAGTTCTGTGGAGGGGATAGGTGCTTTTTTAGGCTGCCCTCCTGAGTGTTACAAAATATTTAAATGTAACCAGGATCAAGGTCCAGTAAACTTTGTTAATGAGGAATCAAATGGGATAGGAATAAGTCAATAGCAACAATAGCTGAGGGGGGAAGCAGCACTACCTGAACCAAGATGATGAGGAGAAAGACTTTGAACAAAATAAGTTAAAGTTTGCTCAGAGTCCAATAGAACAAAGCAGTTGTAAGTAACGGCGCCCACAGGCTAATAAATCTGGTTGTCAGCAGGTGCTTGGGAGTGATCAACTCAAACCCAATCAACCTCCAGGTTCTCAATGAACCTGCCCAACTCTCTGCAATCAAGCACTTGAAGGGTACCAGATAACTGTGGGTGGCTGCACAAGAAAATGCAATATGTTTATGGATCACTGAAACAAACAGTAACAATTTCAGACTAAGAGTAACCCAACACTTCTCCAGGATTCAAGAATAGTGTGGCGGAATGCAACTTGAATAATTAAAGGGAGGTTTAACACTCCAGGTTTAAACTTAATAAAACCTCTTATTCAAACGTGACTGGTCCAGAAAGACAATCAAATGAATGATCAAGACCAAATAATGGTCAGAAAAAGGGATCAAGAGTGGTATAACACACTCAAGAATTCAATTTAATGAATTCTTCTTCAACCAGCAAGGCTATGGTTGGTGATAAGGAAGAGGGCCACAGAAGGGCAGATCAGAGTTTCAGACTTAAAAAAAAGTCAAGGGTAAGGGATAAGGATCAAGGGATAATCAAAAGATATATCTGAATAAGTGACCAATTTCACAAAGGAAGGAGCTCTTGGATCAGAAGCTCATAATTCTCATTAGTGGGAAGAATTGATGATGGAAAAAAGCAGGGGAGAGCCCCTCCTTTTATAGGCTAGAGAGCCCTGTAACTATTTACAATTGGATAACACAAATGAAAGCGGAATTTTTTTTTTTTTTTTTTTTACAATGATGAGGCTCAACCTTGTGGAGGCCCGGTTGCATTCTGCCAATCTTCCAGACTGGGGTGAGAGATTCTCACCCCAGCCTGTTGCTTGAAAACGTCTGTGCGGAAGTTTGCACACCTAGTAACAATGCAACACCCCCTCCCATCCAAATAACAAATGAAAAGAAGAAACAACAGCAAGAGAGAAAAAAAAAGAAAGAGAACGACAAATGAAAAAAGGAGGATGGTTGCTGCCAATTTTCTGATCTAGGAGGAGAGGGTGATCCCAATGATGATGGAGTTGGTGAGCGCAATGATGATGATGCTCATCATTGCTGGATGGTTTTGATGATGAGCGAAGGGGTTGATGTGATCAATGATCCTTGCTCACAAGAGGTGATGGTGGTGATGATGAGGATGCCATGATGGATGAATTGATGATGAGGGAGAAGGCAATGATTCGCGCATGGCCAAGCAATGGGGAGGATCATGATGAACGACCAATGGTCGCAATGAAAGTGAGGAAGAGATCAACAATGCAAGCAATGAGGATGAGGAGGAGCAATGTGATGAGTCGCGCATGGCCACAAGTTAGCAAGAGAGGCCTGAGCGCAAGGAGGGGGGATTGAACCCAGGGTAGGAGGGAAGTGGGAGCGATGGAAGGAAGAGGAGGAGCTACACCACTAGGACAGGGAAGGGTTGAAAGGATCCAAATTTTTTCTAACTTCAAATTTTATTTTTATTTTATTTTTTATTTTTATTTTTATTTTTTTTATTTTATTTTTTATTTTATTTTTATTTTTTAATTTTTTTTTTAAAATTTTTGAATTCTTTTCCCAAGGTGTCCCAAATGGTTCACCACACCGCGCCAATTGAGATGAATGTGGCATTGCAGGTGGATGTAGCAATGCTCTTTTGTTGTTTGGACGCCCACAATATGGGACACCCATTCAGAAGGATCAGGAAACTGGAGGTCAATCTGTGGAATTCACCCCCCCAGCTTGTGTCACTCCATAGCTGGAGTCATTGTTGGGCCGGCTGGAATTGTAGTTTGTATTGCGTGGTGGAGGCAACGTATCTGATGAGGTGATGAAGGGCTTGCCAGTGTGGGGTTGTGGGATGCTTGCTGTATTGGGATAGGTAGTTAACTCCAAACGTGATGTCCGTCCGCGTTCCTAATGCCAAGTAATTAAGAGATCCAATGAATGATTGGAACAGGTCAGCGTTATTGCTGTTGTTGCCCGTTGGTGTGACTAGCTCTTGCTCTGGGATGACATTTGTTGTTCTTATCAAGTGCTCGCGACGCAGGGCGGTCCATTTCTTCACGATTTGGGTGGCCAGCAGTTTTTGGTCAAGGTAGAGTTGGCCGTCTTGGAGGGTAGGATTGATGCCAACAATTTGGTCACACGATTCTTGCCATTTGACCCATACGCGTTCCAACATCTCCCGTTGTATCTTGGCAAGGGCTGCTTGGTCATTGCTGACAACAACTCCGTTGTCAACATGGAGCCATATTGCAATTATAATGGACCCCTACGGTACGTGTATACGGTTTGTTCAACACAAACGCTGGTGAAGCCGCTGTTGTCAAGGAGAGCCTTGAAAAATTTCCACCAGCATCTAGCCGCTTGGCGCGTTCCGTACAAGGATTTCTTCAAGCGCATCACTTTCCTGGCCAGTTCCGGTCGCACGTGGGTAGGAGGCTTGACGTACACAAGTTCATCAATTGGGGCATGGAGATAATCAGCCAATATGTTGAAACTTTGTATGATCCAGCGGTTCAACACTGAAATGGCAAGTAGGAGTTTCAGGGACAATAGGGAAGCCTTTGCGATGAATGTCTTGTAGCAGTCTACTCCAAGTTTCTGGCGGAAACCTTTTGCGACGTATTGGGCCTTTGGCGTGTCAATGGTTCCTTCCGGCTTACGCTTAATGGCAAAGAAATACTTTGCTCCAATTACTTTCATGCCAGGTTGTTGCTTGACTACTTCCCAGAAATCCATAGCAAATAGCTGATCTATCTTGCTCCTCAGTGGTGGTTCCCAGATGGGGCGGAGGTCATCTGATAGCGCATGAGTCATGGAGGCAGGGAGGTCATCATTGGGGCTGTCCCAGATTTAAAGGATGCGGGAGTCTTGTTCATGACATATTTTGTCTGTAGGCACTTTGCCAAGGTGCAGCTTGACTGATTGTAAGTTTGGGTCGATGGAGTTAGCGGTGGTAGGGGTTGGGATGAAAGGTTTTGGGGATGAGTTGGGGAACACCGCTATGTCGGTGTAGATTAAGGAAGAAGATGTTGGGTTCCAGCAGATGTACGCGCAGAGGTTGTCTTGGAATCCCAAGAATATGGCGCGTTCTGCGCGGTTGTCAAGTTTGAGCCGTTTTTCCTTTGGGACGTGCGCCAGGCACATTGATCCAAAGGGGTGCAAGGGGATATTTTTGGGGGCGGTGTCAAAAAGCAGCTTGGTTGGGGATTTGTCTCTGGAGCGGGAGTTTATGAGTTGGTTGTGCAGAAGACACGCGTGACGGTATGCAAATGACCAGAATTCATGGGATAGTCCGGCGTAATTCAGCATTGTTTGCGCCATGTTGCCAAGTGTTCGGTTCACTCTTTTGGCTTTGCCATTTTGTTCTGGTGTGTAGGTGCAAGTGAAGATTGTTTTTGTGCCAAGTGCTTCCAGGGAGTTGATGAGGCTTTTAGTGTGGTATTCTTTGGCATTGTTGGATTGGAGATGAATTGGTGCAGTTCCAAGGCGGCTCTTGAGGTAGTTTACAGTGGACAGGTGTAATTTTGGGACTTTGGATTGTAGCTTGAAGGCATGGACAAAGATAAAAGTCCAGGCATGGTTGCGGATGGTCAGAAGATACCGGTTACCAGTGCAGTTGGGGGGTAGTGGTCCAAGGACGTTGGTCTTTAGGAGGTATAGCGGTTTGTTGCGGGGGATTGATTCAGGTAAGGATTCTTGTTGTCTAGTGCTCTTTGCTATTTTACAGGGCTTGCAGACAAAAGGGGTCCAGGATTTCAGGTTGAACAAGGGTACGTGGGTCTTCAGGTAAGTTTTGACGGCATTGTTGGACACATGCCCTAATGCACAATGGTAGTAGTAAGGAAAGGAAATAAAGGGGATAGTGGAGAGGGAAGGAGAAATATGGACTAGAAGGGGAAAACGGGGGGCAGCCGGCGTGATTTGGTTAACATTCCAGGTACGGTTGGCATATTTTGTGCAAATAGAATGGGAAAGGGATTTGAGCAGAAGGATCTTCTCATTGAATGATGCCGTGTATCCAGAATCAATCAGGTGGCCCAGGGATAAGAGGGTACTGTGTATGTTTGGGCAGTAGAGGACGTCATTCAGATGGGGGTCCCCAGGGGCCCCATACGGGGTTGTCAACAACCGGATTGTTCCGCTGCCAATGGCATATAACAGCGCGTTAGGGTCAGCTAGCCGTAGGTTTAGGGGCTGGGAAAAACAAGAGAAGAAAATTAAGGAGGGGAAATGACCACTTACCGACAAGGTTGCCCCCAAGTCAATGACCAATTGGTTTGTACCAGTCAGAGACCGTACGGTTGGGTTGCCGGGGCAATCCTTGGCGGTAGTAGTTGCGTCTTGGCCGGGGATTGCCCCAATTTGCTGGGTCGGAGGTTGGTAGTGGTTGGTTGCAGGTGGTCGCTGTTGGGTGTGACGGGGGTTTTCTTGCCGTGTATTTGGTGGTTGCAAGCCGGCGTCGGCCCTGAGGATGGGACAGTTTTCTTGCCAGTGGTTGGGGGACCGGCAGTATGCTCAGGAACCTCCCAGGCCCTCTTGTACTTCCGCAGGAATGGGTTGGTTCTCAGAGGCAATGTTGTTTTGAGCCGCTTGGAGATCCTCCGGCGTGGGTTGGCGCAGGCTAGCTCTTGAGTTAAGGGGTCGTTGGAAACCGTTGTTTCATTGGTATTGCAATGGTTGTTGGCGGCAAGGCCAGGTGTACGGTTGCATGGCATTTATGGTATACGGGTTTTTGGTCAAGTTAACGTAGTTCATTTCGCTGTAGAAAGAGGTTATGATTGATTGTGCATCCCCGGCCATTGGTTGTTCAAGCCGGTCTAGTTTTGGTCCAATGCTATGGAGCATTTGGGATCTGGTTGAACCAGGCGGAGGGGGTTTCAGCACTTGCATGACTAGGGAGATGAGGGTGTCCGGCACGGCGCAACCTAAAGGGCCCAGCTTGATGAAGATGTTGGATATTTGGGTGAGGTGCAAGGAGACTCTTGTTTCCATTGTTTTCATCTTGTAAAACAGTTCCCCGAGTAGTTTGACTTGGCATGTACGGTTTGAAAGCTGGAAGTTCTTCCGGACGTTCTCAAAAGCTTCCCAAGCTGTTGGTTTGCTAGCAATAATCATTTTCAATTTGCGGTCTACGGTTAAGGTGAATAGCACTTGTAAAGAGATGCTTTCAAAATGGTCTAGAGATTTGAGGTTATCAATGTCGGCCGTAAAGTTTGATTTCCCAAAAACAAGGAGGCCTAACGTGTCAACCCCGCTGATCCACTTGTTGGTGTTACTGCCGTTGCGGTGCAGGGTTTCAATGGTAGCGGTGTATTTGGTTGGGTTTGCAAGGAATTTAGCTCTTGCGGTGCTCATGCTGTGTGAGGGCACTGTGGGCATGGATGGGTCAGGCTTGTCAGGGTTCATTTGGTTTGGTTTGGGTGATGGTTCTCTGCCGGGTCTTCCAGGTTGTGTCCTTCCATGGCGGGGGTTCATACACAAGCCAGGGCTTTGATTGTTGGTGTTGGGATTGGTGATGGAACGGTGATACAGGACGTGGGTGGACAAAGAAGAGAAGGCTTTTAACCTGTAGTAGCGGATAGCTCAGATTTTAGGGAAAAAGATGGTACTAAGCCCTTAGCTATATTTTTTATTGTCCGCGCAGACCCGGAGTATATACTATGTACATATGTCACGTATTATGTGATAGGTAAATCCGTCATATCCCATAGTCAGGTTTGCCAAACCATAACAGAATCTAAGCACCACATATCTACATGCATACACACTCAATCATTACACCTTGTTGAGAAAGTGAGTCAATAGATGGTGGCTAGACGGCCCTAGATTAATCATTTGATGAGTGGCTGGAAGGGCACCATGGCGAATTTGTGTGAGCCCAAGTCAGATGTTGCTATTCTTTTCAATCTACGTAAGCATGAGAAATCAGCACCAATCCCCACTTAACCTTATCTCCCGTTGGATTTCTACTTTGGCTCTATTCCCAGACAGCGTCTCTATGGGAAGACTCAAAAAAGTAATGCTAAGCCTGCTTTCTCAATCTGAAAGGAATGGGTGGAGGCATCTCTACACGCATACAAGCCACACCTTATTTTCTGCCTATCTTGCCATCCCACTTTTCATCCCAGATTATCCAGAAAAAAAACGTTTATCCTCCAATTGGATCAACCCCTCCACCAACCAGAATTTTTTTTTTTCATCCTCCGATTGGATCAACACCTCAACCCCTGAATGCTTCTAACATATTTCAATAATACACTGCCACCCCCCCTCAATCCATAGTCCATCAACTGCTTGGTTTGGTAAGTCATGAATTCACTTCTTCCTTGAATCCAATTGTGAAAAACTGACTAAATTTTGGGAGTTTGTTTGGCAGGGGACAGAGAGTGCAAAAAAATTCCACATTCAAGGTGGTTTTTCATCAGTATAACATAACCCAGGTGTGAAGGTATCAGCAGTCTGGATGGCTCTTCAAAATCACTCTTTTGATTTTATCCATACTACTCTGGGAGAAAATATCTCCCACCAATCCTTCAGCCAATGGATCAAACTTTATCATGCAACTTTCTCAGTGATACAACTGTTCCCGGTAAACCAGTCCACAAAACAAGTGGACCAAGTCCGCTGGACTTGTTTAACGGGTCTTGCGGCCTTGTTTGCTTGACAACAGGCCTTGTTTTGGTGGAAAATGACATCATGATTTCAAGCAAATCATGCCTGTTGACCAGGGTGGGAAGGCCAGTGGTTAACAGGATTGGCCACAAGGTCTGCCAAAATATCAATCTTTCATCTACCACACAATATCTTCCCAATAAATTGATGTTTTTTTTTGTTTCATTTTAATGAATCAAAGTCTATTTACCCCAATACAAATTCCTACACCCATCAAGGTTTTTTATTTTATTTTATTTTTTTTTGGTCAAGAACCACAGTGGCCGCTACTTCCCACCCTTGTCAAGTGGACTTGGGAAATTGTCAAGGGTCCTTCAATCCCTTTTTGAAAGGCCTTATTTGTTAGAATTCTAGTCTTATAATGTGTTGCCTAATACTTGAGTGTAACCTTTTATCAATCTTTATATTATTCAGCCTCCTCTAAGTGTTATGTCTAGTGTGGTCTCTATAATAAGCTAGTTATTCTCATTTCCAGTGTCATATTTATCATAACCTATAGTGGCAGTTGCCCTAAGTATGTTAGTCTAGTGAAGTCTTTATGTTGTTCTGGCAGTATCAAATCTAGTGCTTCCTCTATCTTTCATCTACAGTGGCCCAATTCCTAAAACTTATTTATCCTGTGACATCTTGTGTGTTAATGACAATCCTCATTCATTAAAATTATTCCTTATATTATTTCTTGACCACTGGTCAGCCTTATTCTTCTTACTCTATTTAAATCTGTGTCTAATCTAGTGAAAACAAATCATCTGTTCTTACTCACCTTGAACCAGAGTGCCCTCCTTGGCTCCCCAGATCTTCTCCTCTTGGCATCATAAGATTCCTCCTCAGCCTCTTCCAATACTCTCAGCTGGAGCATTCTACTCAAACTTCAACATTATTCTGTTGATGAATGGCCTTGAATTTCTTGAACAGTGGTCTTGATTAGTTGTTATGTGTCCTTCCTCACTTGACAACTGGACAGGGTTTGTTGGTCCATTGGACTTTTGTACTGTGAAAAATGGTATGTGACCCAGAGGAATATGACTGGCTTGGTCAACACAAACAACCCACTAATGAGGACAAGATTTTCATGTAGTCCTTAGTCCAAAGCAAAAGAGGCTTGTTTCTAGATGAGATCAGAGAACAGGCATAAAATAACAGCAGAACTCTTGTTAGTCACAAAGCCATTCAAAAATCACTTTGTGATCAAATAGGTGTAACCTTGAAGAAAGCCAGCACTGTCAATATCTGTAAGGAGCTGGTAGCCAAGTACAAATTCATAAACAAATGTGGTTGATTCCTGCTGAGTTCCTTGTTTTTACAGGTATTTTCTCTTCTTTCTCTTCATCTGGGTATTTTCTGTTTGTTTCTCTGGCTCATTTGTTTTTAATGTTCCTCCCATCAGATGAGACTGCAATTTGCAGTAGAGACTTTCTGCAACAATATGCTTCATTGGCTAAGCGGCAACCAGCTTACAATTACCAACAGGAAAGTAACCCCAATGGGTGCAGCTTAGTACCAGAAACATCAGTGTATGGGATGATAGCTGCTAAGGTCTTTGAAGACACTGTAAGTTGGAAGGAATTTGAGAATTTCATTAAATGACAACTTGTTGGTTCTTCAAATGTGATTTCTACTGAGTCAATTTTGTGCCATCTAATCATGAGAATTTTATTTTCTTACAGATTCCAAGGATGAATTTCTATCCTTCAATCAACAGCATCCTTGTCTGTGATAATTCTGATATTCATAAAGGTGGTAGGATTGATAAAATGTCTAATGAAGTGAGAATCAAAGTTATTTTTCTCCCCCTGTACTTTCATGAATTTAATCAAATTGAGGTTTGTTTCTTTGTGGTCAAATCTTGCCTCCATTGCAGTCAGGTCCTTTTGAAATACCACAAATTAGTTCAATTTACAGGGTAACCAATAAACTAATCAATAGAAGCTCATGAAAGCATTTTTATTGCCATGCTGGCTATTCCTGCAGTAACCATCCATACAGATCATAAGAATATGATTGAGAATATCAGTTGTACATTGTATCTCAACTTGAACTTATTGATTTTCATGAGTACCTCCTTCATTGCTATATATAAACTACTTAAAAATCTAAGAAAACACTTGTCACCAGACAGACTGAGGTTGTATAAATTACAAAAAAAATACCAGTTTCAAGACAAACTATCATGGAGGTGCTTTTCATAAAAATGCATATTTGCTATTACACCTATGGTCAAGCCAATGGATTTGAGATTGGTATTCAAGAGATTATTTTAATTTAAAACTTTACAAAAATCAATTTCATTGGATTCCAAGCATCTGATGATTTCTTCAGAGTTACCTTGAATGGAAATCAACTGAACATAATTGCAAATGGAATCACCATGAGGATTGACCGAATCTAAAGAAGAAGAGAGTGGAGAGTTATTGTTGAGGTGATTTTTGTGTTGGAAAAGTAAATGAGACAGAACCAAGCCAATAATGTTGGTGTTGATCTGAGGCTCATCTGGTGGATGAATTTTTTTCTTCACAGTTAGGTATTTCAACTTTTGCATTGGCAAAATCAATCAGATTCCTGCCTTCCAAGAAACCTTTATAATTAAAGGTTTCATAACAGAAAATTCAGTGTTGGTTTAGTCAAATGCTTGAAGTATCACTATGAGAAGGCTTACCAGAGCACTGGCCTAAATGCAGACATTACCTGCAGTCAAGATGATATAATTGCTGGGATTGGATGGATGAGGAAAAGCTGGATACACTAAATAATAATTTTTATTCAAAATTTACTTATCATAGATCTTTTACATCTGAATTTCATCATCATAAAGCTCCAATTCCTCCTTGGCTCCAGAATAAGAATTGGACATTGGTACTGAAGTAGAATCCCGTTGTGATATATTGGATTCCCAAGTTGTTACACACATATTAGTTTTTGCAATCAGATTCTTGTTCCAAGCAATTTCAGTATCATCCTTGGGGTTGCTTGAGAACAGAGTGACCTCAGCCTGAGGAGCACTCTGGCTCATGATGTTTGATACCCAAGCTAAGTGGTAATTGGAGGTATTGAGGGCAATTGGTTGAGATTTCAGGTAGGCCTTACATTTGGGTATGTGGAAAAGCCATTTGATGGGAGTTATACCTGCTGATCCAGAATTGTAAATCACCAAAAATATGTGAATATATTCAATTTCTCAAGCATCCAAAGAAATGGCTTTGATATTTGAAGAAATCAACATTTTTCACCAGGAAAAAACAATGATCACCTGATTACAAGTGACATAACAGGGCACAAAGGGCCCCTTTGTCCTCATGTATGTCACTTTTAACCAAGTGATCATTGTTTTTTCATTGTGGCTGTTGATTTTGACCACTAGCCAAGATACTTTTGATTGTTTTACTTTGGAAAATGTTAAATTTGCGACCCTGGGGTCACAAACAGGGTGCAAAACACCATTTTCAGCCCATCTGAGTTGTGAATGGCCGTTTGCAACCCATATGAGTGGCTAATGGATATATATATATATATTTTTATTATTTTTATTATTTTTTTTATCTTATTTTTTTTATCTTATTTTTTTTATCTTATTTTTTTGTTTTATTTTAATATAAAATAAAAAATAAATAAATAAATAAATAAAAGATAAATACAAAACAAATAAAAAAATCATTCATTAAATTGAAAATATGAATATAAAAATAAATAAATAAATAAATTGAAATAAATAAATAAAAAAAATTAATTGATTAATTAAATTAAAAATATAAATAAAAAATAAATAAATAAATAAATTTAGGGCATTATTTTTCTCACGCATCCAACCCTTTATTTCATGCATTTTGACATTGGCGCACGGTTGCACCCTATTGGTATTTCACACAAAAATACTTTATTTCACATGACTTTCAAGAATTTATTTTTTTAATTCTGACTGCTCAGACCTTTAGAAGAGGTATTATACCCCTAAAAAAATCTTTGGTAATTTTGGAGCCATTAGAACCCCTTCAAAAATGCACTCAAAAAATGGAAAAATTCCTGAAAAACAAATTTTTGAATGGGTTTTTGGATCCTTATTTTGGCTATTTAAGTTGGTTTTTTTGGTTATTTCAGCTGCCAGAACTTTAGAAAAAATTCAAAGAGTCTTTTAATATTTAATTCATATTTTTTGGATGCATCCTTTCACCTTAAAAAATTCCTTCAAAAAACACAAAAAATAAAAAAAATCAAATTTCCCTTTGGACATTTGAATCCTTTTATTTTCCTTTTTATTTCATTTTTTTGAGTAATTCAAGCTATGTAAAAGTTAAAAAAAATTTAAAGATAATTCAAATATTTTTTTCAGATTTTTTGAATGTATTATTTTACCTTAAAAAATTCCTTCAAAAAGCAAAAAATTCAAAAAATTCAATTTTCTCATTTGACTTTCCAATCCTTATGTTTGCCATTTTGAATTATTTGCTTTGTGTTTCAAGCTTTGAGAATTGTAAGAAAACTATTCATGAGCTTTTTAATTTTTTTGTTCAGGATTTTTGGATGTCATTTTTGAGCTTTAAAAATTCCATCAAAAAACCAAAAAATTTGAAAAATTCACTCTTTGTTGAGCCCTTCACATGCATATATTCAATATGACTGAAATTTTTTTCATGTGAACACAGCCTATCTTGAAGCGCCCCAATTATCTTATAAACCACCCCCTTGACCTGTTCCACCCTCCCATCACCCCAACCACACCATCCCACTACCATACCTTAACACACCACACCATACCACACCATACCACACCATACCATACCACACCACACCACACCATACCACACCACACCATACCATACCACACCACACCAAACAACACCAAACCACATAAAACCACACCAAAACACACCAAAACCTTTCACACCACACCACCAACCACTCATCAAAACAACTTGACACTCCAGATACTTCAAAACAAATCATCTCTTTTTCCAATGGCTCAAGAAAACATCCACCCATTTTTCAGAACTGTTTAAACTGTTTCACCAGGCCCATCCTCCATTATCTCATCTAATCAAAATAGTGATTCAAATCCTCTTGCTCCTTATTCATCTACTCAATATCTTGATTCCACTCCTCTGGCCCCTCCTCCTGAGCTATGATATAATCAAAAGGAGGAGCTGGTTGAGGATATCCAATCATGGGAAAAGTCTCATGGATATTCCATATCTACCAGAGAAGCAAATTGAAAGAATAAGGCCTACACTATCCATTGTGAAAAATCTGGGGAATATAAACCCAGGAAAGATACCTCAAAATCAAAAAAATCAAGAAAGACCAATTTTCCTTTCAGGTTATCAGGGAATTTTTCAAAAAGATTGGGTGTTTGGGTGGCAAAGGGTATAGGTCCAGAGCACAAACATCCACCTTCCATTGATCCTTCCACTCATCCCATCCACCAAAGAATCTAAGGGAATAAAAAGGAGGTGTTTGAAAATTTATCCAAAGCAGGAGTTCCCCCTTTCAAAATTCTGAACTCTCTTATACAAAACTCATCATCAAATATCCATAACTATCTCCCTACAGTTTATAACAAAAGATCCCAAATACAAAGAATGCCCCTGATGGCAAACTCCTGTGGAAGCATTCAAACTGGAACCCAGGAGTTCTGCTTTTTACTACAAAATGAACAAGGTGGATGGTCATATTACTTCATTATTAATTTCACACCCTGATTCCATGAAACTTCTCAACCTTTTCCCTAATCTCATTATAATGGACTGTACATATAAAACCAACATATTTGGGATGCCCCTTCTTCATATTCTTGGGATAATCAATTCTTCCAAAAGTTTCTCAGTTGCATTCTGTTTCTTATCTCAGGAAAAAAAAAGAACTATTATTGGGCCCTGACACAACTTCAGGAGATATTTGAAGGTAAATAACCTGATGTGATTGTTACAGAAAAGGAACAAGCACTTATTAGCTCAATTGAATCAGTTTTCCATTCCTCTCATCATCTTATCTGTGTCTGGCACATTTTCAAGAATATTCAAACTCATTGCACAAAGATTTATAAATATGAAGATGAATGGAAGCTATTCAAGAAACAATACAATCATTTGTTCTATCCAAAATCTGAATCAAGCTATCCAAAAAATTCACAAAAACTTTTATGGTCTGGAATCCTTGCACTTCTGACTAACTTCTTGAAAACTGGATTCCTCTAAAAAGAAAATTTTTCTCCTATTTGGAAAACAAATACCTTCACTTTGGAAAGACAAGTACATCAAGAATAGAAGTTTCTCAATCCTACATTAAAGGATTCATCAATTCTTCTATTGGCTCTTTCTATAATGTAGCTCAAAAAATTTCAAGTTCCATAACTATTGGAAACTGTGAGAGAGCCATTGAAGCCTCTCAGAAAGAGTGCAAGCATCTCACTGGGTTGCCTCACTGTGTGGATCATCTTTCTGGAAAGATCAGCCACTTTGCCCTCAAAATCATTCATTCATCTCATCAAATTACTGATTCTTCCACCAATTGAAACAACTATGATTACTATTCTTACATGGGTATACCATGTGTTCAAAAAGTCAAATTGGCCATCAGAAAGGGTGAAATCTTCCAACTTTATGATTCTAATCCTCAATGGCATGTCAAAGCTCCCATCTCAGTAAGTTTTTCTCTTTTTTTTGGGGGGGGGGGGGATTCAAGCTGTAATGAATAATGTCCTGATTGATTTTGATTTTCCTTTCTCCAGCTAACTGTGAACCCTGAATCAACTGCAGATTCAGAAAAACTTGAAGTTCCAACCGAATAAAGTAATGAAAACCTATATTTCACTAAACTGTTTGAAGCATTCAGCAAGTTCTTACCTGGAGAACAGCTATATTATCTGGGTGAGAGCATGAAGCTGTACAGTGGAAGATATCAACTTACCCTGATTGAAGAGCCAAATTCCACCCAAAGATCTAAAATTAGAGGAAGAACCAAAAGGAAAGCCAATAATTTCAAGAATATCTCTCAGTCCTCAAGCAAAAGAGATCCATCTGGCTTCAAATATTTAGAAGAACCCGAGAGGAGAGGAAGGCCAAAGAAGAAATTCAAAGCAAATTTGAAGGCCAGTTGCCAATTTCTTGGACAAAAAAAATATCAAAATTCATAATTAATTCTTTTTCTGATGTGTTCAGGTTTGAAGAAGTTGCAAGGCCATCCAAGGGAAGGGGAAGGGAAAAAAGAAGGAGGAATCAGAGGAAGAGGTAATTTTATAACTATACTTATTTTTTCTGCAATAGGTTGTTTTTTTTGATGAGTCCTTCTCATTTTTTTAACATAGAGTGAATTGGTGACTGAAGAGGAATATCCAGAAGATGAAGATGTGCCAGATTTGGATGAAG
The DNA here is from genome assembly GCA_025617555.3 of Puccinia polysora. Lineage (NCBI taxonomy): Eukaryota > Fungi > Basidiomycota > Pucciniomycetes > Pucciniales > Pucciniaceae > Puccinia > Puccinia polysora. The sequence continues at coordinate 56,081,944 of CM062612.1, read as the reverse complement.
GGGAAGATTCATCAGATAAAGAGCTGCCAGATTTGGATGTAATTAGGATGGTGAGCTTTCATTTTCTTTTATTTCTGGTTAATTTGTTGGATATTATGTTTCATGAATTTTTTCATTCAAACCTTTATCAGAGGTCTGGAACCATTGTGAATAAGCAAGTTGCTTCTACTGAATACAATCCCGGGAAAAGAATAAAGAGACTAAAGGTATCTAATGAAGATGGTGATTCTCCTTACAATCCTTCTGGGGGGAAGGTATTAGCAGCTCCAACAATCAGTGAGAAAGTGAGTACATTTGGTATTTTCTAATTTTTTATTTTCTCTGATTTCTTTTGAGTTTTTCCTCTAGGCTCCCGGCACATTATCTTTTTCTTCTTCTGGAATATTTGACCAAGTATCAATTGAAGAAGTTAGTGTAATATTTAGTCCATATTTTCTGTTATAAAAAATTCTGATTTTTGGTTTTAGTTCCAATACAAATATTCCATTTCCCCAAAAAGAGCCATTCCACACATCTCTAATGTTCAAGATGTCATAGGGGATGGGAACTGTGGCTTTAGAGCAGCAGCCATTTGCTTGGGGGGTATCTCAGAAGACTGGATTGAATTCAGGAAATAAATTGTGAAAGAGCTTAATTCAAACCCAATCTCCAAGGACACAAGATTACTGCGTGATGTCTGGGGTGAAACTTTCCAAGAAGCAAGAAGGAAACTGAACCACCTTTATGGCCCAGCTCTCATAAATATGTGGATGAAATTTCCATGCTATGGTTTCCTTCTGGCTGAAACATATAAGTGTCCAGTGGTTCTGTTTTCTTCTTTAACAACTTGCACTTATCTTTCTCTGAATTCCCCTCCCACTCCAAATTGTAAAAAATCTCCTATTTGCTTCATTCTTTTAGAAGAATACAAACATATAGTCTCATTCAAGTTCAAGTCTGACCATTGGCCAGCTCCCAGGTTAGATCCACTTTGGAAAAGCTTTGCAAAAAATGATTTCAAATCCTGGAAAATAATTTTTCAGAGGAATTTGGATCTTGGTAATGAGGTTTTTTCCCTCCATAAAAATAAAGCAGAAAAATGAAACCATCATAGTTGAATAAATTTTAATATTTGTATCCATATTTGTTCTTTATTTTTAATTTTTTAAAGGAAGCTTGTAAGGTGTATGTAAGAATGCAGATGATCTTCAAAAAGTACTATTGAGATTTTTTTTGTTTTTTTCACATTCAAAATCCTGAAAGCTTGAATCACCCAAAAAAAAATAATTATATGGGCCAACAAAAGGATTCAAAAATCCAGTGAGAAAAGTGAATTTTTCAAATTTTTTGGTTTTTTGATGGAATTTTTACAGGTCAAAAATGACATCCAAAAATCCCAAAAAAACTTTAAACAAATCTTGAATAGTTCTCTCAAATTTATCAAAGCTTCAAAAACAAAAAAAATAAGCGAAAATGGAAAACATAAGGATCCAAAAGTGAAATGAGAAAATTGAATTTTTTGACAATTTTCTTTTTTTGAAGGAATTTTTTAAGGTAAAATGATACATCCAAAAAATCTGAAAAAAAAATTTGAATGTTATTTTAATGTTTTTTTTAAATTTTTAATAGCTTGAATTACCCAAAAAAAATGAAACAAAAAGGAAAATGAAAGGATTCCAATGTCCAAAGAGAAATTTGATTTTTTTTTTAATTTTTGGTGTTTTTTGAAGGAATTTTTTAAGGGGAAACGATACATCCAAAAAATATGAAAAAAATATTAGAAGAATCTTTCAATTTTTCTCAGAAGTTCTGGAAGCTGAAATAACCGAAAAAAACCAACTTACATAGCCAAAAGAAGAATCCAAAAACCCATGCAAAAATTTGTTTTTGAGGAATTGTTCCATTTTTTGATTGCATTTTTGAAGGGGTTCTGATGGCTCCAAAATTACCAAAACTTTTGGTTAGGGGTCTAAGACTCCTGCTAAGAGGCTGCGCAGTCAGAATCAAAAAAAATTCATTCTTGAAAGTTGCATGAAATAAAGTATTTTTGCATGAAATACCAAAGGAGCGCAACCGCGTGCCAACTTCAAAATGTGTGAAATAAAGGGTTGGATGTGTGAGAAAAATAATGCCCTAAATATAAATAAAATGAAATAAATAAATAAATAAATATATAAAAAATTAATTAATTAATTAAATTGAGGGTGATGTTAAATTTGTGGCTCCAGTCGTGTGAGAGTCGTGTAGGGCCCCTCAACGCGTGGGGGCCCATACACTACTCCTTTATAATTTATCATTTATAATTTTTATTTATTATTTATTTATTATTTATTATTTACTATTTACTATTTACTATTTACTATTTATTATTTATTATTTATTATTTATTAGCCAACTTCAAAATGTGTGAAATAAAGGGTTGGATGTGTGAGAAAAATAATGCCCTAAATATAAATAAAATGAAATAAATAAATAAATAAATATATAAAAAATTAATTAATTAATTAAATTGAGGGTGATGTTAAATTTGTGGCTCCAGTCGTGTGAGAGTCGTGTAGGGCCCCTCAACGCGTGGGGGCCCATACACTACTCCTTTATAATTTATCATTTATAATTTTTATTTATTATTTATTTATTATTTATTATTTACTATTTACTATTTACTATTTAATATTTATTATTTATTATTTATTATTTATTATTTATTATTTATTATTTATTATTTATTATTTATTATTTATTATTTATTAATTATTATGTATTATTTATTATTTATTATTTATTATTTATTATTTATTATTTATTATTTATTATTTATTATTTATTATTTATTATTTATTATTTATTATTCATTATTTATTATTTATTATTTATTATTTATTATTTATTATTTATTATTTATTATTTATTATTTATTATTTATTATTTATTATTTATTATTTATTATTTATTATTTATTATTTATTATTTATTATTTATTATTTATTATTTATTATTTATTATTTATTATTTATTATTTATTATTTATTATTTATTATTTATTATTTATTATTTATTATTTATTATTTATTATTTATTATTTATTATTTATTATTTATTATTTATTATTTATTATTTATTATTTATTATTTATTATTTATTATTTATTATTTATTATTTATTATTTATTATTTATTATTTATTATTTATTATTTATTATTTATTATTTATTATTTATTATTTATTATTTATTATTTATTATTTATTATTTATTATTTATTATTTATTATTTATTATTTATTATTTATTATTTATTATTTATTATTTATTATTTATTATTTATTATTTATTATTTATTATTTATTATTTATTATTTATTATTTATTATTTATTATTTATTATTTATTATTTATTATTTATTATTTATTATTTATTATTTATTATTTATTATTTATTATTTATTATTTATTATTTATTATTTATTATTTATTATTTATTATTTATTATTTATTATTTATTATTTATTATTTATTATTTATTATTTATTATTTATTATTTATTATTTATTATTTATTATTTATTATTTATTATTTATTATTTATTATTTATTATTTATTATTTATTATTTATTATTTATTATTTATTATTTATTATTTATTATTTATTATTTATTATTTATTATTTATTATTTATTATTTATTATTTATTATTTATTATTTATTATTTATTATTTATTATTTATTATTTATTATTTATTATTTATTATTTATTATTTATTATTTATTATTTATTATTTATTATTTATTATTTATTATTTATTATTTATTATTTATTATTTATTATTTATTATTTATTATTTATTATTTATTATTTATTATTTATTATTTATTATTTATTATTTATTATTTATTATTTATTATTTATTATTTATTATTTATTATTTATTATTTATTATTTATTATTTATTATTTATTATTTATTATTTATTATTTATTATTTATTATTTATTATTTATTATTTATTATTTATTATTTATTATTTATTATTTATTATTTATTATTTATTATTTATTATTTATTATTTATTATTTATTATTTATTATTTATTATTTATTATTTATTATTTATTATTTATTATTTATTATTTATTATTTATTATTTATTATTTATTATTTATTATTTATTATTTATTATTTATTATTTATTATTTATTATTTATTATTTATTATTTATTATTTATTATTTATTATTTATTATTTATTATTTATTATTTATTATTTATTATTTATTATTTATTATTTATTATTTATTATTTATTATTTATTATTTATTATTTATTATTTATTATTTATTATTTATTATTTATTATTTATTATTTATTATTTATTATTTATTATTTATTATTTATTATTTATTATTTATTATTTATTATTTATTATTTATTATTTATTATTTATTATTTATTATTTATTATTTATTATTTATTATTTATTATTTATTATTTATTATTTATTATTTATTATTTATTATTTATTATTTATTATTTATTATTTATTATTTATTATTTATTATTTATTATTTATTATTTATTATTTATTATTTATTATTTATTATTTATTATTTATTATTTATTATTTATTATTTATTATTTATTATTTATTATTTATTATTTATTATTTATTATTTATTATTTATTATTTATTATTTATTATTTATTATTTATTATTTATTATTTATTATTTATTATTTATTATTTATTATTTATTATTTATTATTTATTATTTATTATTTATTATTTATTATTTATTATTTATTATTTATTATTTATTATTTATTATTTATTATTTATTATTTATTATTTATTATTTATTATTTATTATTTATTATTTATTATTTATTATTTATTATTTATTATTTATTATTATTATTTATTATTTATTATTTATTATTTATTATTTATTATTTATTATTTATTATTTATTATTTATTATTTATTATTTATTATTTATTATTTATTATTTATTATTTATTATTTATTATTTATTATTTATTATTTATTATTTATTATTTATTATTTATTATTTATTATTTATTATTTATTATTTATTATTTATTATTTATTATTTATTATTTATTATTTATTATTTATTATTTATTATTTATTATTTATTATTTATTATTTATTATTTATTATTTATTATTTATTATTTATTATTTATTATTTATTATTTATTATTTATTATTTATTATTTATTATTTATTATTTATTATTTATTATTTATTATTTATTATTTATTATTTATTATTTATTATTTATTATTTATTATTTATTATTTATTATTTATTATTTATTATTTATTATTTATTATTTATTATTTATTATTTATTATTTATTATTTATTATTTATTATTTATTATTTATTATTTATTATTTATTATTTATTATTTATTATTTATTATTTATTATTTATTATTTATTATTTATTATTTATTATTTATTATTTATTATTTATTATTTATTATTTATTATTTATTATTTATTATTTATTATTTATTATTTATTATTTATTATTTATTATTTATTATTTATTATTTATTATTTATTATTTATTATTTATTATTTATTATTTATTATTTATTATTTATTATTTATTATTTATTATTTATTATTTATTATTTATTATTTATTATTTATTATTTATTATTTATTATTTATTATTTATTATTTATTATTTATTATTTATTATTTATTATTTATTATTTATTATTTATTATTTATTATTTATTATTTATTATTTATTATTTATTATTTATTATTTATTATTTATTATTTATTATTTATTATTTATTATTTATTATTTATTATTTATTATTTATTATTTATTATTTATTATTTATTATTTATTATTTATTATTTATTATTTATTATTTTTATTTTTTATTTATTATTTATTATTTATTTATTATTTATTATTTATTATTTATTATTTATTATTTATTATTTATTATTTATTATTTATTATTTATTATTTATTATTTATTATTTATTATTTATGATTTATGATTTATTATTTATTATTTATTATTTATTATTTATTATTTATTATTTATTATTTATTATTATTATTATTATTATTATTATTATTATTATTATTATTATTATTATTATTATTATTATTATTATTATTATTATTATTATTATTATTATTATTATTATTATTATTATTATTATTATTATTATTATTATTATTATTATTATTATTATTATTATTATTATTATTATTATTATTATTATTATTATTATTATTATTATTATTATTATTATTATTATTATTATTATTATTATTATTATTATTATTATTATTATTATTATTATTATTATTATTATTATATTATTATTATTATTATTATTATTATTATTATTATTACTATTATTATTATTATTATTACTATTATTATTGTTATATATTATCATTATTACTATTAATATTAATATTATTATAATTATTGTGATTATTATTATTATTATTATTTTTCTCCTTTTTTTTCAAGAAGACTTGTAGTTGTGTGGCACGGCTACAGGACTACATATGAGTTGTGTAGAGCACCACACGGCCCAAATGTAGTCCTGCAGCCCCCACACAGAGGTCCAGTGCTGTGTGGCCTACAGCCTGACCACATTTGGGCTGTGTGGTGCTCTACATGGCTCAAATTTTATTGTGTAGCGGTGCCACACAACTCAAATGAGTTGTGTACACAAATTATTTCAATTGTGAATTTAACATTTCCCATTAATCTATTTCCAATATTCAAATTTTTAATTTTTTTCCCACAACCCTGGAGTTCAGAAAAGCTGTTCAGAACTCAGATTTGTTGCAACTTGCTATTCAGGGCTCAGATGGGCCATGACGCGCGCCATAGGACCCATTTTGGGTTGCAAACAGCTGTTCACAACTAAGATGGGTTGAAAATGGCCATTCACAGCTCAGATTGGTCACAAAAGGCTGTTCACAGGTCAAATGGGTTGCAAACTGTGCCACACAACACATTCTGAGTTGTGAATGGGTTGTGTTGGGTTTCAAATTTAACATTGCCCCTTTCTTTTTCCTTTTTTTTCCTTTTTTAAATTTTCTTTCATTTTCATTTTCATTTTCATTTCTTTTCTTTATTTCCTTTTTTTCCTTATTCCCTTTTTTCAAATTTCCATTTTTCATAATTTATTGTTCAATTCTTTTTCTTTTTCTTTTTCTTATTTTTTATTCATTTTATGTTTCCATTAGGGCGTATCAAAGTTAATAAAACCCACCATTTTTTGATTGCGTGTTCCAAACCAAATCCTCCATTTCAAACCAGCCATTAGAAATCAAAATAATCCACTTATTTCAAATCAGACGTGTCAGAGTTTCCCAGAAATAAGTGGATTTTTTCAAATTAAGTATTTCAAGGCTTCCACCACCTGTCCAGGTGATCCACCCCTGCCTTCCCACCTCCTTCTACCTCCAACCTCATTGCAAATCTTTTTACCTCCAGCCTCATCATAAAAAAATTCATCACTCTCATCACTTTATCACTCTCATCATCACTCTCATCACTTTATCACTCTCATCATCACTCTCATTAATTTATCACCCTCATCACTTGATCACTCACCACTTTATTTCTCTCATTGCTTCATCGGTCTCATTGCTTCATCACTCTCATCACTCTACCTCCAACAAGAACTTGTACTTCCAACCTCATCCAAAGAATCAAATCATTGTTTTATTTCTCTTGTCACTTGATTTCTCTCATCACATTATCTTGCTTGTCACTTTATCCCTCTCATCAACTTATTGGCCTTACTCTTTCCAAACGGCCCCTCAGCAAACATCCCCCTGCAAGTCCACACAAAAGTCCAAAACACCAAAGCAAACATTTCAAAGGAACTCCACAACAAAAAATCCTCCCCCATCAGCTTCCAAGGGCTCAAAAAATCCTCTCCCATCAGCTTCCAAGGGCTCAAGTCATCTCAAGAGAGCTGATCACATCATCCTGGTCAACTGGCTCAAAATTCCCTCCAACTATGATGCCTGCTTTGGATTTGACAATGAAACAGGCGTTGGCCGCCTCCATCCTCTAAGGTCAATGGTTATCTCATGATGGCCAATTAGCTTAAGAACAAAACAAAAGGGAGGCTGGATCTGTCATCCAAACAGATGAGGGAGAAATTCAAGAATTATCAAGCAAAGTACAAAAAGGCCCACTCCATGTCAATCTCCACTGGCTTTGGTATCACCAACTCTGACAAAGCCAAGGGAATCAACTTGGTGGTTGATAAGTTGGACTCCATTTGTCCTTTTTATGTTCAAATGGATGAAATCTTTGGAAAGAAGGCCAACATCACCCCCCTAGCTGCTTTTTATGCCCAAAAATCCAATTCAGTTGACACTGAGGACTTGGCTGGGGATGCTCAGTTATAGAACTTGAACTATTTGATTGCTATAGATATAAGACCAGACTAACAAAGAGAAAACAACAAGTTCAATAGTTGACCCATACAGAATAAAATGGATTGTTCCTACCCAGTATATGAACAATTATGAAGAAAACCACAGAGATACTGGATAAGAAGCCTTATGGAACCTAGGATAGATAGAAGATGGACAGCAATGGGATAGACTAGCGACAACAGTTCAGAATGAGAGTTGGGATTTGAAAGAAGCACGATGATCTCTTTCTCACCAAATGAGAACAACGTCCGAAAAGTCAAAAGGCGGTAAAGGATTATCTTGATGAGGAAGGAATAATCAAAGGAGCCGCAGGTAGTGATTGAGTCAAGGGCCAAGTTGAGTAATCGAGGTTTAGTTGGTATTTGGTTAAGGAGGAGTTTATGGAGGGATACAATCTTGAGATTAGTGATTCTGATGAGGGAAGAAGAAGAGACGATGAATAAAGGAAAGGAGTGGAAGCAGACTATAAATGGAAAAAGAAAATAGAAATAGAATGGAACGGAAAAGGAAACTAGAGAATAGGAGGGCAGTTGGAGAGACAGTTGATTGATCTGGGTCTACTGTTTGACTTTTAGTGACAGATTTCACATGTGTGACAGATTTGAATTATGACGTAGATGAGAATAGTCCGCGGCCGTGAGATTGAGAAGTATGGCGTGAATGACAGTCCGCAGCTGTGAGACTTGAAATTTCAACACCCCAGATCATTTGATGAGGAAGAGCAAAAACAATGGGAAGTCAATAATTGTAAGGATTGAGAACCAGCGGCTTTAGTAAGCGCATCCGCTATCATTTTGGATGATGAGATGAGAGAAATAAGAATTTTTCTTTTTTTGTATAGTTTACAAATATGTTTGACTTTGATGTCTAGATGCGTGGTTTTTGAATTCAATCCGAAATGTTTAATTTTTTCTAATAATCCTTTATTATTGATGTAAAAGGAGGATGGAGATAGTTTTGTATTCCACAGTTCAGAGATCAAGTTTGATAGCCAACAGTCTTCTTGGATGCCATTGGACAGAGCATTGAGCTCAGATTTGGTGGATGATAGAGTTATATTTCTTTGTTTGTTGCTTGTCCAGGAGATAGGGCAATTTTTCCAGAAGGCCACGATTCCACTTTGGGAAGTCCTGGTTTCAAGATCATCCGCCCATGTAGCATTGGTGTACATGTTTATTTTTTGATTGTCTGATTTCTGCGGTTGAATTCTAAGTTTGTAGTTGATGGTTGACTTCAAGTATTTCCAACAATGTTTAACTTCCCTCCAATGATGGATGCCCGGTCAATGGTTGAATCTGGATAGAATGGATGATGCCGCTGCAATTTCAGGACGTGATCGACAGGAAAGATAGTTAAGGATGCCGGTGAACTGTCTGTAGTTTATACCCAGACACTTGAATTCCTTGAGTTCCTTGTCAGATGCCGGACTCAGTTGAATACCGGGTGGAAGAGGAGTAGCAACTGGTCGACACTCGGAAAGATTCAGCAGTTGAATGCCCTTGTTTATAAGATCCAACTGAGATAACAAGAAACCGGTTTCATCCGATTCTACGTTCATTCCTAATAAAGTGTCTAGATCTTGAGCTGATGAGTTAGGAAAGCAATGAAGAAATAGTTCCTCAAATGCATCAGCCTTCCCTACCACAACCAAGTCGTCAACATGGAAAAAGATAAAAGAGTCTTGGTTTTTATGAATAAAGACACATGCGTCCAACTGAGACTGTTGATAGTCTATTTCTTCAAACCATTTGTTGAGGGTGCGGTTCCAGTTGGCAGGAGCCTGTTTTAAACCATAAAGCAATTTCTTGAGTTTAAGAAAAGGGCTAGAGCGGGTAGATTCTTTCGGAGTCTTGATGTATATCTCTTCCTCCAAGGGAGCAAACAGAAAAGCACTTTTGACGTCAAACTGTCTGACAGGAAGCTTTTTATCAGCCGCAAGAGTTAGAAGAAGAAGCAGAGAAGGGAATTTCCCGGTGGGAGCAAAGGTATCAAAGTAGTCCACCCCGGATTCCTGTTTGAAACCTTGAATACACAGTCTGGACTTGATGCGTTTGGGGGAGGAATTTGTGGCAGGTTTGAGACAATCAACCCATAGAGTATTGAGCCAACGGCTTGGTGTTTTGGTTGCGTCTTCCCACACCTTGTGTTTTTCAATTCTCTTGAGTTCCTCTAGTTTAGCATCTTGGACCTTGTCGGGATCCAGGTTGGTTGAGAAATAGCTGTATTTGACTGGTTTGACGGCAAGGGTTCTTTCTCTCAGAACGCGAGAGGGTACAATATCTTTGCAGACATCTTCATACACAGATTCAGACACATATAAAGAGGGTTTGATTGATGACTGATCCTTGGAAGGAGGCTGATCAGAGGGAGAACTTAAGGCTTCTGACGTTGTGGGTGCCTCATTTAAGGATTCAGGTTCATCTTGAGAGTGAGCAGAAGATTTCCAATTGGGCAACCATTCTTCAAAGGAAGAATTGTTCAAGGGTCTGCAATCTATGTCTAGGAATCAAACATGCTTGGAGTCTAGCACCTTTCCTGAAGAAGTGAGGATTCTATAAGATTGAATCTCAGGATTGTATCCAATTAGGTGACCGATCTCGCCTGGAGGGAGTAATTTCAAACCAGGAGCCTTGGGAAGAATGAGATAGGAGACAGGAGCGCCTAGTGGATGGAAATAAGTTAAGGGAAGATTTGCGCCTTTGAACATCTCATAGGGAAACTTTTTGCTCTTATGAGATGGAATCTGATTGATGGCTAATGCTGAAGCCTGGGCCACTTTGTGCCACATTCCTATGGGAATATTAGAATCACTCAGGTTTGAACAAATTGAATCTATTATGGTACAATTAAATTGTTTGGCCAGTCCATTGAGTTGAGGGGTATACGGATTGGAGAATTGTTGACAAATAAGGTTTTTCTTGCAAAAGTCCGCAAGCTTGGAGTTCTTGAATTTGGTCCCATGATTGGAGTGCAGGATAGATGGATAGTAATTGAATCGCTTTGCTTCAGCAAGTACTGAAGGGATCAATTCCTTGCTTATGACCGGAATAACAGCCACATATCAAGAGAACAAATTGGTGACGGTGACAAGATATTTGTGACCGTTCTTCGAGGAAGGTAGGGGCCCAATAGTGTCCAGATGTAACTCTTGAAAAACGCGGTCAGCAGATGAGATTTGTGAGTGAAACAATGCTCTAGTCACTTTTGAAATGGCACACAATTTACAATTTTCAGTTTTCTTGATAGGGATATTCAACTTGTGCCTCAATCAATGGTAACTCACGTGCCCTAGCGACTTGTGAAGATTTTCAGCATAGGACAGATGAGATTGGTATGTGGAAGAAGTGGGAGGATAGAATCTGAGACACGGAATGTGATTGAAGTAATGTCCTTTCATTGCAAGGTTGCCCAGTTTGTAGAGAAGAAACACATTGGGTTGGAAGTCAACAATGTAATTATTGAGAAGGAGTCTTCTCAGTGAAATCAGGTTGATTGAGAGCTTAGGAAAAAACAGTACGTCATGAAGTATGACATTGCCCAAATCACATTTCAGGTTGATCTTTCCTCTCCCTTTTACTTCCAACAAGTTTCTTTTGCAGCTCTTACTGATCATTCCTTTTTCTGAGAGATCAAGATTCATGAACAGATTAGGGTCAGAAACCATGTGATTGGATGAGCCTGAGTCAAGAACAAAATTTAGAGAATCTTGACAGCTAGAGATGGAGAGGCAGCTGACATAAGTCTTGGATTTGGAGGGACTATTATTCTTTGGTCTAAGGTGAGGGTACAACATCCAGCACTTGTGCTTAGGATGATTCGCAAGAGTGTTGTGTTTCCTTGGTTTGCATTTCCCAGATGCGTCGGTGAAGAGAGATGCAATTTGATTTTACAAAGAAGGTGAAGAGTTGCTCATTTGTAGTTCATTCATATGAATGCGGAGATGATCCAGAACAGCATCAGGATTGATTTTGGACTGAACATTTGAATGAGTAATAGATTGTTTAATGTTTCTCAGAGAATCCAGTAACTTATCAAGGATCATGTAGGTTAAGATGTTGACAGGAAGGATGATTCCGATTTTGTGTAATTTATTGACACCATTCTTGACGTCCAGGATGAATCCTTGTATGTTGCTTTCATCAAATACAATCGAGGCAAATTGGCTGTATACTCGAGCCCAATTGGATGGTTGCAAAGATACGAAGTGTTTGTGGATTTCTCGCCATATCTCCTTGGCACTTTCTTCATTGCCGGCAGATACAATTGTTGTATGGATGGACGGGGAAAGCTTGGAGATTAATATAGACGTGAGAATGGTGTTTTTGGTGTCCTCTAGTTCTTCTGTGCTTGATCCAATGATTTCTTTTAGTTTGGCAAGTTTCAGGAGCAAGTTTATCCTAGTTTTCCAGATGGTGAAGTTTTCCTTGGTGAGAACAGGAATGGCTTCCAAGGTGGTTTTAAGTATTGTTGGATTGATGTCGTCCATTATAGATGAGACGGACCTGGTCTTGAGAGGTTGGCAACTGGAGATTGCATTTGACTGTTAATCGTGATAGAACTTGAACTATTTGATTGCTATAGATATAAGACCAGACTAACAAAGAGAAACCAACAAGTTCAATAGTTGACCCATACAGAATAAAATGGATTGATCCTACCCAGTATATGAACAATTATGAATAAAACCACAGAGATACTGGATAAGAAGCCTTATGGAATCTAGGATAGATAGAAGATGGACAGCAACGGGATAGACTAGAAACAACAGTTCAGAATGAGAGTTGGGATTAAAATGAAGCACGATGATCTCTGTCTCACAAAATGAGAACAACGGCCGCAAAGTCAAAAGGCGGTAAAGGATTATCTTGATGAGGAAGGAATAATAAAAGGAGCCGCAGGTAGTGATTGAGTCAAGGGCCGAGTTGAGTAATTGAGGTTTAGTTGCTATTTGGTTAAGGAGGAGTTTATGGAGGGATACAATCTTGAGATTAGTGAGTCTGATGAGGGAAGAAGAAGAGACAATTAAGAAAGGAAAGGAGTGGAAGCAGACTATAAATGGAAAAAGAAAATAGAAATAGAATGGAACAGAAAAGGAAACTAGAGAATAGGAGGGGAGTCGGAGAGACAGTTGATTGATCTTGGTCTACTGTTTGACTTTTAGTGACAGATTTCACATGTGTGACAGATTTGAATTATGACGTAGATGAGAATAGTCCGCGGCCGTGAGATTGAGAAGTATGGCGTGAATGACAGTCCGCAGCTGTGAGACTTGAAATTTCAACACTCAGCCTAGCAATGGTGATCCCAAAGAGACCTATGAGTGGCCCCCATCCAATGCCAAGGAGGATATTCAAAGGCAATCAGCTCCAATCATGTCTACTTCTGTGTTGATTGAGGAGTCAAAACATAACTTAAGCTCTTTTCTCTTCTGTCAGGTTAATCCTGACTGATTTAGATTGTAAAAAAACAGGCCCATCCATTACCCTCATCATTGGTTCAAGTAAGTAACCAAGCTCTTTTCTCTTCTTTCTAGTTAATCCTGACTGATTTAGATTGTAAAAAAACAGGCTCATCCATTCCTGAATGGCCAAAAACTCAAGCCAATGGGGCCTCCCACATTGCTTTCCAACACTAGTGACAACTTTCAGACTCAAACCTCCTCTGCCAAGGGTAAGCAAAAGGCCTCCAATTCCATCAGTATCAACCCCAAAATTCATCAAAGGAGGAGAAACACTTCCTGTTTTTCAGGCTCTGAAGAAATCATGGAGAAGTGAGAATCATGTAAGTCCATTGGTTGAATATCCTTGCTTTCAAAATAATTCTCATTGATTTCCACTGAAAAAAACAGTCAAATAAAAAATTGAATCTGAAAAACTTGAGTTTGAAAAGCAAAAGTGGGATTTTCAACTGGCCATGGATGTTCACAAGAAGAAAGCCAAGAGCTTGGATCATCAACAAAAATGGGATGCTGAGTGGAAGTTGGAAGAGGCTGAGCTAGAATTTAAAAAAGAGGAGAAGGAGAAGGATTGACAGCAAGCACAACTGGAAAAGGAGAGGGAAAAACTTGCAACCAAAAAAAAGGATAAGGTATTGGTAGCCTTGGCTTGCATTGGTAGCAGTAGAACAGTAGATGAAATACAGCAGATAACTCAAATGCTGAGCTTGTAAATATATTTTCATGGGTGAAAGAAAAACAAAAAAAATATTTCTGATTACAACTTTTGAGAGTATTCTTAACCCCAACAACATACAGATCTTTTTTGTTTTTATTTATATTTTTTTTTCTAGAGTAAATTTGTGTTTTCCAAAAAAAAAAAAAAAACAAAAAAGTCAGTCCAATAGAAATCATTGGTGAAGCATGATTGAATAAAAAAAAGAAACCAAACCTGGACTTAAACCCAGGAACACTGGAAGCTGAATCCCCTCCAAAAAAAAATTGGCATGAGTGACCCATGCAACACACCAACGAGAAAATTTATCAAAAAAATTAAAATTAGTCAACAGAACTGGATAATAAACCAATCCCACTATAAACAATCAATCTCATCAAGACCTCAATGTTGTATTGTTTGTCAACCAAGCCAATCTGACTACCGTGCAAGCTTGTGGGCAATGATGAGGATGAGCTAGGTTGCTTAGGGGACAGATAGGGTTGCTTGGGAAGGCTGAGTAGAGGATAAAATTCTTGGTGATCTAAGCTTTGGTTCCCTAGGGCTGGATGAAGGGCCTTGGGTAGATGATGATTGAGGGGATCTTCATGATGATCAATAGGATGCCTCAAGTTTGTCAACAGATCATGAGATGGGCAGAATTGTTTCCTGAGTGGATTACTGGGGATCTTGGGTAGGTGGACTACCAATGGAATCAACCTAGCCCTCAGGCCGGTCCAAAAATGATGAGCTTTTAATTTGTCTTGATACTGATGGTAGTCTTTGGTGGGTAGATGATGCCTACTGGGAAGCTCTAGAAAGGGGGTGAAAACTCTGAAGAGCGGCGGCAGAAGCTGGGAGAGTAATTCATTCATGATCAACCTCCAACCAAAGATGACCATCAAACCAAAGATGATCTTGATGATTGCCTGAGGAAATCTGAGTGCAGGTTGTGGGTTGTTGAGTTGATCAAGGATGAGATTGTTAGCAAATTGATGACCAATCATGATTCCCACAAAGACGGCCACAAATGCTGTACTATCCTTGAAGCAGGGATAATCTTCTACCGGCTGCGGATGGGCAGCAGTGAGGATTAGGCCTGGTTGTGGGTTGTTGAGTTGATTGAGGATGAGATTGTTAGCAAATTGATGACCAATCATGACGCCCACAAAGACGGCTACAAATGCTGTACTATCCTTGAATCAGGGAAATTCTTCTACTGGCTCGAGATGGAAAGCGGCGAGGATTAGGCCTGGTTGTGGTTTGTTGAGTTGATCAAGGATGAGATCATTAGCAAATTGATGAACAATCATGACACCCACAAAGAACGCCACAAATGCTGCACTATACTTGAAGCAGGGAAAATCTTCTACCAGCTGAAGATGGACAGCGGTGAGGATTAGGCCTAGGATAATCAGGATCATTGGGAACAGCAATCCATTCAAACCCAATTGGGGATTTGTTGAACATCTCTCAATGGGTTTGGCAAACGCATGATTGATTGACCAGGATAGAGCGCCAATGATAGAGCTACAGAGGACTTCTTGAATCAAATGCATACCACAGTATACTCTACCAAAGACCAATAGGATGCTGTAGAGTGAAAGGGCAACCAAGAGGCCTATCTGATGGAAGGAGGATTGGATGCAAAGGATGGATTGGAGGAAGAGTAAGATGGTGGAGATGGATGTTGCAGAGTGGGTTGAGGGGAATCCATACTTTGTGGCATGATTACTGATACTCAATCAATTGATTGGGGGTGAATAGGGACGCGGAACGCAGAGCAGATCCTTCAGAGTACTATTGAAGTAAACCAACATGGCAAGGGTATAGACTTGAGCTCAACCAAACCAATGGTTGAAAATCCAAAGGATGAGGGGTAAGGTGAGTATGAAGAATTGATGGGATCCTATCCAGGAGGAGTAGATCATCAAGCTTTCAATTGGTTTAGAGCTAGAGTTCCTCTGAATTGAATGAACTAACTTCATCTCACAGTTGAGTGACTTGATGAGGATGGATCAAATCCAGAATTGGGAGGATGACATCTGAGATTGATAGATATGATTTGCCTGAAGTCCCACTGGGGAGAGGGTAGGACTGAGAAAAGGATTGGATTACGTGAGGGGTTTGTTGATCAACTCAATGGGTGAAAATAGATGATAGAGATTGAATGGAGATAGATGAGGAGGAGGAGGATCATCATGGGACATTGTGTCAGGAGTCAAGATGGATTCTGAAGAGGCTTATGAGAGCAGGGGGCATGGATGGTTGGATGGTTGTGGATAGGTTGATGAGATGGGGGATGGGCTGTTGGCATTTGATTCTTGGATGGTTTGAGCAGTTGTGCCAGCGTCAGACTGAAGTAGCTGTTGAGCCCATTGGAGGGTTAAGTAACAAAATTAGGGGTGTATTATGGTCAGTTGTATGAGATCTAGTCTAGCTGATTGGTTGTGTTTTTGTGGTCTATGAGTTCAAGATGAGAGGAGAGATAGAGGGTACAGACCTGGGGTGATGGGATGATGATGGGATTTGTGTTAATATGGAGATGTGAAAATCAACAGAGATGTGAAGCAATGGAGACAAGATATGTGTGATACAATGGAGATGCAACTGGTATGAATTTGCTGATGTGGATGAGTGTTTTAGATGTGATGGATGGTGGATGGATGATGATGCATAAATGGCGGGTTTAATTGTGGGTTTGATGTTTGAAATCCCCCATTTTCATGAAAACCACCATTTCAAAATACACCAGTTAGGGGGTATGTGTACTTCAGAAACCTGCCATTAAAAATGGCAGGTTTGGTAAAAAAAAATGGCGGGTTTCTAATGGTGGGTTTCTAATGGCGGGTTTCTAATGGTGGGTTTCTAATGGAGGGTTTGCTAACTCTGATAAAACCTATTCAATTCTATTCTTTTTCTTTTATTTTTTCTATATTCATTATATGAAGTTTTTGCTTTTTTTTCTTTTTGCTTGTTCTTTTCTTTTCTTTCTTTGCTTCTAATCATTTTTTTCTTTTGATTTTTGGTGGGCAGTGGCATGGGTATAAAATTTTACACTTTTTTCTATTTGCTTGAAAGATGCAGAAAAATTGTCCTTTAATGAAAAAAAAGAAAAGAAAAGAAAAGAAAAAGGGGAAAAATGAAAAAAAGGGGAAAAAAAGAGAAAAAAAGAAAAAGAATAAGAAAAAGAAAGAAAAAGAAAAAGAAAAAGAAAGAAAAAGAAAAAGAAAAAGTGTTGATTGTCCTCAAATAGACCCTTGGCCAATGCATTCTCTGTGAAATTTGTCTAGGAAATAGAAAAGAAAATCACCCTTTCCCTCGCATGTCTCAAAACCAATTTTAATGGCATCAAAAAAAAGAAAAAGAAAGAAAAAAAAAGGAAAAAAAGAAAATAAAAAGAGAAAGAAAAAAGAAAAAGAAAGAAAAAAAAACAGAAATAAAAAGGAAAGAAAAAAAAGGAAAGAAAAAAAAAGGAAAAAAGAAAAAACATAAAAAAAGAAAAATAAAGGGAAGGGGAAAAAAAGAAAGAAAAAAGAAAATAAAAAAACAGAAAGAAAAAGAAATAAAAATAAAAAATAAAGAAACATAAAGAAAAAAAGCAAAAAAAAAGAAAAAAAATAAAAAAACAAAGAAAAGAAAAAGAAAAAGAAAAAAAAGAAAAAGAAAAAAAAAAGAAAGAAAAGAAAAAAAAAGAAAAAAAAAGAAAAAAAAGAAAAAAAAGAAAAAAAAAGAAAAAAAAAAGAAAAAAAAAGAAAAAAAAAAGAAAAAAAAAAGAAAAAAAAAAGAAAAAAAAAGAAAAAAAAAGAAAAAAAAACAAAAAAAAGGAAGGAAAAAAAGAAGAAAGAAAAAAAAAGAAAAAAAAGAAAAAAAAAGAAAAAAAAAGAAAAAAGAAAAAAGAAAAAAAACAAAAACCAGAAAAAAAACAGAAAAAAACAAAAAACAGAAAAAAAAACAGAAAAAAAACAGAAAAAAAACAAAAAATGAAAAAAATGTCCTGAATAATACACCCATGAATAAACCCATTTGGAATATCTATGTAAGGGGGTAGTGTTACTTTCCACTCTAAATGATCTTGGATATTGGTTTGATTTGGAGGGGGATCAATCTTCCCTGGGTATAACACTCAAGCAGGCTCTAGGAGAGACACATGAAAGACAGGGTGGATACCTTTCCATTTTTCAGGTAAAGTAAGTTTGAAAGTGTTGGGGGATACGGCTGATTTGACTTTGAATGGGCCAATTTTTCCTTCAGAGAGTTTTTGGGTTGGGAAAGTACTGCAAATGTTGCAAGTGTTGTGCCATACCTGATCTCCTACTGCATAGGTGGGTGCCATAGCGCAAAGTCACTCTACTTTTTCCTTTTAGTGCTTGTTTAATGCTTCAAGGTTTTATTGGAGTTGAAAGTGAAGAGATTGAATGTGGGTAAGATCATTGGTAGCAGGTTGAGAAGGTGCTATGTGAATGGAAGCAAAAGTTGAGTTTATCCCATAAAGATTCTGGAAGGGCAAATGTTTGGTGAAAGAAGGAGTGGAATTGTTGTAGGCAAATTTGGCTAATGGGAGCCATTGAAAACAGTCTTCCTTTTGATAGGAAACATCAATTCAAAGATACTGTTTGAGAATCTGATTAACTTCCTTGGTTTGCCCATCTTTCTCCAGGTGGTAAGCCATTGATAAGTTTCAAGTGATCTTCAAATGCTGGCAAAGCAATATCCACAAACTAGAGACAAAAAAAGATTCACAATCACTAACTATATTATCAGGGAGGCCAGGTTTTGAAAATACATATTCTACAGATAAATTAGCTAGGTATTTCAAAGAGGCACTCACATTACTGCAAAGGAATAAAGCCATCTACAAGAAGCAATCTACTAATACTAAATTAGCATTATAACCACTAGAAATGGTTAATTGCAAAATGAAATCCATTGACAACAAGTGCCAAGGAATAGGTGGGATAGGAAGCAGCTGAAGGATCCCATACTTCCAGTGTTTTTAGGACTTGTTACAATTTCAATAATAGCATGGGCTAACACATTCTTTTAATTCCTTGGTAAAACCAGGCCAATAGAATTCTTGAGTGATCAACTGGTAGGTTTTATCCTGCCCATAATGAACAGAAATTGGAGAGTTGTTCCAAGACTCAAAGATATCTAACTTAATGCAAGGATTATCAGGTTACACTATAACATAATTATACACTTGATAACCATTTTTGTTGATACTTTCATCACTGTCTGATAATTAGACTGGTCTGGGTGCTGGAGCTGGACCAGTAGGTTCAATCCTGTGATCATAAGAACAGGATGGAGGTAGTTTATCCGACTTTCAAGATGAAAAGATGTCAGCAAAGTCATGATAAACCAGAGTTAAAGACTCTTGAATTATTTGTAAATATTCAATCTTGTCATTTTGGAGCACGAGATTTGAAGTGCTTGCCCAATGCAAGAGGATTCAGGAGGTCAAAATACATCTTTTGGTGAGTGCCTGTTTCTCTTTGAAGAAACAAGGAAGCGGTAAGTTGGATGAAGAAGCAATAACTCCTAAATCTGAAGAGGGGAATTGGGAATGAAGGTCAGGATATTGCAAATCTCCTGGCAGAAAATTGTCATCCAACTCAACAACAGTCTCAGGTAGGCTGTTTAATTCCTGTTTGATGGAAATATTAGTATCCTGGGTTTGCTAGGTTCAAAGTTTAATTAATCCTTCTTTCCAAAACAAATCTGGATTCCAGTAAACTAGAAGGTTGTGGCATAGAATTGTGTAAACTATTCCAGGGATATCCAGAACAAATAAATCCCATTCAAAGTTGGGGAAATTGGAAAATTCAAAGGTCCATTTTTCCTTATGGGTAACCCAATAAGAGGGCTTGGTCGCACTACTTGCTAAATAGATGGGAAATTTATCTTTCTTGGAATGCTTAAGATATTTGGAAGTGGCAAAAGATGAACTCATAAAAGAACTATTAGTTCTGGAGTCATGTAAAACACAATAAGGGGTTTTTTCAGAATGGAAAAGGACCAATCTTAAACTTAAAGCACCAAGTGACTTGCAAGTGCAAAGATTCACTTACTGTAATTTGGATAATGTGTAGTTTTTCTTTCAAGTATTGGAAAAACTACACGCCAATTTATGGAATGTCTAGCCCTTTTGCACAACTATTGACATCATGTTTTCCTCCACAATACAAACATAAACCATCTCTTTGCCTCCTTTGCCATCCCTTGTTACAAAGCATGCCAGTTTTTTCATCCAGAAACTTTGGAGTCTTTGAGAAAGATTTCCCCTTTGGTTTGGAGTTCAAAGGTGGATTTGGTTTGGAGTGTTTTGGATTCTTCAAATGTTGCTTCAAAGAGTTGTCTTCCTTAAGAGCCAAGGTTGAAACTCCATGGTTGTTTTGTCAAGAGCACTTTGTGTTGTGATAGCCATTATCAAGCTGGATCACCCAATCAATTAGCTGCTGAAGGGAGGTTGCCTTATGTCCCCCAAAAACAAGTTGTTTGATTAGGTGTGCCAGTAAAACCTTTCAAAAGTGAAATAAAATTTCTACCTTGTTCCATTGGATCCAAGACTGCAGATTTTGAAAATGTGAGATATATACAGAAACCCTACTACTCTTCTTCATAACTAGATTATTAAGTTTCTATTTGGGGTTTTGCACTTTGTTGGGGTTTCCAAAAATTTTGAACAGTTTCTGCTCAAACTTATCCCAATTGTTGAGGATACAAGTGGGACTAGTATTTGATAGAAGGTTGAGGTACGGTGTGATGACCATTTTGGGAAACCTCATGTAAAGGGAATTTTTTTTTAAATTTTTCCATCTCTCATCTATCTCAAAAGACTAATAAAAATAAATAAATAAAAATAAATTAATAAATAAATAAAAATAAATAAATAAATGAGAATAAATGAATAAATAAATAAATAAAAATAAATAAATAAATAAATAAAAATAAAAATAAAAAACCTGTGTTGCTATGGCAACCTTCCTTTTTTTCCTCTTCCCAGCTTCCACCTCTCCTAGTGGTCTAGGAAGGGCCCCTTGGAGTGCTCAAGTCCCCAGGCCATGCTTTCAATCCCTCCTCTTTGCGCTTGGAACATGATTATCTTTTGGGCCAAGCATGCATGCGCAAACAATCATCCTTTTTCCTCCTCACCCAAAGCATCAGCATCATCATTGTTTGAATCTGTAAAAACCTGGGTGATGGCCGCCAAAAACCACAAATTTGTACTTGCATCACTCATCTGATCTCTCCCATCAAGGGATTGCATTTGGTCTGCTAATTGCTCATCACCTCACTTTTGGGTCCAAGGCCTGCACCTGGCAACAATTGCGCATCCACCAGCAAGGGTGCAACAGCCTGTAGCGGCCTTCTCAAATCTTCCCCATCCATCCATCCCATCCTCCAACAACCCTCTCAACATCCGCCTTGAACCAAGATCTACCACCCCAGTTGGCTTGGTGTAAAACTCCAAAAGGTGCTGAGCTGCAGGAATTTCTGTGGAGGGGAAAAGGTGCTGTTTGGGCTGCCCTCCTGAGTGTTACAAAAATATTTAAAATTTAACAAGAATCAATATCCAGAACCTTTTAAATAAGGAATCAATGGAAAGGATGAATTTTGATGGTAGTTGGCAGCAATGGAACAACAATATCTGAGGAAAGATGGTGCGGGAAAAGACTTGAAAAAACCAAGTTATATTTTGTTCAGAGTTCTATAGAAAAAGGAATCTGTAAGTAAAAACACCCACAAGCTAATAAACCTGGTTGTCAGTAGAAGATTAGGAAAGATCAACTCAATCCCAACCAACCTCCAGGTTATCAATGAACCTGCCCAACTCTCTGCAATCAAGCTCTTGAAGGGTACCAGATAACAGTGGGTGGCTGTGTTGATATTTGTTTCTGACTATTCCTCAAATCGCGCGCGGGCTGAGAAGATACAGCGGCCTGTCACCTACTTAGCTAGATTTCCTTGTCCTCTTCTGTTTCTTTCCTTTCTGTTGTATGTTTTCTTTTGTCTTACTGTTTGTTGCACTTTCTTCATACTTGGCACTCAATCAAAACAAACCAACCTGATCACCAGTACACTATGACATTGCACCCTTGGCTTGACTTGGTAGGATTGATCAATGGCTCAACTTCATGAACTTGTTATCCTGATCACCTTCAACCACAGATTTGCAGTAGGCCTCAACAAATTCACCAACTCAACCTCAGGAACTAATTTTCTTTGCATCAACTAGTAATTATGGTAGGATTGGTCTATTGTGTAACAGTGTCTTAAATACTCTACTTAGTCTGCTCAAGGCCATCATCTAGCCTTTAGAGAAGCCTATTGTGTTTTTTCTCATTCTGTTTCATTTTTCTTGTTATCTACTGGGTGTTTTGTGCGTACACAACTAACCATTGGAATACAAACAGCCTGGTCCAGGTTTATCAACTCTTATTTCCTTTCATGCAGTTAAAAGCCAAAAAATGGGTTGATTGAGCTCAACCAATGCGGCAAGAACAACCGCTTCACCTGGACCAGGAGTAGAAGGCAATTTTAAGGCACTTGCACTCAAATCCTTGATGGAGTCCACCCCGCTTCTTTTGGAAACTAATTATTTGATTTGGAGAAAGAAGATGGAGTGACTTTTCAAATTGCAAGGCATTTTGGATATGATAAACTCAGACAACCCTTATGTCAAAATTCCCAACAATGATGAAATGGCTGATTACCTGATGTCAAAACTGGCACCTGGAACCCACACCAACATAATCATGCAGGAGAACAAGGATTCAACCAAACTGATCTGGCTGGCTGCTGAAAACCACTTTGCTTCAAGTCAGGCAGCCAACCAAGCCAGGATGTTCTTCAATTTCCTGTACCTAGTTTTTGATCAGAACAACATTGACGGGTTTTTCACTTCCATGAAGCGCATCTGGGGAAGCTAGACAAGGTTGGTATTGATTTGCCAAACAAAATACTTAGCTATCTTATTCTCTTCAAGTTACCGGAGTCTCCCAAGTCAATTAGATCTCAGATCATGCACTCTGGGAGCAACCTGTCAGTAACGCTAGTGCTGAATCACTTGGTCCAGCACAAGAATGAAGTCCATTCCAAAGCCGCCAGAACCGCTGACACCAATGCAGCCATGTACCGTGTCGACAATCAGAAAGAGACTGATATCCAAAAATGCGAAAACGGAAAACATAATCCCGCCATCAAATCCCATTCTCCTTATTCTTGTTGGGCAGAATTTCCTGAGTTAAGACCCAAGCAACCCTCCAATAAAGCTAGATGCAACATCAAGAAGAAGAACCAACCTGAATCACACTAATATTCCTTCTTCTGTGCCTTCAATCACCTCAACAATCTCCACTCAGACCAATTTATCCTCAATAGTGGATGCTCCATCCATATGTTTCATGATGAAAAATCCTTTGTATCCCTGAACAAGGAAATTGGTAAAGCTATTATCAAGACTGGAAAGAAGGGCAAGGGGCTAAGTATTCAAGGAACTGAGACCGCAGAGATGCGTTGCAATGGCAAGACAATCCATTTTGAAAATGCAGCATGGGTCCCTGAAGCCACAGTAAACCTTGTGTTGCTTTGAGCTCTCCTCTTGAAAGGATTCAGCCTCAAGGTAAAATCTAAAATAGAACCTCCGGTATTCTCTCTTTGTTTTTCTGGAGCACAGGTTTTGACAGGCATCATTGAGAATAATCTTCTCATGATCCTTGCCAATAAATCAGTTGAATTGGATTCTTCACCTTTGCTGACCAAGGACTCATCCTGTTTTTTATCTCAAACTTAATTGCACAATCTGCATCTCAAGCTAGGTCATGCTAGTTTAGACCAAATGTAGAAGCATCTAGGATTCTCAATCAAGAAGGACACGCAAAGGCTCTTTGAATTTCTTGCATGCAAAAAGAGTAAAATCAACAAAGTACCTTTCAATAAGAGTCAAGTTCCAGCAGCTGAAGCTTTTTACCAACTGCACCTCAACCTGATGCGACCCCTGAATCCAACCAGCAAGGGAGGAATGAGGTATTTGCTTACCATAGTAGACAACAAATCCGGGTATCTCTCATCATTTCCACTCCCGTCAAAGGACGCAGCAGCCAAAACCATCAAGTTTTTTATTGAGAAAAAAGCAAATAAGCAAGGAAGGTACCCCATCAAAGTTGTTTCAGACGGCGGGGGAGAGTTTGTAAATGAATCTCTCAAGTCATTTTTCAGAGAGAAGTCCATACATCATTTGGTAAGCAAACCTTACCACTCTCAGCACAAGGAAAGGCCAAGCAAGCCAATGGTACAATCATGGAGTACCTGAAATCTGTCTTCAGTTTGACCAACATACCTGAAAACTACTGGCATGTTGTTATCCAAAGATTTTGCTTGGCCCTGAACCAAATACTGTCCAAAAAGGCAGAAAAGACTCCCTGGGAGATGCTGCACAAGACTAAACTTCCTGTCAATTATATTAAACCAATTGGTTCCAAGGTGGTATATTTGTGGAAGGACAACAAGATCAGGTCAAAGCTTGAGGAAAAAGGGGAAGAGGGACTTTTAATTGGATACACTCCTTGGTTTCACTCCTACAAGATTCTTTCAAAAACTGGAAAAATAGTTGAAACCAAGCATGTGACGTTCCTCAAAAATCAAGATACTGACAGAGCCACTCAACTTGACAAGGAATTCATCATTGAAGCAGTCTCACCCATCACAGAACCTGAAGGAACTGCTCCTTGCAACAAGCCTATCACTGAAGACGTTGAAGAGCAGAAATCTCTTGCAAGCAACTCAGAAGACCCAAATTTATCCAATTCTGATGTTTCAGACCTGAATGTTCTGAACTCCTTAAAACCATCACTGAGGTATTTATCCAAGCTCAAAGCACCGGAGTGTTATAGGTACTACTCTCAGTCATTACCAGAGAACATATGCAAGGCTCTCAAGCAAACAAACTGGCTTCCTCCTATTGAGAAGGAGCTCAATACAATCAAGGACCTGGGGGTGTGGGAAGATGCAGCTGAATCTGAGGTAGTAAACCCTCTTAACACTACCTGGGCTTTTAGAAGTAAGCAAGACCTTCATACCAGAGAATCCACTCTGAAGGCCAGGGTGTGTGTTCAAGGCTTCAATCAGAGGTACGGCATTGACTATTTTGACACCTTTGCTCCCACAGGTAAAGTTGCCTCCTGATGGGCTCTGCTCAGTTACTCAGTTGACAAAAATATAAAAATCATTCAATTCAATGTGAAGGGGGCGTTTCTGCATGCCCCCTTGGCTGAAGATGTGTTTATCAAAACTCCTACTGGCTCAAAAAAAAACCTCCAAATACTTGAAATTGAAAAAGTCATTGTACGGCCTCAAGCAGGCACCCCTCAACCGGTAAAAAACTCTCAGCTTGTGGATCAAAGAAAATTAATTTGAGGAGAGTGACAGCAATCCTTGTCTCTATCTCCATTGTGACAATGTCATGGCTCTTTTCTTCCACGTTGACAATTTAGTTGTGGTTGGAAATGCTGATGACTTCAAGGAAAAGGTCTTGAACCATTTTAAAGACTCCTTGGCCCATGAGGTAGACACTCTTCTTGGGATGAAAGTTGAAAAAGGGAAGGACTTCATTGCTCTGTCTCTTCCAAATCATATCAAAAAGGGACTGGAAGGCATGGACCTACTCAACGCAAAACCCTTGAACAATCCATGCACTTTGGGCTTGCACCTCAAACCCGCCTCTCAGTTGGAAATTGAAGATTTTAAGAAGCTTGGAAAAAGTTATTGATTGCCAATTGGTTGATTGAACTTCCTTTCCAACTTGGGCCGGCCAGAAATCAGATTTGCAGTCTCTAATCTTTCCCAATTATTGGAAGAACCGGGTATCCAACATTTGAAAGAAGTAGAGCACGTCTGGAGGTAACTTTTAAAAACAATGGACCATCAATTAGTTTTTTGAGCAAAGACTACAGCTATGCGAGTGGTTGCCTACAGCAATGCTACCTGGGGAGATGATCCACTTTCCAGATTATTGCAAACTGTCTTCATCTGTCTCCTCAAGGGGTCACCAATCTACTGGACCAGCCAACACCAGCGGAGCATAGCTCGCTTGTCAACCAAATCTGAATGCAATGCTTTATCTGCATGCCATCTTGAAGGGCAATGGATACATCATCTTATCAGCAAAATCTGGAGATCTCAGCTCCTACTGCTAGTACATTTAATCAACAACAAAGTTCTAAATGATAAAATCAAGAAGTTTGGTTGTGAGTTCCATGCTAAGTACATCAACATCAAGTTAAAAAGCCTGAAAAATGATTGAAATGAGCAGGTAATTGATATTAAACTCATGTCTTTGCAAGAACATGCTAAGTACATCAACATCAAGTTAAAAAGCCTGAAAAATGATTGAAATGAGCAGGTAATTGATATTAAACCCATGTCTTTGCAAGACATGCTAGCAGACTCTCTTACCAAGGCGGCCAGCACCACAGCAGTGGAAAGACTCCTCAAATACATTGGATACTAAAAGTCTTCCTGATGTTGAGTTGAGCGGGAGTGTTGATATTTGTTTCTGACTATTCCTCAAATTGTGCACAGGCTGAGAAGATACAGCAGCCTGTCACCTACTTGGCTAGCTGTCCTTTTCAACTTCTTTTTCTTTCCTTTCTGTTGTCTGTTTTCTTTTATCTTACTTTTTGTTGTACTTTCTTCATACTCAGCACTCAATCAAAACAAACCAACCTAATCACCAGTACACTACAACATTGCACCCTTGGCTTGACTTGGTAGGATCAATCAATGGCTCAACTTCACAAAATCTTCATCCTGATCACCTTCAGACATAGCTTTGCGGTAGGTTTCAACGAATTCACCAACTCAACCTCAGGAACTAATTTTCTTTGCATCAACTAGTCATTCTGGTAGGATTGGTCTATTGTGTAACAGTGTCTTAAATACTCTACTTAGTCTGCTCAAGGCCATAATCTAGTCTGTAGAGAAGCCTATTGTGTTTTTTTCATTCTGTTTCATTGTTCTTATTCTCTACTGGGTTTTTTGTGCGTACAAAACTGACCATTGGAATACAAACAGCCTGGTCCAGGTTTATCAACTCTTATTTCCTTTCATAGGCTCTACAAAACAAAGCAAATTGTTTTATGGAAGCTCTAGAAGCAATGCAGTAACAAATTCAAACAAGAATAACCCAGAACTTCTAAAGGGACTCAAGAATAGCGAGAATTTCAAGAAATAAAGGGAGTTTGAACACTACAGGTTTCAAGCTTAAATAAACCTCTCAGTCAAATGTGACTGGCTCCAGAAAGAAAATAAAATGAATGATCAAGACCAAAGTGGTCAGAGGAAGGGATCAAAGGAGTGGTTTAACACACTCAAGAATTCAAACAAATGAATTCTTCTTCAACCAGCGAGGCTATTGGTTTGCAATAATGGACAAGGCCAAAGAGGGATGGATCAAAGATTTGAGTATGGAGGCTCAATGATCAGGGGGCAATCATATATATACCCAGCTTAAAAGATGGACGATGAATTCACCGGATGATGGATCAGATTTGATTGACTCAGATGACAATGATGATACCCAATAGATGGGTGATGAGATAGCTGATAGCTGGATGATGATCAAAAAAAGGCAGGGGAGAGCCCCTCCTTTTATGGGAAAGAGGACCTGTAGACTACTTACAAGAGATAACTTCAAATGAGTGCAGAACTTTTTTATTTTTATTATTATTTTTTTTTTTAGACAATGAAAGACGGATTGAGGAAAAATAGTAATGAAAACAAAAAAATGGTGACAGGAAGATATTGAAATGTGAATAAATATGAATAAAAAATAAAGCCAGCCCGCATCAAGTATGACAACAGACAACAGATGAACATCTGCAGGTTGGCAAATGAGCGGCAAGTGAATGGACATCCGCAACTTTGCGGATGCGGGTCTGCAACAGCGTTTGCAGATTTTGGGTGGAAAGATCTTAATGATGAGAAACAGCAAAACCAATGGCCGCAGGTGATGGGATTGGGCTGATTGGTGTCAGGTGATCAGCGGTGGGACTGAGAGAGGGAGTGCTTGTGGTGGATTGAGTTGAGGGTGAGATTGGGAAAGTTGGAGGAGGTTCCAAAGTGGCAAGGGTTCCAACAGTTGCAATCAACAGCTTTCAGGCATCAGAGAGGAATTGGTAGTGCGGATGATGGATCTGGTTGAGAGCTAGTGGTGGACAACGGTGACACCAATGGCCGCGGGTGATGGGAGCGGGCTGATTGATGTTGGTTGATGAGCGCGGGTGATTGATGAGATGGAGAAGATAAGACAACCCTTGACAGTTTGAAAGGGAGGTCTTCATTTTTGATGCCAATGATGGCAAGCTGGATGGCAATTATTAATGAGGATGAGAAGTGGGATGGCCATCCAAAAGCGCACCTGGCAAAAAATTTGGGATGCAAGCGCAACAAAGAGGGTTTGAACATAGAGTCTGGGGATTGGAGCATCCTGGAGAGTCCTTCCTAGACCACTAGGACAGGGAGGATTTGGGAGGAAAAAAAGAGGAAGAGTAGCAATAGCAACAATGTTTTTTATATATAATGATGAGATAAAAAACTAAGAATTTTTTTTTTAAATTTTGCCCCTTTTCTTGAGGTGTACCAAATTGATCACCACATTGGATCAATCATTGGACTTGCTGTCACCATCCATCTATCCTGCACCAGCTCCCATGGTTGTCACTATGGTTCACCATTGCCTACGCAGTTTGCTGTCACCAGCCAGCTTTCTTCCATGTGTTTCTGCAACTTCTCATCCACTATTGCACGGATGCTCATCTGCTGGCTGCAGTCATCCTTGAACCTGGGCTGTTTTCCTTTCCCATATTTTTTCCTTGTGTCACACTCTATCTTGTGACTAGGTTTGATTGTTTTAATCACACAAAAATCTGTTATCTTGTGACTGGGTTTGATTGTTTTCATCACACAAAAATCTGTAAAAAAAAATATTTTTTCCGCTCTCATCTGTCTTATCTAATTGTAAATAGTATAAAGGGTCTCTTTCCCATAAAAGGAGGGGCTCTCCCCTGCCTTTTTCCCATTCTATCCATTAATCATCCATCATCTGATTGAATCAAGAAATCCATGGGTCCCTTCCCCTTTATCTGAGCATTTTATCCAGGGTATATCCATGATTGCCACTTGATACTTGAGCCTCCATACTCAAATACTTTATCCGCCCCTCTGTGACCTTATCCATTATCACCAAACAATAGCCTTTCTGGTTGAAGTAGAATTCATTTGGTTGAAATTTGTGAGTGTGTTATACCACTCCTTGATCCCCTTTTCCAACCATACTGGTCTTGATCATTCTTTGATTGTCTTTCTGGAATCATTCACATTTGACTAAGAGGTTTCATTAAGCTTAAAAACTGGAGTGTTAAAACTCATTTTATTTCTTTAAAGTTGGAATCCACCACGCTATTCTTGAGTCCCTTGAGAAGTGTTGGGTTATTCTTTCTTTAAATTTTTACTGCATTGCTTCTAGAGCTTCCTAAAAAAAATTGCTTTGTTTTTCACAGCCACCCACAGTTATCTGGTACCCTTCAAGTGCTTGATTGCAGAGAGTTGGGCAGAATCATTGAAAACCTGGAGGTTGGTTGGGATTGGGTTGATCTTTCCTAATATTCTGCTTAAAACCAGAGTTATTAGCTTGTGGGAATTGTTACTTTAAACTGCCTTGTTCTATTGAACTCTGAACAAACTTCAAATGATTTTGTTCATGTCTTTTCCCACAACCTCTTGCCTCAGATAGTGTTTTTCTGTTTCTACCAATTAACATAAAACTTATCCCTTTCCATCAATTCCTTATTCACAAGTTTCTGGACCTTCATTCTGGCTACATTTAACTATTTTTGTAATTCTCAGGAGGGCAGCCTAAAAAAGCACCTTTCCCCTCCACAGAACTGCCTTTGGCTCAGCACTGTTTGGATTCTTACAATGGTCAAAAGAACTGCAAGGCTCTGCCTCCTAAGAAGGAAGATGCATACATGACTTTATTTATGTTAGAGGGAATGTTATTGGTGTTAAGCTTACAAGGTGTTACTAGATTTTATTGTCTACAAAGACAAATGAACTAGCAAACACCTCAAGTGAACAATTTTGATAAAGGAGTGTGATAAAAAAGGAAAGACAGTTGACAGGATCCTTACCCAGGGCACCTTCTCTAATGTTGGGAGTGACAATGATGGGAAGAAAGATAAGGAAAGGAAGTGATGAAAAGAAAAAATTAAGAAAGAAATGGATCTGCAACAATAAAGAAGCAGACAGAGATGAGAAGGAAGAAATTGAGATACAGAAAGAATAGCAGACAGATATCTCACATCTGATCAGCCTGAGTGATCTGAGATTAACTTTTGATTTGGTTGGAGAATGATGTTGTTCAAGTTTTCAATTTTGACTGATCAAGGAATGTTTGAGAGTGATTGGAATGAATAGTTGGAGGAATAGTAGGTAGTTGAGATGTTGAGATGAATGGTCAAGAATGATTGGGACAAACAGTCGGAGGAGTGGCAGGTAGTTGAGTTGAATGGATGGAGAAGGACAAGCAAGTTCAACGTGAGAGGGATGAGTCAACGGAGATGGAAGTGAGGATAAGCAGGAATTTTGAGATGAGAAAAATGAGGAAGAGAGTGGAGAAGAGACAAGATTTGGATCAAGCTCAAAATCAGAGGAGAACCAAGTGAACTGATTCTCTCCATTTGAGATTTCTGCACCGGGAGTAAGGTGAGCCGTTGCAGCATCCTCAGATGAATTTGAAAATGACAAAGTAGTAGATAGAAGGTGAAAGAAAGTAGAAAAGAAAGGAAATGGATGACTACATAATGAGAGGGGAATGACAACAATTGGGATTGTTTAAGAAGATTATTTTAAAAGACTGTAAGTAAGATCTAATTTTATGGAAGTGTTCCCCCATAAAGAAATCTGGTTGCTTCAGCACTGAGTAAAAAAACTACGACCACTTTTGCTAGAGGGCAAGGCATTCTGGTTAAGATTCTGGATCAAAGCAGAGAGGAGGTTCAAGCTTTTGGTCTTGGGAGCACTAGTGCAAACCCTTGATCTAACCCAAGTCAAGATTTTATTGGAAAAGTGTTCCAAATCTTTTAATTCCTTGACAGGATCCACTGGAGCTTGTTGAGAGGCTAGGGAATTTTTGAAAGGTTCAACAAAAGGAGATTTGGGAAAGGCAACTGGATCTAGGGGCTGTTGGGCCCATGAAGCACTGGATCTCCCTACCCAATGAATATCATCATTTTGAGGGGCAAGGGAAGTGTTATTGGTTTTGCAAGTATGTGAAATTTTTAAAAGAAATCTACTAGAGCTGGAAAAGTAAGATAGAGGGTTGAGTTAGGTAATGTACTGTCATACAACCACCCCATGTAATATAGGGCAATGTTAGATGATCCTGAGCACAAATGAGGAAACTTAGTGTGAAGTATAAATGCAAGGTAGAAAGGCTAACTGTGAAGTTCAAACTGAGGTTGTATGGCTCAACAAACAGAAAGAGGAATTAATTGTTCCAATGGTTGGAAGACAAAACCAAGCCCAATATGATGAATGGATTTAGCAAAATTCAAGAACCTATGAAATTAACTAACTGAGGAGAAATTCATCAGGGGGAAAGCATAGACTTTATAAGGTAATCTAATGATGAATAGATACAAGCTGATGAATGGCTAGATACAGATAGGGAGCAATGATGCAATGAATGAAAGGAACATAATGGGAAAATCAAATAACAGCATAATTGTTTCCAAGGTTGTAGTGCATGTGCAAGAAAATAGAATATGATTGTACAAAGACGTAAAGGATAAGACAAGAAGGAATGAAATTTAAAGACAATGCAAATATGAAGATATGACTTATGCAGGGAAAGGGACTATTCCATTTTCAAACTATAAAGTTGATTTGGCTATCTAGGCATGGGTGCAGACTAGTGTGATTGTGTCACCAAGAATTGAAGTCCAAGGGTTGATGAAAACCAAGGCTAGAAGAGCAAAGCTTGAAGGGGTGGTCAACTGGATTAGAGTGAAATGCAAAGATTTGCAAGCATATACTGAGTTGCCAAGATTGGAAGGTTGTTGAATGAGATAGAGGGGGTAAGTGGAAGGCACCATTGATGTTTTGCTTTATTTGTGTCACACTTATGGACTGAGGTAGGTGGGGCTGAGGAAAAGGATATTTCAAGATGATGAAGACAATAACCCTTGACCTTGGAGCATGACAGTCTGAAGAATTTAGCCCCCCAAGGCCTCAATGAAAGTTTACACGGCTTGAGGGTCCAAAATGTTTTCAAAATGTGTGTTCTCCCACCCCAGACACTCCTTTAAACCATGAAAATGTGTTGCATAACTTAATTTTATATATTCATGCCTTGTATTTATTTGCACATCTTTTTAAGTTTTTCATGCCTTCCTGGGGTGGGTGTAAAGTTGGGGAAAAGGGTTAACCCGCTGCTATGCCATCCTTGTTGCCATGTGTACTAGCCATACACAGTATATGGTTACTTTACACTACCCTGAAAGCCAATTCAACAACAAAGGAGGTGGATTGGACTGGAAATTGAGAGTACCCATGAAATGTCTTTTTCTAGATGTTACTCCTGTTGGATGAATTTAGAAAGACTTTGATTATTTCTCAATTTGGAAGGACTAGGTAAAGTCTGGTAAAAGACAGACCAAAGAGTTGAGGAATGGAAGAAGCAAACACTGAGAAAGCTGAGGTGAGGAAAGAGATGAAATCATACCAGACATTTGAAGTTAGGAGCTGAGCAATGAGGATTTGAGCAGATAGCAAGTCTGGAAAATGGTTGAGGTAGGTGATGGTGAGTTGGTGTTGGAGTAGGTGTTGATGGTGATGGAGGTGTTGTTGAAGTGAGGATGAATAGGAGAAAGAAAGAAGTGAGAAATTGAAGTAGGAAGGAAAGAAAAAATAGCATGAGAATGAAAAAGGATGTGAAGAACGGACAAACATTGAACCTGAAGACTGCTCCTCTCCAGGGACAGCCAAGGCAGATATCCAGAGTGTTGGCGCTGTGAGTTGGTGGTTCAGCAAGTGTGCAAGTGCGCTTGGTGTGGTACCTGCTGCTCCGGAAATCTTGGTTGGCATCTGATGAGTTGGGCGTGCATAGTGAAAGAAGAAAGTAGGGAAAGAAGAAGATTATTCAACACCCCTTGTGGCTGGTAGGATTTCAGGGTAGGAGAAAAGGGGATCAACAACGTGGAGAAGGATTGCAGGTGACTTTTTGGGCAATGCTTTGGTTAGGCCATCTGCCAACATGTTGCTTGAGGGAATGAGTTTTATCACAAGGTTTTTTATTTTAATTCTTTGCAGATGGCCTTTGTTTTTATTTCAATGTGGCGCGTTTTGGATTTGCAGCCAAATTTCTTCAGTTTATCATCCAGTCCCTTGTTATCTATGTTTTTCAGACTGGGTTGAATTGGTTTGGCCCACATTTCCAACACAAGTTGTCACATCCAAATGGCTTCAAGATATAAGTTGACAAGAGGATTGAGTTCCGCTTCAGCGGTTGAATGGGTGAAATTTTGTTGACAATAGCTGCTCCATTAGATGGGGGAGGCAAGCAGAAGATTTAGGTGACCAGATTGAAAGTGTCTCAATTCTAGATTTTCCCTCCACGTGGCGTTGCTGTAGCAATGGAGTTGAGTTTCAGGGTTTTTCACTTCCAGGACAAGAGAGAGACCTTTAGTGGCCTTCAGGTATTTCCAGCAGCGCTTCACCTTGCTCCAATCATTGATGCCAGATTTTTCACAGAATAAAGCAAGACTGGAGATGGCGTAGCTGATTTCCAGTCTATTGAGACAGGCAATATAGCTCATTAAGAAAACGGAGGACCTGTATTTAATATTGAGTGCCTTGAATTCTTTGTGTTATTCATCTGTGGCCGGTCAAAGATTGAGATGAGAAGTTAGCAGAATCAATCAGGGATGAAAGTTGGTAAGTTTTAGTTCTTCAAGGCTGTGATTGATTTGTTTAGGTTGGGAGAGAAAGATCTTCTTATCCATCCTGGAGAATTTCATCCCAAGGGTTGTGTTTGGGTCGTGTACTGTAAAATTGGGAAATCTGGCAAGAAAGTTTTCTTTAAATTGGTTGCCAAGTCCAATTATAAGGATGAGATCATCTACGTGGAAGGAAATGATAGATTGGTGTCAAGGGTTCAGGTACAGGCAGGGATTGGATGAGGACTTGTGAAACCCCTGGCTAGAAAGCCAGTTGTTCAAGGTGTTGAACCAGTTGAGGGGAGCTTGTTCAAGCCCGTACAAGGATTTGTTGAGCTTGAGGTACTTAGATTGCCTTGTTGATCCTTTAGGTGTTTTGATAATGACTTGTTCTTTGAGTGGAGCATGGAGAAATGCACTCTTGAAGTCCAATTGAGTGATGGAAAGTGAGTGATAAAGGCTGTATAGGAGAGCAATTCTGAGTGAGGCGGCTTTACCAGTTGGAGAGAAGGTGTCTTGGTAGTCCAGACCGTAAATTTGATCAAATCCTTGCGCACACAATTGGCTTTTTTAGATTAGGGGGTCCCTGTGGCAATTGTCCTTGAGGCAATAAACCCATGTTGTGTTGAGAGGATTGGCTGGTTTGGGACCGTTGTAATTGTCCCAGAATTTCATGTTTTCAATCTCTTCATTTCAATGTCCATTGATAGTTCCCAGTGTTTTGAGTCTTGGCATTTTTTGGCTTGCTCAAAAGATTTGGGAACAAAGTAGTGATGGTATCCATAGCCGTCAGGTGACTTGAGAGTAAATTGGTTGCGTAGGGTTCTAGAGGGAACTAATTTGGCAGCAATTTCTCGTGAGGATAGAGAAAACTGATTGTCAGCAGAGCTGGAAGTTTCAGTTTCAGTGGGATTGGGATCAGCAGATACCAAGAAAGGTTGGATGTCAGGTGAATTGTTTAGAATTGGAGAGAAGGTGGAAGTAGTAGTTGAAAAGTCAATGTCAAGAGAGGTGACTGTTGGAGGGTCATTTCTGGCATGAGCACTGGGGTGCAATTTGACTACCTTGATATGCTTTTAATTAAATATGGAGTTGTCAGGCTTGAGGATGCAATATGATAAGAGGTTGGGATTAAAGCCTACAAGTGTTCCTTCCAGAACTCAATCATTGAATTTATCCCCTCAAGAAAGCTTCATATTCAAGTACACCACCTTGGAGCCTAAGGGATGGAAGTACTCTACAGGTAGAGTCTTGTTTGTCAAGGCTTTGTATGGAGATTTTTTATTAGGGATTTTTGGGATTTGATTGAGCATCAGAGTGGTGGCTTTGGAAACTTTTGCCCAGAGTTGGAGAGGAAGTTTGGAAGAGCAAAGAATGGTTCTGATGGATTGGGCTATTGTGTGGTGTAGTGGTCTTTTATAGACGCAAGTTGGAATTGGCTGCGCGCTGCACGCTCAGCAATGGGTAGGGCTTTGCTGCAGTAAGCTGTGCTGTGGGCTCAGCAGCAGTCAAATTGGGCTCAGAATCTGGAGACAGGGGGTGGATTTGATTGGATTGGATGGATTGCGCAGATTGCGTGTTGCAAGACGCGCGGATTGGATTGCGCAAATGTATCTTGGACATCTGGAACGGTGCGTTGGGCGGATGCGGACATGCGCGGGGGGCTCCAAATTGAGCGTGGCGCAAGGGCCGCGTCATGAGAAGGACAAACCGGGTAGAAGTAATGGCAGGCAGGTAATATAGATGGACATTGGGTATGGGATGTGGATCATGGGATGGGGTTGGAAGGATAGAGTTGGGCTAGGGTCCTGTACTTAGGGGTTGTATTTCATTATTCTTGTTTGCTTGCGGTTGTACCTGTTGAGCAAGTGGCATCAGCCAACTTTTGTATGATCCCAGCTCAACCAAGTGCAACAGATGTCACAGTCAAAATGTCACACAACAAACAAACAATCAGATCACATCAGGAGGATATTGATGACCCCCGACTACCCAATCTGCAGACCAAGGAACACGTCGACCTATTTTGGGCAGCACAAAGACAGCAAAGGAAGCAGCAAGAGGAAGCTCCTTCCAAGCAACGCGCATTCACAAATCAGGAGCAAGCCGTGCTGATAGACCGGAATGCGCTGCTTTTAGCTAAGCAGTTAAGAGCATTTCGGACTAATAGTAACATGAAGAGAAAAGCCCAATGGGCTGAGGGAGAGAGAGACAAGCGCCGCAGAGTCACGCTTGGAAATTGCAAAATAAGAAAAGTAAGTTGCACAGAGAAAGCCAGCTTTCTCTGGTGCTTTAACAGACGTGGTGGTCCCAAGGGACTCGTACATACTCATGTCTGGCGAGCACTGGTATAAATAGACCTGATCTTTCTCCCAAATTGTTGTATATAGTTTGATCATCTTATTATCATCTTTTTCTACTTTACACACATATGTACATAGCATAAAGCCTGGTAGCCTCGCTCAACAGACTTACAAATAAACAGCAATACATATATTTACATTTACATATTGAATTTAACACATTATCAGTACCATTGAACTCCAACTATTGACATCAGCAAGACCATCTTACACAACTCTACAATAAAAGAAAATACTCATCCAATGGAGACCACCAACACCAAAACCAAACATTATTGCCTAAACGGGAAGAACTATGCGACATGGGCTACCATGATGCAAGCCAAAATGTACAGCTCAGGGTGCTTAGTGTTGGTCAAAAGGGAAGCGGTCACTGATGTGGTCAAGAAGAACATGAAGCTCTATGTTCTCATCATGAAACATTTGGACAAGGAGCATATAGCAATTGTTAATAGCAAGTTTGGGCCAGACAAGGAAGGAGAAGTTCTTGGGTTGTGGGAACTCTTTAAGAAGAAATATGCCGGCAATGAAGCTCACCACCAAATGATAGCGTTGGGCAAATTTATTGATCTCGAATTCAAAGAGACCAAAGAGTTTGTGAAAGAGATTTGGAGCGGCATTAGCAAGATCAAAACTTCGGGCCTAGATATTAAAGACCAAGTTATAGTGTTACTTATCCTAAAGAAGCTACCCAAGGAATTTGAATCCTTAATCCGAATCATTATACAAGACAAAGCAAGCTTGAAAACAGAAGACGTAATTCACAAAATTGAGCGTGACTACTTACAATTCAAGTTAAATAAAGCCAACAAAGTTGCGATGATCGGACAACAGCCAGCGTCCAAGCAAACGGGGAAATGTTACAACTGTGACATTATAGGAAATTCAGCTAAAGAATGTCGCAAGCCGTGGACAAACTATAAATATGCCCCGCCAAGGGCAAATGTAGGAGAAGCAGAACCAGTCAATGTGTCATTCCTAGCGAACTTAGTACAGGTAGAAGGGGACGACGGCAAATTCACCTTCTACGACCCAATTGAGATGGAATCAGAAATCTTTGGAGACCTAGGGAACCCAAATGATGAGCTCAAGGCAATGACCGGCATTGTTAGTGCACACAACACAACTTTACCTAACGAGGCCATGATTGTCGACTCCGGGGCATCGGACCATATGTTGTAAGACTCCAAACGGTGCTAAGCCGTGGCAGTTCTGTGGAGGGGAAAGGTGCTGTTTAGGCTGCCCTCCTAGGAGTTACAATAATATTTAAATGTAACCGGAATCAAGGTCCAGAACCTTATGGATGAGAAATCAAAGTAAGGGAAGAGGATAAGAGTTGTTGGTAGCAATGGAAACAACCCTATCTGAGGCAAGATGGTGCAGGTAAAGACTTGAACAAATAAGTCAAGGTTTGTTCAGAGTTCAATAGAACAAGGCAGTTGTAAGTAACAACGCCCACAAGCTAATAACTCTGGTCGTCAGCAGCTGATTAGGAAAGATCAACTCAATCCCAACCAACCTCCAGGTTCTCAATGAACCTGCCCAACTCTCCGCAATCAAGCGCTTGAAGGGTACCAGATAACTGTGGGAGGCTGAACAAAACAAAAGCAATTTGTTTATGAAGCTCTAGAAGCAAATCAATAACAAATTTGAGCAAGAATATCCCAACACTTCTCAAGGGACTCAAGAATAGCGTGGCAAAATTCAACCTTAAAGAAGAAGGGAGGTCTAACACTCCAGGTTTTAAGCTTAATAAAACCTCTTCAATCAAACGTGATTGGCTCCAGAAAGATGATCAAGGAGAGATCAAGACCAGTATGGTCGGAAAAAGGGATCAGAGTGGTATAACACACTCAAGAATTCAGACAGACAGGAATTCTTCTTCAACCAGCAAGGCTATTGGTTGGTGATAAGGATCAAAGTCACAAGGGACAGAGTTTGAGTATGGAGGCTCAAGGGATCAAGGGGTAATCATAGATATACCCGGATAATTTGCTCAGATAGGTGGGGAAGGATGCCCATGGATAAATTGCTTATCATGATGGTCTGATAGGATGCATGGATCCTCTGATGCTCTGATGCTGGGCCAAAAGGCAGGGGAGAGCCCCTCCTTTTATAGACATGAGGCCCTGTATACTATGTACAAGTGATACTACAAATAGGTGTGGGAAAATGAAAACATAAAAAAAAAAAAAAAAAATTACATGAGAGGAAAAAAAAAAGAAATTTCGCCCGCGTCAAGAATGACCGCGGGCAACCAGATGGACACCCGCAACAGCGGTCGCGGGTGTTGACAACGGTTTTCTTTTCCTGATTGGCGGCGACAACGGTGTGAAAGTTCCAACGGCCCCAAGCGGTTGCTCGCGGTCGTCGGTTGGATCGGATGATGGGCGAGGAGGGCTAGGTTTGAGGAAGAGTTGGAGTTGATGAGGAGAGTGGGTGGAAGGGTAGTGGTAGTGATCTGGATCGCCACGGCCACCGTCATGACGGTCTTCATTGTGATTGAAACGAGAGAGGTTCTGACAATCGTCTTGGGGGTGTTTGGTATGAGGACTAGTTCTGATTGCCAGATCTGGAGGCTCACTCGAGCGCCTAGGGTGATTGTGGGAGGGATCTCTGGCGGCTGAGAGATGACTGGTTGGAAAGCTACTATGACGCTCAGGAGGAGGATCACAAGGACTAGTACTGGGGGAGTGAAGATGGTGGTGATTGTGGGTGGATGAGGATTGATTGGATAGGGTGGGACTAGCAATTGAAGGCCGAGGAGGATCTGATGAGGGGGGGATCAATCGGAGACGGCGTTGGAGAGCTTTGACGTCGAACAAGAACCTGAAGACGTTGGCGTAGAGTTGAGCGTTCTTATGAGGACCGAGGAGTTGGTAGATCTGTTTGTTGAGCAAGAGAAAGTTGAAGAGATTTGTGGGAGGCCAAAAGGGGGATTTGATGACGAGATGGAGAGCAATGAGTTCAATGACTTCCAAGGGTAGATTGGTGATCCTGATTGAATGAGCCATGAGGAGTGAGGTTGGAGATGGAATGGAAGAATCGGAGGAATCGGGTCAAGATGGGTGGGACTAGAGTGGATGAGGGAGGGAAAGGAGTCAAAATGAGGTTGGATGGATGGAAGATTGGATGGATGGAAGAGTGTAGAAGTCAGAGTGTAGATGGAGATGGTCAAGAAGAAGCGAGATGGAGATGGTCGATGATGAGCAGGACAAGAAGGGATTGTTGAAAGTGGTTTGACAATTGCTCGCGTCGCCAAAAGTCATTGCCGCTAGCGCGAGAAGTGGGAGTTGAACATAGGAAGAGGGGAGCAAAGCGGAGAGACAGGCAAGAGGCCTGTCCTAGACCGCTAGGACAGGGAGGAGTTGAGAGATGGGGGGGAATGAAGGTAACCATAGGGGTACAACTGAAATCCGTTTTTTTTTTTGTGGTGTCCCGGATTGGTCACCACAATGTTCAATAACCGAAGCGACTTTGTAGATTTTCAAGAACATCAGGGAAAAGTGGACATTGGGGAAGTAGGCAGGAGTGTGAAAATAGAGGGAAAAGGAAATGTTGTACTTACTGCTGATAATAACACTATCACATTGAGAAATGTATACTACGTCCCATCTTTGCTGTACTGCCTTATATCCCAGACTGCTCTCTGGAGCAACGGAGCTCAGATAATCAAAACGGAAGGGAGAAACTTTGAAGTTAGGAAGGAAAACAAGAAGGTATTTGATGGAGAAATTAGAAACCGGTTACGTTTTCCAAGATTGGAAAGGAAGATGGCGACGTGCCAAATTTTGATCGAAGAACATTGGAAGATGGGACACCCCGGAGGACAGGCCAATTGTGAAGCATGTAAGCTAGGAAAACTTACCAGACGTCCATTCAAGCCAAATCAAGAAAGGACCAACATAGTTGGTGAGGAGTTATCAGCCAATGTTGTAGGACCAATCACACCAACGTCATTGGGAGGGGCCAAGTATTTCTTGACTATAGTCGATACAGCCAGTAAATACGCCTGGATAAGAATTCTGAAAGCGAAAAGCAACGCCAAAGAAGAACTCAAGAAAGTGGTTAGGATTCAAGAAAACAAGTTAGAAACACCACAAAAAAAGTAGTGGCACTTGCTAGCAAGTGCCATCAAGGGAGCTCTGGTTGAAGCTCTGTCCAATCTCTGGTTAAAGGTATTTTCATTCTCTAACATGTTTTTGTTTCACAGTGACTGTGCACAATGCAGAGTGACTGTGCAGAATGCAGAGTGACTGTGCAAAATGCAGAGTGACTGTGCACAATGCACAATGCACAGCAACTGTGGACAATGCACAATGCATACAACTGTGCACAATGCCCAATGCACAGCAACTGTGCACAATTCAGAGTGACTGTGCACAATTCAGAGTGCCAGTGCTTAATGCACAGCAACTGTGCCCAATGCACCATGCACGGGGACTGTGCGCAATTCAGAGTGACTGTGCACAATTCACAGTGAGTGTGCACAATGCACGGTGAGTGTGCAAAATGCACAGTGACTGTGCAGAGTGCACAGTGACCGTGCACAATGCACCATGCACAACACACAGCAACTGTGCACAATGCACCATACACGGCAACTGTGCACAACACACAGCCACGGTGCAAAATGCAAAGTGACTGTTCAAAATGCAAAGTGACAATCCACAATGCACAGCAACTGTGCACAATGCACAGCAATTGTGCACAATGCACAGCAACTGTACACAATGCACAGCAACTGTGCACAATGCACAGCAACTGTGCACAATGCACAGCAACTGTGCACAATGCACAGCAACTGTGCACAATGCACAGCAACTGTGCCCAATGCACAGCAACTGTGGCCAATGCACAGCAACTGTGGCCAATGCACAGCAATTGTGCACAATGCACAGCAACAGTGCAGAATGCACAGCAACTGTGCACAATGCACAGCAACTGTGCACAATGAACAGCAACCGTGCACAATGCACAGCAACTATGCACAATGCACAGCAACTATGCACAATGCACAGCAACTGTGCAAAATGCGCAGCAACTGTGCAAAATGCACAGCAACTGTGCAAAATGCACAACAACTGTGCAAAATGCACAGCAACTGTGCAAAATCCACAGCAACAGTGCAAAATCCACAGCAACAGTGCAAAATCCACAGCAATTGTGCAAAATCCATAGCAATTGTGCACAATGCACAGCAATTTTGCACAATGCACAGCAATTGTGCACAATGCACAGAAATTGTGCACAATGCACAGCAATTGTGCAAAATGCACAGCAATTGTGCACAATGCACAGAAATTGTGCACAATGCACAGCAATTGTGCACAATGCACAGCAATTGTGCACAATGCACAGAAATTGTGCACAATGTACAGCAACTATGCACAAATTTATCCATGCTCCAATGCGCAGTTGCTGTGCATTGTGCAAAGTTGCTGTGCATTGTGCACAGTTGCTGTGCATTGTGCACAGTTGCTATGCATTGTGCACATTTGCTGTGCATTTTGCACAGTTGCTGTGCATTGTGCACAGTTGCTGTGCATTGTGCACAGTTGCTGTGCATTGGGCACAGTTGCTGTGCATTGTGCACAGTTGCTGTGCATTGGGCACAGTTGCTGTGCATTGGGCACAGTTGCTGTGCATTGTGCACAGTTTCTGTGCATTGTGCATGGTGCATTGTGCACAGTCACTGTGCATTGTGCATGGTGCATTGTGCACAGTCACTGTGCATTGTGCACACTCACTTTGCATTGTGCACAGTCACTATGCATTGTGCCCAGTCAGTGACTGTGCATTGAAGCGTTGATAAATTTTGACCTGAGTTTGGTAGGAGCTTGAACTGAGCTTGGCCATATGTTGGGCAAAAGCTCTTTGATGGCACTTGCTAGCAAGTGACATGCAGATTTCTGTGGTGAAAAGAAGGTCAAACGTAACATCACGGACAGAGGGGGTGAGTTCGTAAATCATGATATGGATAAGTGGGTTGGCGAAAAGGGAATAACTCACTTAGTAACTACTAGAAATACCCCGCAGAACAACAGGACTGCTGAACGTATGAATTGGACAATTATGGAGAAGGCGCGTACAATAAGAATCAAGACTAACCTACCTAAGAACTTGTGGGCAGAATTGGTATCCACAGCAGTTTTATTGTATAATCGCAATCAGAAAACAAACCCATATTTACGGCTCTGGGGAAAGCAACCACACCTTTCCAGTATTAGACCGGTTGGATCAAGCATTTTCTACAGCACTCATCATTATCAGAACCCCGGAAAATTGGACCCTTGCTGTCAGAAAGGAATACTCATTGGTTTTGATGAAGAAATGAGATCATATCGTTTATGGAACCCAGATTCAGGGAAAGTCATCAGATCTAGAGACGTCATGTTTGGTAGAGAAGAGGAAGTCATGGGTGAGATATTTACCAATGAGTTCAAGGCAGATGCGGAAGCACAGGAATCACAGCACGCAAGCACCCTAGACGCCAGTGCTGAGCTGACCCTAGAAACTGAACAGCTGACTATAAATGAAGGGGGTGAAGTGTCAGAATCAGTCATTAATAGTCAGCAAACTCATCAAGAAAAACAAACCCGGTCAAGTACAAGACAAAAGAAAAAAGTCAACAAATATGGAAATTGGACAACATACCTGACAATCAAACAAGAGCTAGAGAAAGAAAGCCTAGATAATATTAACCATGAGGCTATGGTATTACAAAAATTTGTAAAAGAAAACGCAGTTATACCCAATAGTTTCAAAACTGCGAAGCAATCGAACAAATGGCCACTC
Source organism: Puccinia polysora (assembly GCA_025617555.3). Classification (NCBI taxonomy): domain Eukaryota; kingdom Fungi; phylum Basidiomycota; class Pucciniomycetes; order Pucciniales; family Pucciniaceae; genus Puccinia; species Puccinia polysora. The sequence continues at coordinate 56,038,188 of CM062612.1, read as the reverse complement.
TGGCAAAAAGCAATCTTTGCCAAGTTTGATTCAATCATTGAAAACGGCGTGTTTGAAATAATACCTAGAGAAAAACAAGATAAAAGCAAAACGCTGATTAATACTCAATGGGTCTTAAATAAAAAGTTTGATACAGAAGGAAACTTGAAAAGATACAAGGCGAGATGCGTTGCACAAGGATTCAAGCAAAAAGAAGGAATTGATTATGAAGAAACCTTCTCACCTACGGGACGCCTCAGCACCATGCAATACATCCTGTATGAAGCAACTTGACGGAAAATCAAGCCTAGACAGGCCAATTTTGTAACAGCCTATCTCAACTCAAAGTTGGAGGACAAAGAAGCGATATACATTGTTGTACCAGAGGGATTTGTTGAATGGTTTAAGGAAACTAAACAGGAAACGTACACAAATGAATTAGCCCGAGAACTAATTAACGAGCCAGCCGGATTTGTGATAAAACTAAAGAAAACGTTTTACGTGCTTAAACAAGCCGCTAGGGGGTGGTACACCACCATGACGGATTGGTTTATTAGGAACAACTATCAAATCAGTGACGCCAATCCGTGTTTGCTCATATCAGACCAAGGCAATCTTGCTTTTGCGTGGGTTGATGATCTAATACTCATAGGGGAAAATACAGAAAATATCATCAACAAACTAGGGCAAGATTTCAAAATAAAAGATCTGAGAATAGCTAACCATATACTGGGTATGAAAATCGAGTATCTCCAAGATGGGAACATGTTCCTTAATCAGGAACATTACATAAAGAACTTAGTGGAGGAATATGGACTAGAGGACGCCAAAACAACCGGTACACCTATGCAGGCCAACATCAAATTACTAAAATCAACTGAGGAAGAGAGTAGGAATTTTAAGAGGAAAGGGCTGGACTACCAATCAGCAATTGGTTTGCTAAACTATCTTTCACAATGTACTAGACCGGATATAACGTACGCTGTGGGAAAACTATTGCAGTTCCTAGAAAACCCAAACGATGTACACTGGGCTGCTTTCAAGAGAGTAGTCAGATACCTTAAAGGAACTCAAGACTGGGGGATACTGTATCAAGCCGATAACGGCAACAAGATTATTGGATACGTCAATTCCAGCTGGGCTGAAGACAAACAGAGTCTGTCAACGAGTGGATATAGCTTCCAATGCGGAAGCGGCTTGATATCTTTGCGTAGCAAATAACTAGGAGGACCAAGCTCGTTGTCAACAGAGGCCGAATACCATGCTTATTTGTCAGCTTCCCAGGAGGCTCAGTGGCTGCGAAAGTTGACCTTTGACATAAATCAAATCGTGTCCAAAAAAACATTGATCTGGTCAGACAACCAAGGGGCAATACAGTTAGCCAAGAATCCAGTTTTCCACGCTAGAACCAAGCATATAGGCGTACATTATAACTTTACAAAAGATTTGGTAGCAAACAAAGAAATCAAGATAGAATACGTACCAACTGAGGACATGATTGCTGACATATTTACCAAAGCCCTCGATCAAGAGAAGCACACCAAGTTTTCGTCGTTGATGGGAGTAGTACCAATGTCAATGATCAAGCCAGGAGCAAGGGGGTGTGTTGAGCAAGTGGCATCAGCCAAATTGTGTATGCTCCCAGCTTGACCAAGTGCAACAGATGTCACAGTCGAAATGTCACACAACAAACAAACAATCAGATCACATCAGGAGGATATCGATGACCCCCGACTACCCGATCTGCAGACCAAGAAACACGTTGACCTATTTTGGGCAGCACAAAGACAGCAAAGGAAGCAGCAAGAGGAAGCTCCTTCCAAGCAACGCGCATTCACAAATCAGGAGCAAGCCGTGCCGATAGACCGGAATGCACTGCTTTTAGCTAAGCAGTTAAGAGCATTTCGGACTAATAGTAACATGAAAAGAAAAGCCCAATGGGCTGAGGGAGAGAGAGAAAAGCGCCGCAGAGTCACGCTCGGAAAGTACAAAATAAGAAAAGTAAGTTGCACAGAGAAAGCCAGCTTTCTCTGGTGCTTTAACAGACGTGGTGGTCCCAAGGGACTCGTACATACTCATGTCTGGCAAGCACTGGTATAAATAGACCTGATCTTTCTCCCAAATTGTTGTATATAGTTTGATCATCTTATTATCATCTTTGTCTACTTTACACACATATGTACATAGCATAAAGCCTGGTAGCCTTGCTCAACAGACTTACAAATAAACAGCAATACATATATTTACATTTAAATATTGAATTTAACAGTACCTAGATTAGGGTTGAGGGGAAGGTTACTTAAACTTCACCCACAACCTGGATGTGGAGGAGGGAGGGGATCATCAGGGGTTTTTTGAAGAATCTTTAATCTCATTTTCTCTATCTCTGAGTCAAAGGGTGAACAGTCACACTCAGGGTTTACAGAGGCAAGGGATCAATAAATTCCAAACTTGGTAACCATTCTAGGAGAATTCCTCTTCTAAATTCCACATCTGGGGGTCTGGCCAGGAAGTAACCTTTTGTTCCTTGTCTCTTGAAACTAACAAGGGCAATGTCGCAGTATAACCCATCAACCGTTGCGGGGTTGTCTAACGTTACCCCCACTCCTCTTCCTCCTCCTCCTCCTCCTCCTCCTCCGGCTTCTTGGAAGCAACCCTCATCAGGGGCGGGATACGGTGTCCCTTGCTCCAACAATGGCGCCAATCACAAGCCCATTTGCATCAGGCCGCAGGACTATCCGCACATTTGGTTCAAAACTGAGGACTTTGAGTGATTCCTTGCGCAATACAAAGGAATTTCCAATGCAGAAGGTGCAATGGCTTTGGATAAGGCTTGTCTTGTTTTCCTTTTCATCATGGACAAAGAGAAGATTTGGGATGTAGAAGAGATGGAAGGATACGAGGAACTGGATTTGCCAAAACTGAAGGCAGAAATCTTGGCACGGTGGGGAAGGCGTGAACCTTGGTTTTGGGAGAGCAACTTTGAGCAAGCCAAGGCGGAAGCAAGTTCAAATTATGGAGTTTGGATGCGGGCGCAACTGGGGGAGTATGTAGCAATGTTTGACTGGATCTATTGCTACCTGGAAAAGAACAAGGTGATATTGGGGAAGACGGGCGCAATGAAGAGGGTTTTTTTGGGAGGACTTGGTCCCCAACTCTGCGGGAAGTGTGGAATTCAGAAGAGGACTTCTCCTTTAATGGTTCCCAAGTTTGGAAGTTATTGATCCCTTGCGTCTGTAAACTCTGAGCGCAACTGTTCACCCTCGACTGAGAGATAGAGAAAATGAGAGTAAAGATTTTTCCAAAACCTATGATGATCCAATGCAATCCTCTGTGATGATCTCCTCCAAATCTGGGTTGAGGGTGCAGTTTAAGTAACCTCCCCCCTCAAACCTAAACTAAGTACAACCATAAGCAAGCAAGAATAATGAAATACAAACCCTAAGTACAGAACCCTAGCCCCAACCCTATCCTTCCTTCCCATCCCATGATCCATATCCCATACCCCTTACCCCATATCCATCCATATTGCCTGCCTGCCATTACTTCCACCCGGTTTGTCCTTCTCATGACGCAGCCCTTGCGCCGTGCCCAACTTGGAGGCCCCTGCGCATGTCCGCATCCTCCCATTGTGCCATTTGAGATATCCAAGGTACATCCGCGTGTTGCAAGAGGCGCAATCAGTCCAACCCAATCCAATCCACCCCACGTCTCCGGATGCTGAGCTTGCAGCCTGGCTTGCTGCTGCAAAGCCGCACCAATTTGTGAGCGCACTGTCACTGCTGAGCCACCCATTGCTGAGCTTCTGCCAATGCTGAGCATGCAGCGCGCAGCCCATTCCAACTTGCATCCATAAAAGACCACCACAGCGGGTGCAGTGGAACTTGTACAACAACAACCTGGTAAAGAGGTTGTTGGATGGGAGTATTGTGCTTCTTCCGGACATCCTTATCATCTGTTGCGCATTGGAAAGCAATTTGGACTTTGAGGGACTGATGGAAGACACGGCAAGGTCAAAGAAGTCCGCTTCCCACACTCTGGCTGCACTGACGCAGGCTCTGGTTGTGGTCCCCACAAAAACGGAATGCCCTCTGGCAACATCACTGACAACTGGTCCAGAGATTAGTGAAATGACGGAATTGATGAAGGATTTACATATCTTTCTGATTCAGATGTCATAAGTGCTGCGCAATCTGCCTCCTGACCTTGGGGGACCGCTTCTGCTGTCAAATCCACCCGTGTTGCGGTTATGCAATTAATGCAGGACAAGGGGCATTTTCAGTTGGGGTGCAATGACATGACAAGGGACCTCAAGGCGGGATTTGTTTGACCTGTGGAAATGGGATTCATGTTCCCAAAGGGCAAGTGGATCTCCATTGAAACTGGGAATCCAACTGTCATGGAGCAAGTGCGCGCGCAAAGCCAGGATTTGGGGGTAACTTCTCAAGCTTGGCTTGGGATTGTCACTGGTCCCAGGGTATGGAAACTACCTTGCATGGAAGTGGAAGTGAGGGTACTAGTGACAGAGGAACCGGCGGTGGTGGAAAGGATGGATTTGGATGCCAAGGAACGGGTACCGCTGGCAGCTCCTAAGCCAATAGCGCACATTCTGGAAACGGGTGGACGGCCAGTGAATTTGGCGGGGAAGAAGAAGGCAGTGAAAATCGTGCGCAAAGTGATGGGGAATGAAACAACTATTCCCTTGAACTTGAAGGAGTTTGCAGCAGTTTTGCCGGTGGTAGTAGATGAGATGGTTCAAGCGCTGAAGGATTGCAGACACAATAGGATCCCTCCAACAGTGCAGCGGGTGAACTTGGCTTGGGATGATGCAGAGCGCGACCTAGTGGGGATTAAATCTGTTTCAACTCTGCTGGCTTATGTTCCAATGAAGATTTCCAGAAAGAAGGTATGGGCGTTGGTTGATAGCAGTTCCATAGTGAACCTTCTTCCTTCTAGGCTGGTTGATGAAATGGGATTGGTTTGGCAGAAATGTGGAATGGGGATTTGCGTGCTTAACGGCGGGGCATGTTGCATGGATGGGGTTGTGGAGGAGGAAGAGGTTGAGGTTGCAAGGGTTTGTAAACCACTTTCTTTTCTATTGGTTGATTGCTGGGAGGCTATTTTAGGACAGCCATTCATGTTGGGGTTCCAAGCGCCAATGATGTTTGATCCAGAGGCGGGGACCAAAGCCTTGACGGTGGAAGATTTGTCCAGCGGGAAATTAAAAACCACAATCTGCAATCAAGGGTTGGGGAAGTGGATGCGGAATTTGGCAAGAGAAGAAGAGGAGGACTCCGGTGCGGAGTTGGTTTGCAAGGGTGGGCCGGAGGTGGATTCTGACTAGTTGGCCAAAGTTACTGCAAGGAGAAATCTCTGGCTTTGGGCGGGAAGTCAATGGGTGAGGAGAAGGTGGGAAGTAGGGAGGAAGCGCTGGAAGTAAGTCCCTTTCCTCAGTGTGCATTGCCAGGAGGTACTTTGCAAAAACACTATCATTGTGCCACGCTTGTGAGCAAAGGCAAAACCTGTGGTTTGGTTTTGTCTAGGATCTATGGTAACGGATGCGTGCGGATGGCGCGGTGAAATGTTGGAAAGTATAAGCCAGTTGGGGGTAAGGTCTTTCCCCAGAACAAAGCAATGCCGCAGGACCTGAAAATACCACTCCAACCAATCCCTTGGTTGCGGGACCCTTGGAAATCTCGGCTGAAGGTGCCAGGATGGGTAACACAATTGGAGAGGATTATGGATGAGCGGGTTGAGGCCCTTAACTTTGGACCTCCGGGCTGGTTAAGGGTGGAGGAACGGGATTTGCTGAAGTTGGTACTTGTCCTCGGGGAAAGAGCGCTTGCATTTGGATCAGAATAGTGGGGACTGTTAAAGAGCAAGATAGGAGACCCTTATGTGATTCCAACGGTTCCGCATGAGCCTTGGAAGATCAAGCCAATTCCGATTCCATGGGCAGTTTGGGGGCCCTTCTTGGAGCTGGTGCGCAAGAGTGTAGGAACAGGCCTTTGAAATCAATCAAAATCAAGTTACTTGGGTCCAATCTTTGTGATGGTTAAGCAGGATGGGAAGTCATTACGGATTGTTCATGATCTGCAGTGGCTTAATTTTTTTACAATCCAAGATGCAGGACAACCTCCGGGCATGGAAGGGTTTCTAGAATCCATGTCAGGGCGTGCATGCTACAGGTTGGTGGATGTGATGGGCGGATACAATCAGCATGAACTTGATTGGAGTTTACAGCTAATGACTGCCTTTGGAACCGGATTGGGCAGGATGCAACTGACGCGGCTGCCACAAGGCGCAACTAACTTGGTTGCTACCAAGCACAGATGACCTGGATTCTGAAGGACAATCTTCCAGAGGGGGTGCAGATTTTCATTGACAACATGGGCATTAAAGGCCCAAAGATTGATTACAGAGGGGAAACGCTTATAGACGCTCCGTAAATTTGCCAATTTGTCTGGGAGTACGCGCAAACGCTGGAACGGATCTTGTTCCAGATTGAGGAAGCAGGGCTTATGGTGTCAGGGAAAAATTTAGCGTTCTGTGTACCCGCCCTGGAGGTTCTAGGGAATGTGGTGGCTTCCAACAGAAGGCCAATTGCAGAAAAGAAAGGCAACAAAGTCCTCAAGTGTACAAGTCCAAAGACTGTATTGTGCATTCTCCAGTTCTTGGGATTGTGTAGCTATGTGCAGATGTTCATCATGAGGTTTGCAGAGGTTGCTAGTCCATTGCAGGAATTGACACGCAAGGGTGCGGAATGGGCCTGAGGTTCAAAATGTGACAATGCCTTTGACAAACTAAAGGAGATTGTCAGATGCAACATTGTACTGCGGGACTTGGATTCCAACACTGGGGGAATAAAGTTTGCCGTGGATTTGAGCAAGCTTGGCACAAGGGCAGTGCTGACACAGGAGGATGAGGGGAAAGATTGTCCGGTTCTTTACAAGTCCATTATGTTTATGCCAACGGAGAGCCGTTATTTGCTGCCAAAGTTGGAGCTTTGTGGGGTCACTAAAATTGTTCTGAGGTTGCAGAATTTTCTATGGGGGATTCACTTCATGCTTCTGGTGGATGCAGAGGTGCTGGCACAGATGATCAATTTGCCAACGCTGCCAAACAAACCTATGGCCAGGTGGGTTGTGTTCCTTCAGTTGTTTTTGTTCACAGTGATACATGTTCCAGGAAAGGCCTTTAAAATGCCAGAAATGCTGTCTTGGTACCCGCCCAATGATCCATACAAAGGCGGGGAACCACTGGATGTGCAGGCTCCAATGGTTAAGGTGGGAGTGGTGGAAGTAGGTGTTTGACTTCTGCTCCAGCAGTCCAAGAGGTATGCCGTCCTCAGTCCATATTTGCGGGATCTTTGGTTTCTGGATGATACACCATCCAATATTTTTAGATGGATTTGGCAGAGAGTGGGGAATTTCTACCTGCAGGAAGGACAGCTGTGGCGGCGGAGCGCGCCAGTACGGCTTGTGGTCAGAACATCAAGGGCGGATCAGGAGGTAATTCTGGGAAGTCTGCATGACAATCTTGGCCATTGCGGCAAGCTTGAAACATGGAAGCAGGTGAGGGCAAGGTTCTGGTGGCCTGGTGTAGTACGCGCGGTGCGGGAGTGGTTATGGTTTTGCGGAGAGTGTCAGAAGCAAAGCGCAACGCTGCCTTGCCAAGTAGGTATTCCCACTGGGGAGGATGCTTTGTTTGGGCGGGTTTCTCTGGATGTTGTGCACATCAAGGCAGGTAAGATTGCCTGACAATCTGTTGGGAAGGGTGGAAGCGCAGCTGCTGTTGAAGCTCTTGGCGGAGAAAGTTGGGCAGTTTCTGGAGGAAGATCGGTTCCCCGGTTACGGATCACTTTGCCTGGTAATGGTCAATGGGGGTGCGGAGTTCCGGGGACAATTGGTGGGGTTAGTGCAAAGTTGTGGAGCAAAGTTTGGGTGAGTGATGGAGTACTACCCAGAGGGTGCGGGGATGATTGAGCATGGTTGCCAGAAAATAAAGGATGCAATGGTTAAAATGTGTGGGGAGGATGGCAAGCAGCGGCAGGAAACCCTTCTGGTAGTTCTTTTTTAGGATTGGATTTTGGTGAAAAGATTGATGGGTTATTTGACATACAAGCTGCTATTTGGGCAGCGGCCTGTGCTGCCAATTGAAATTGAGCTGGAAAAATTTCTGGGTATTGATTGTTGGGAGGTTAAGACAGCTGCGGATCTAGTCAAGGCCTACACCAAGCAACTCCTGAAATGGGACAAGATTTTGGAGAAAGCAGCTGGAAAACTGAAGGAAATCTGCACAAAGTCCATCCGCTACTGAGACAAGCGCTGCGGGCATAAACTCAGGGATCCCTTGCAGAAGGGGGACTTGGTTCTGCTTTACAATGGAGGCTGGAAACTCAATGGGGAAAGCTGTTTTCAAATCAATGGAACGGTCCGTTCCACATGGCGTCCAAGTTCACCAAAGGAAGTTACCAGTTGGTGCAATTGGATTGAACTCTGCTCAAGCGGAAGGCCGTGGCTTTGCTGTAGAGACTCCTGTGGGATTATATAAATGAAGTAGCAAATAGCTTGCTGGAATTCCTTGAAGGGGAATTTAGTATTACTTCTACTCCTTTGGAGTATTAGTATGTACTAAGATTGGTTTTGAATTGCCTGCCCTTCTGGTACTATAGTAAGTCTGCACAATAATTTATTTAAATTAATGGCTGGTTTCTTTGAGACTTAATATAGGTCTCAGATCAGAACTAGATTAGTTATTAATTGTTATTGGTAGTTTTTTCTTGAAGAATGGACCAGATGAATTGGGTTATTGGTTATTTATTGATCAGATATGTTTGATTTTAACCAATATCCCAATATTAAAGGGTTCAAGGGTTTATCAAAGGGATGGTTCATGAGAGGACCCAAGGATGGGTTTACCCACAGGGGGCTGGGTAGAGAAAAGGTTGGTGGTTTCTTTTTGTTGTGCTATTTTTCTTTGTAAGGGTTATTTATTGATTAAGGGGTGGTTTTTCTTTAATGTGGTGCTGAATATTTAGGTCACAGAAGAACACTTATTCAAGCAACTTGTGGGTAGTTTAATTGGTTAAAGATGGGTAATAACTTGGTTTCTGATTTATTGTTTTCCTTTTATAACTGATTCACTGATACTATTTATCTGGGTGGGTACTACAGATGGTTAGGATGGATTGAGCTAGGCCAGATGGCATAGAGGTGCATGGATGTGGGTGATGGTACAACTTGGATAGGGCAGAGAGGCCCTCCTTAAATAGAAAATCTGGTCCTCAGGGGATGCTCAGGGCTGCCCCTGAGGGTGCCCTGGGCTTCCCCTGTTACAGTGGGATACAGGTACATGAGAAATTTTAGCTGGTTGTAAAAAGACATTGCATGAAACTGAGGCAATTCTGCTGGTTGTACAAAACACACTGCATGAAACTGAGGAAATTCTGCTGGTTGGGAAAAGATTTTACAGGGTTTTTCATGCCTGGACAGCCTTGCATAAACTGCTGTGAATTGCAGCTACAATATATTCCTGTGCAGTACTGGTGGTTGGTCTGGTGCTACTTGATTCTTCCTACATGTGTTTCTGTGCATTCACTGGTGGTTTGTTTAGTGCTAATTGCTTCTACCTTCATGTATTTCTGTTCATTACTCGTGGTTTTTTTGGTGCTGCATGGTCTTGACTGCCTGCATATATTTCTGGGTAGTACTGGGGGTTGTTGTTACTGGTGGTTTGTTTTGTATCACATGCTTCTGACTACATAAGTTTGTGTGTGATGCTGGGATTGTTTGATACTACATGGTTCTGGCTGCCTGCCTGTATTGCTGGTTAGCCCTGTAAACTACTGCATAGCCTTGTGTAGGTGTATTTGCTTGTTTGTTTGGATCTGGTTGAGACTGGTTTCACTTCCTGCTGCCTATAATGTCCTGTATACTTCTGCATAGTCTTGTGTATGTGTATTTGCTTGTTTGTTTGGATCTGGTTGAGACTGGTTCCACTTCCTCTTGCCAACACTTTCCTGTATACTTCTGCATAGTGTTGTGTATGTGTATTTTCTTGTTTTTTTGGAAATGGTTGAGACTGGCTCTACTTCCTCTTGCCTACACTGTGCTGTATACTTCTGCATAGCCTTGTGTAGGTGTATTTGCTTGTTTGTTTGGATCTGGTTGAGACTGGTTTCATTTACTCCTGCCTATACTGTCCTGCATAATTCTCCATAGTATGTATAATTCTGCATAGTATTGTGTATGTGTATTTGCTTATTTGTTTGGAACTGGTTGAGACTGGTTCTACTTCCTCTTGCCTATACTGTCCTGTATAATTCTGCATAGCCTTGTGTAGGTGTATTTGATTGCATCCTGGGTGAAGTGACAGGAGCTGAACTATTTGAACTACCTCCTGTATCTGTATTTCTGTATTCTGGCTGAGGTGACAGGGTTGGTGTATGGTTCTGGTGTTGAGGGTAAGCTGTTACTGGTATGTACTTGAGGGTTTGCAAGGTCTGTCTTTATGCCTTCCACAGAGCTGTGACACCTGGTTGGGTATGGTTTGCCATGGTTGAACGGTTCTTGGGCTGTTTCTTCTAATCCATGAGGGATAGGGTCTTAATTTGGCTGAGTGACTTTAGGTTATTGTGTATTTAGCATCCATTTCTGAGGTTTATTTGAGGGGTTGAGCTGTTTTTATGGTACAAAAGTGAGTCTGATGGCTATAGGAGATGTTTGGACTACCACATCCCAAGGGTAAGCGGTTAATGGTATGTACTTGAGGGTTTGCAAAGTCTGTCTTTATGCCTTCCACAGAGCTGTGACACCTGGTTGGGTATGAGTTTGCCACAGTTGAAGGGTTCTTGGGCTGTATCTTCTAATTAATGAGGGATAGGGTTCTAATTTGGCTGAGTGACTGTAGGTTATGGTGGATGTAGAATCCATTTCTCAGGTTTATTTGAGGTTTTGAGCTTTTTTTATGGTACAAAATTGAGTCTGATGGATATAGAACAGGTTTGGACTACCAAATTGCACGTCAAAAAATTCTTTGCGTGAAGCTTGACTTCATTCAACAAGACAGCTGTTTTGGATAGCAAAGGGGACCACAATGCAGATCCTTCTTCTGAGAACAAGCCCGCATGCGTGCTTTGCATCCCGCAGAGTAAACAACTGTAGAATTCTGGGGACAGCAGCCAAGTTGGGGGGAACAATGGATGAAAAGGGGATATGATTGGATTTGGTGATGGGGTGCTCTAGCCGGTTCACAGCCCAAACAACTAGACACCCCAGAATGTTTGTTTTCTTATTTTTTTCTCTCTGGATTGGATTTTTGGGATTATTTCTGGCTAGGGTATGGGTTCTTTTTAGGTATGGGAACTGCGCAAAGCTGGGTCTGCAGACACAAGGACAAGCCCCGCATTCTGGAAACAAACACATGAACAATTTCCAATGGATGATTCAGGGAACTAGGAAAGCGCATGGAGCAGAACGGATGTGGGTTGAAGAGCAAGGCGCAGGCTTGGCAACGGGTTGGTGCTTAAAAAGAAAAAAAAACTCTTTAAGTTTTCTTTGGTTATCTTATAGATGGGAGGTATGGATGGGTTTGGGCAGATAATTTTCCTCTTCCTCTCTCTCAAGGCTGTGAGCGCGCGGCTGGTTTTCTTTGTGCTCTCTCTGTTCTGTAGATGGGTACGGGGAACTGTGTGGCAGTTTGTCTGGGGTGGTCCAGGTACTCTTAGTCAATACTCTCAGTGGCGCAGATTTTCTCACTCTTAGCGGATAATCTCAGTGGCGCCGATTCTCCTCACTCTTGCGGATCTCTCTCAAAGCACGCATCTTGCGCGCGGCTCTTATTTCTCTCAAGATTCTCACAAGCCCAAATGCTAGTTAGGATGGCGCAGAAAAAGTCCTTTATCTTTGAAAATAGGTGCGGGGATCAAAACAAGATGGAAGAAATAAAGAAAGGGGGAAATCTGCCTATGTTGGCTGAGTCCTCATCACTTCCTCTGCATCCGTGCAAGCCGTTGCGGCTAGCAATCAGAAGGCCTCCAAAACTTGCAAAGTCCAGAAAGTCCTGGCGCCATGGTGGTCCAGCCCAATGGAATGGTGAGTCTGAGTCATGGATCTTGCATTATGCAGGTTTTTGAGCGGCGCTTTGCAGCCGGTTTCAAGGTGAGCCGGGCAGGGTCCACTTGTTGGCTGAAACCTCCTTGTCACTCAAGACCATGAAAGAGTTCCACCGGGTCCTCTTGCGCAGACAACCTTGAGGATGGTCACAAGGCATACCGTTGGATAGGGAGCAGTGGCAGTGCCTGGCTTGGCACGGGACACAGGCGCGCCAGCCCAGAAGGATTTGGAATGAGGGGCCATTCTGGCTGCAGAATGTGCAGGACATTTGGGGTGAAGTAGGGTGGATGGGTTTTTTTTTCTTTTTCCTTGATGGATGTAGCGGTGCAAAGGGGTATTGTGGGATAGCTATGGTATACTCAGGGGTAGGTGAGATAGTGGTGGATCTCTGGGGACAGAACTCAAGTTGGGGGGGGATGTGGTGGTCTTTTATAGATGCAAGTTGGAATTGGCTGCGTGCTGCGCGCTCAATAGTAGCGGAGGGCTCAGCAATGGGTGCGGCTTTGCCACAGTAAGCTGTGCTGCAGTCTCAGAAGAAGTAGAATTGGGCTCAGCATCTGGAGATGCGGGATGGATTGGATTAGATCAGACGGATTGCGCGGATCCTGTGTTGCAAGACGCGCAGATTGGATTGCGCAAATGTACCTTGGATATCTGAAACGGCATGTCAGGCCAATGCGGACATTGGGGGGGCTCAGAGTTGGGCGCGGCCCAAGGGCCGCATCATGAGAAGGAAAAACCGGGTGGATGTAATGGCAGGCAGGTAATACAGATGGATATGGGGTATGGGATGGGGTTGGAAGGATAGAGTTGGGCTAGGGTTCTGTACTTAGGGGTTGTATTTCATTATTCTTGTTTGCTTGCAGTTGTACCTAGTTTAGGGTTGAGGGGAAGGTTACTTAAACCGCACCCACAACATGGATGTGGAGGAGGGAGGGGATCATCAGAGGTTTTTTGAAGAATCTTTACTCTCATTTTCTCTGTCTCTGAGTCAAAGGGTGAATGGTTGCACTCAGGGTTTACAGATGCAAGGTTTAAATAACTTCCAAACTTGGGAACCATTCTAGGAGAAGTACTCTTCTGAATTCCACAGTGTTTGGCGCGCTCCACCCAACCATTATGCTTGTGGTGGTAGGGCTCAGTCACAATGTGTTGGATCAAGTTTTCTTCAAAGAATGAATGGAGTTTGCAAGAAGCTAATTCTTCTCCGCTGTTGGAACAGATGGTGGAGGGGTAGCATCCTCCTTTTTGATTCTCAAATCTAAGGATAGTCATGAGTTGAAGGGAAGTGTCAGATTTGGAGCAGAGAGGGATCAAAGAGAGATATCCTGAAAATTTTCAACAATGGTCATGATGTACCTCATCCCATTGCAAGATTTGTAATTGATTGGGCCCATGAGATCAATGTGAAGTTTTTCAAAGGGTTTCAGAGCTGGATTGGACTTCTTGTTGAAGGATTTTTTTTTTATTTTGGAGAAGAGGCAGTTGGAGCATTGGAAGTTTTTAATAAGGGATGATGGAATTTTGGGTTTGATGTTTTTCAATTGATGCGGACTTGTGTGACCAAGAGATTGATGGAGATAGAGGAGCTTGCTGTAATCAATTGACTTTTGGGTAAGATAGCTGATTTTGAATTGTTCCCAATGGAGTGAGGAAGATTGAGAGCAAAAAGATTATCTTGAATGAATCCTTCAAAGTCCAGTGATCTGTTGTGGATGAATTTGAAGGAGTTTATGCTGGCAAAGACCAAGCATTGCTTTTTGGATATCAGGATGCCAGTAATGATGAGATTAATCATGAGATTGGGTACAAACAGAAAATCCATGAGTTGGATTACAGAGTTTCTCCAAGTAAGAATGACTTTTCCTTTTCCTTTGATTGGGAGAATGGCTCCATCTTTTCCTGTGTTGATGTGCTTGCCATTGCTTTCTTTCAGAGTGGAGAAATATTTGTTGGAATTGAACATGTGGCACAAATCCCCCAAATACAGGATGATCTGGTTATCTGCATTCACTTTGTTGATCCAGGTGGTAAGGAGGGCATGATAGTGAGCCACCTCATTGCTTTTTGGTTTATTTTGAGCCTTCCACTTGACCTGAGCTTCTTTCTACCAGTCGGGTGCAAGGTGTTTGTGCTTATGCCAGAATATTTCCTTGGGGTGGTCTGTTGAGAATGGATTGTGATATCATTCTCTGCAGCCAGGTCCCTTGGAATTTTGAGTTCTGGATTTGTTCACAAAAATAGCCGTTTCTCAAACAGGTGTCTTGTTGAGTTTTGATTTGGATTTTTATCTAGCTGCATGAGATGGTTGAGAACAAGTTCAACTGTGACTTCCTTGTCTGATTGCATGATTGTCTGTCAAAGAAAGTGAAGAGAAGAAGGGAATTTGAATAGGACGAGGTATGCCAGGATGTTGGTGGGGAGTTCTTGTTGAGTGACTGAGGGAAACTGAGATTGTTATTGATCAAAGAGGGCTGTGCCAGTATAGTTATCAGTGTAAGAATATTTGAAGATAGAAATGAAAGAAAATGAAGAAAGAAAAGAAACAGAACAAACATTGAGCAAGGAACAGCTGTGGCTTGAGACTTGAGAAGATGAGTTGATGGAAGAGACACAATGAGAAGATTTAGAGGAATGATTAGGAAGACTTGATAAGAGTAGAACAGCGGAGAGTCAGAATCATTGTGTGTTGAGAGTTGGTGGTGTATGAAAGTCTTACCAGTCAGTTCATGATAGATAGCAGAGTTGATGAGCCCAGTAGTCGAGATAAAAACAAGCAAAGAAAAGATATAAAAAGAATAGAGAAAGAAAAGAAAAGAAATGGAGAAAGAGATTGATTTGATGAGGTGATGTTGACGGTCAAGATGCTGAGTTTGATGTGTTGAGTTCGCGATTAGATGAGAGTTTTCGTGATTGAGATAGTAGTTTGTTGTAATTCATGTGGCCCCCCCTCCCACTATTACTCGTGGAAGAGTGAGTCTTGAATGAGACCGAATACCCCCGGGGATTGGGGAGTTGCGCGTGAAAGATGAGGATGAGTTAATACAGTATCAGAGTCCGCGCCAGGTTGAGTGTAGCTGCCAGGTTGAGTTTAGCTGAGAGGAGCGGCGCACAGGAAGAGCAATTGTTCATTTAACACCCCCCGTGACTTGTAAGACTGGAGTTCGAGTTGAGAAGGATGGATCAATTAATTGAAGAAGAGAAGAAAGAGAGGAAAGAGGGAGAGCTTTTGTGAGACCGTCGGCCTTCATGTCCGAAGCGGGTATGAGTTTGATAATTAAATTCCCAAGGTGGAGTTCTTCGCGGAGAGCCTTGGTCTTGATATCAATATGGCGAGTTTTGGAATTACACCCAAACTTTTTGATTTTATCATCCAGGCCTTTGTTATCTATGAAATGGATACTGGGTGAAACTTTCTTCTTCCACAGTTCAGCCACCAAGTGTCGCATCCAAATGTTTTCAAGGAATGAGTCCGCTAATGGATTTAATTTGGCCTCTGTTGTAGAATGAGTCACATTGCGCTGTCTGTAGCTACTCCAAGATATGAGAGAGTTGAAAAGAAGGGAAAGGTGTCCGGATTGGGAGCGCCTTGTTTCCAAGTCATCGCTCCAAGTTGCATCGCTGTAAGATTCAATTTGAGTGTTTGAGTTGTTTATTTGAAGAGTGAGTTTCAGATTTTTTGTGGCGTGTAAGTATTTCCAGCATCTCTTGACTTCTCTCCAGTGACTGATGCCTGGCCTTTCACAGAATCGAGCGAGACTGGAGACGGCAAAGCTTAGATCAGGACGAGTAAGACAAGCGATGTAATTGATAAGAAAAACAGCAGATCAAGAGTTAATGTTGAGCGACTTGAATTCTTCATGCTCTTCATTGGACGCCGGCGAAAGATTGAGATTAGCTGAGAGCGGAATGGAAGAGGGTTTACAGTCTGTCATCTTTAGTTCCTCCAGTCCATATTGATATTTTTTGGTTGAGATAAGAGTATTTTGTTGTCAATGCGTTCGTATTTCATGCCCAGGATAGTGTTTGGCTTGTGATGACTGGAATTTGGGAATCTTTTTAAGAATTCATTTTGAAAGTTGTTTCCAAGGCCAACAAGAATACGATCGTCAACATGAAAGAAGAGAACCAAATTTGAATCTGGATGGATGTACAAGCAAGGATTGGATATTGATTCATGAAATCCCTGCTCTCGAATCCAGGAGGTTAAAGTATGAAACCAGTTGGCTGGAGCTTGTTTCAAGCCATAGAGGGACTTTTGTAGAATGAGGAATTCCGACTTTCTTTTTGATCCTTTGGGTCTTCTAATTATAACTTTGTCGGTCAACAGAGCGTGAAGAAAGGCACTTTTTACATCAAATTGAGTGATTGGATGAGAGTGAAAGAGCCTGAATAATAAGGCTATGCGTAAGGAGGCAGCTTTGCCGGTTGGAGAGAAGGTATCTTGATAATCCAATCCGTAAATCTGATCAAATCCTTGAACGCAAAGTCGGCTTTTATAGATGAGTGGGTCTCCATGGCAGTTGTCCTTGAGACGATACACCCAAGTAGTGTTGAGAGGATTAGTCGGTTCAGGACCATTGTAATCTTCTCACACCTTGAGAGTTTCAATCCCATTGAGTCCAGCGTCCATAGAGGTTTCCCAGTTGAGAGAGTCGGCACATTTTCTTGCTTGTTCAAAAGTCTTTGGTACGTAATAATGATGGTATCCGTATCGTTGGGGAGGATTTAGAGTAGATTGATCTCAAAGGGAGTAACTTGGAATGAGAAGGCGTGTCAGATCTTCAGAGGTCTCAGATTCCAAGTCAATTGGATTGATGTTTTGAGCATTTGCAAGAGACGTAGAAGAAGAAGAGACAGGGGAAGTTACAACGTTGGAGGAAGAAGGGCTTTTGGTTAATTCGATTGGTTCACTTGTGATGGCAGTCGAGGAAGAGCTGTTTGGGACAGGCAGCGGCAAGTTGTCATCGAAATGGATTTGAAGAGAGTTTTCTACTGGTGGAGAATCAGGGACTTCTTGAGACAAGATTTCATTCTTGAGTACCTTGATGTGCTTGGAGGATATAATAGAGTTATCAGGTTTGATTATTTGGTAGGACAGAAAATTGGGGTTATAACCCACAAGGGTACCCAGAAGCCCACGATCCTTAAACTTTTCACCCCGATTGATTTTGTTATAGAGATATACTATCTTTGACCCAATAGGGTGGAAATAGCTAATGGGGAGAGTTTTACCAATGAACAATTGATAAGGAGAAGGAGCGTTAGGACTTTTTGGGATGTGATTCAAGACAAGACAAGCTGACTTGGCAACTTCAGCCCAAAGATTGAGAGGTAGTTTGGAGCTTCGAAGAATAGACCTGATTGATTCAGTGAGAGTTTGGTTGGCTCTCTCAACCTTTCCATTGTGTTCGTGGTGATATGGTTCTGAAATCAAGTGTTGAATAGAGTTAGTTTTGAAATAGTCTTTAAGTTCAGTTGAGGAAAATTCCCCGCCTCCGTCGGTGCAAACAGTTGCGGGAAAGCAATTTCGCTTTTGATTTTCGTGATTTAAGATAATCTTGAGTTGTTGACAGGCGTCTGATTTGTGTTGAAGAGGGATTGCTGAAATGTATCCGGAGAAATTATCCACAATTGACATGATATAGTTCATATTGTTTCGAGATGAGGGTGTTATTGGGCCGATCAAGTTGATATGAAGTTGTTCAAAAGGCTTGGAGGAGGCAGTCAAAGTGTTTTTAAAGGGAGATTTGGAGATCTTAGAGAATACGCAATATTTACATTGGAAGTCAGAGATAGATTTGGAGGACAGTGACGGAAACAGGTTTTTGAGGCGGTGCGGACTTGCGTGTCCAAAGGTTTGATGGAGCAGGTTGATTTCATTTGAATTCGCATTATTGAGTGCAATGTGGCAAAATTTGCGATTATTGCCCACATGAGAAGGAGGATTAAGAATGAACAAATTCTCTTGAATGAATCCGGAGAATGCCAGTTGTGAGTTGGAGGAGAGAAAGAACTGATTTCTGGAAGAGACGAGTTTGCAGTTTTTCTTTGTGATTAGTTTGCCGGGACTGATGAGATTCACTACGAGATCAGGAACAAAGAAGCAATTAGAGAGAGAAATGACAGAATTTTTCCAAGAAAGTTTGACGATTCCTTTTCCTTTGATTGGAAGTTTCGCGCCTTCTTTTCCTGTGTTAATGACATCTTTTCCGGACAGATCTTTTAGCTGACAAAAGAAATCAGGGGAATTGAACATGTGGCACAATGCACCGGAGTCGATAATGATTCGGTTCTGAGGATTGACTTCATTGATCCAAGTGGAAAGAAGGGCCATATAGTGAGCTACCTCTTTGGTTTTTGAATTTGAGTTTAGAGAAGCTCTCCACCGGGCTTGTGACTCTTTCCACCACTCGGGAGCTAAGTGTTTGTGAAGATGCCAGCATTTTTCAGCAGGGTGATCTGGAGATAATGGGTTGTGAAAGCCTCTCTTGCATTGTTGCTCGGAGGGTACAGGTTTCTTAGGAGCTCGAGAAGATATGAGGGCGGTGTTGCTGATTTTGGATTCCTTGGATTTGACTCTTGTTTCATTTTCGAGTTGGATAAGGTGATTTAGAACAAGATCCATCGTGACTGTCTTGTCCGAATGCATGATTTGTTGTCAAAGAGAATGTAGTTGAGGAGGAAATTTGAACAGAATGAGGTAGGACAAAATATTGTCGGGAAGATCAATTCCTACATCAATCATTTTCTTAAGTGAGATTTTCGTTTCTGTAATGAAGAGATTAATCGCATCGGGTTTGAATTGATGATAGAGAAACTCGTTGAAAACACGTGCTCGATTAGCGGTTTGAGAAGAGGCAAATTGTTCCTTTATAGTGTGCCAAAGAAGACGGGCAGATGATATGTTTGAAGGATTGACGACATTATTATGAGTTACGGAATCGATTCGAGAAAGTAAAATCACACGGGTTTCCATATCTTTGACAGCGCTAAGAGTTTTAGAGTCATCTTCAAGTGCTTCCTTGATTCCTTTAAGCTCAAGTAACATGGTCATCTTGTCCTTCCAAATGGAGTAATTTTTGTCAGTTAGTATTTGAACAGCTTCCAAAGCAGCCTTGAGAATTATTTGGCGAAAGCCATTGTTTCTAGATCCCTCCATTGCTCGGTCAAATTCGTCGGAATGGCTTTGGCTTTTAACCGTGTTGAGTGACTGAGGGAAACTGAGATTTTTATTGATCAAAGAGGGCTGTGCCAGTATAGTTATCAGTGTAAGAATATTTGAAGATAGAAATGAAAGAAAATGAAGAAAGAAAAGAAACAGAACAAACATTGAGCAAGGAACAGCTGTGGCTTGAGACTTGAGAAGATGAGTTGATGGAAGAGACACAATGAGAAGATTTAGAGGAATGATTAGGAAGACTTGATAAGAGTAGAACAGCGGAGAGTCAGAATCATTGTGTGTTGAGAGTTGGTGGTGTATGAAAGTCTTACCAGTCAGTTCATGATAGATAGCAGAGTTGATGAGCCCAGTAGTCGAGATAAAAACAAGCAAAGAAAAGATATAAAAAGAATAGAGAAAGAAAAGAAAAGAAATGGAGAAAGAGATTGATTTGATGAGGTGATGTTGACGGTCAAGATGCTGAGTTTGATGTGTTGAGTTCGCGATTAGATGAGAGTTGTCGTGATTGAGATAGTAGTTTGTTGTAAGTCATGTGGCCCCCCCTCCCACTATTACTCATGAAAGAGTGAGTCTTGAATGAGACCAAATACCCCCGGGGATCGGGGAGTTGCGCGTGAAAGATGAGGATGAGTTAATACAGTATCAGAGTCCGCGCCAGGTTGAGTGTAGCTGCCAGGTTGAGTGTAGCTGAGAGGAGCGGCGCACAGGAAGAGCAATTGTTCATTTAACAGTTCTATACCAACATCAATCATTTTTTTGAGTGAGATTTTAATTTCTGTGATGAAGGACGTAATTTCATTGGGTTGGAATGGTTGATAGAGGAAGTCATTGAAAAATTGAGCTTGGTTTGCAGTTTGCAATGAAGCAAACCTCTCCTTAATGGTTTTCCAGAGAATTTTTGAAGATTTGATGTTTTCTTGGTTCACAATGTTGTTGTGAGTTACGGTATCAATCTTGGAGAAAATGATGACTTGGGTTTTGAGATTGTCTGCGGGTTTTAGGATTTTTGTGTTGTCTTGAGGTGTTTTTTGATTCCCTTTATTTTGAGGATGAATTGAGATCTTGTCTTTCCAGATAGAATAATTTTTGTCTGTCAGATTTGGGATGGCTTCCAGGGAAGCTTTGAGCATTATTTTTTTGAAGCCGTTCATGGTGCCTGGTCCCTCCATATTCTTGAGGTTAGGTGGTTGGTGAAATTTTGCTTTTAACTGTGTTGGATGAATTGAGAAAGACTTTGATTATTTCTCAATTTGGAGGGACTAGGTACAATCTGGTAAAAGAAAGACCAAGGAGTTGAGGAATGGAAGAAGCAAACACTGATAAAGCTGAGGTGAGGAAAGAGATGAAATCATACCAGAAAGTTGAATTTAGGAGCTGAGAAATGAGGATTTGAGATAGCAAGTCTGGAAAATGGTTGAGGTAGGTGATGGTGAGTTGGTGTTGGAGTAGGTGTTGTTGAAGTGAGGATGAATAGGAGAAAGAAAGAAG
Organism: Puccinia polysora; assembly: GCA_025617555.3. Classification (NCBI taxonomy): domain Eukaryota; kingdom Fungi; phylum Basidiomycota; class Pucciniomycetes; order Pucciniales; family Pucciniaceae; genus Puccinia; species Puccinia polysora. Next base: position 56,017,422 of record CM062612.1, on the reverse strand, counting down.
TGAGAAATTGAAGTAGGAAGTAAAGACAATATAGCATGAGAATGAAAAAGGATGTGAAGAACGGAGGAACATTGAACTTGAAGACTGCTCCCCTCCAGGGAAAGCCAAGGCAGGTCTCCGGAGTGTTGGCACTGTGAGTTGGTGGTGCAGCAAGTGCGCAAATGCGCTTGGTGTGGTTCCTGCTGCTCTGGCACTCTGGGTTGGCATCTGATGAGTTGGGCATGCGTAGCAAAAGAAGACAGTAGGGAAAGAAGAAGATTATTCAAAAACTCCCCGACAGAAAAAGTTAACTTTCAACTTTCACACATATTTCACAACTTGCACCAGAGGTAACTTTGGAGAATTTCAGGAGGTTTTCTGCCACCAAGGCAACAAAAATAGAAGCCAAAGGGAGGATTTTCCCAGGGGTGTAGGGAGGATTTTCCCAAAAAAGCCGCTGGGAGCAGTTTCCCACGGGTGTAGGAGGAGTTTCCCACAAGTTTCTGCAAGTGTATAGCAGTCTGGAAGCATTGGAAGTGCAACTTGAACTGGGGTGCAGAGGTAACACTGGGCTCACAACCTGTAAAGACAGGGAAAAGGGTTAAACCACCGTTAGGCCATCCTAGTTGGCATTTGTGCTCCCCCATACACAGTATATGGGTACTTTACAGTGGGAAAAAACTCCAGAAGTCATGAATTTAGAAACAAAAAATACTATAATGATGCCTTTTTCAAGATCATTGTGACTTGCAAAAAAAGAAAGCTAAAATAACACCTCTTTTGAAGAAGGGTGTGGATTGAGTAATTTTGGAGGTGTGAATTCAGTATGAACCCTTATAAAGCATTTATGATATTGAAATAATGGATTTCCTTTTGTTCCAATCAAAATAGTGGTTTCCATCAAGGTTGGGGTTTGAAAATCAAGTGGATGGTGTTTTTATCAACAAAACAAATAAAACCCAGAAAACATTCAGTATCCACAACCTGTAATATCTCCTTTTTCTCTTCCTTTGTTTTAAAGCAAAGGGATGAGCCAGGAAATCCTAGGATAGAAGTGATAAAACCAGGCGTTTAAAACTTGACTTTTAAATATCCAATTCAGAAAATATTTTCAATCAATCAACAGCTCCACCATTATCATTGGATCCCAATCAACAGATTTTTTGTCTTATACTGGGGATTGTAGATAGGGTTTTTTCTTGGAACCAAGTATTAATTTTGCAATATACTGTTCAAGGTTAAACAATTGGCTTCCAAATTGGGGTCTGAATCAGACTCAAATAGTATTGGAGATTCAAATCAGCTTGATTTCATTTTGAGCTAGCTGTCTGTAGAACAGTTTGGAGATTCTGAGAGTGATTGTATGGTGATGTAATGTGCTGATTAGTTTTCTTTTAGTGACAAATGCTTGATGGGCAAAGCTTTCAAAGAGATGTATATGGTTGATAATGATGTGGAGGTGTGGATGGGTGTTTTGCATGTTGATGGACAACCATTCATAAATGGCAGATTTGATGACAGTCATCTGCCATTTCTACAAAATCTGCCATTATGAAATACACCAGTTAGGGGGTAACTGTATTTCAGAAACCTGCCATATTCAGTTGCAGGCTTGTTCAAAACAAATGACAGGTTTGCTGACTTTGATACACCCTAGTAGGGGGTATGTGTATTTCAGAAACCTGCCATTAAAATGGCAGGTTCATAATGGCAGCTTCCTAACTCTCATGCACCCTAATGAAGCCCAAAATGCATTTTTTGGCATAAATTGCAAATAATAGAATGAAACACAAAAATAAATATAAAACAGAGAAAAAAAAGGCCAAAATCAAAGAAAACAGCATGAAATAAATAGAGATATGCTTAAGTTTCATGATGATTTTCATCCTTTGAAAAATTCAAAAGCTGCTTAGTGAAGGCATCAGAAGTGTAGGAGAAAAGCTCATTAAAAAGACCTTTAAACATTTTGAACTCATAATCTTTCTTTGTGAAGCTCACTAGTTCCTCTCTGTCAGACTGATCAATCCATATTTTCAGAAATTTCCAAACCGACGTGAGTGTATCACAAAATTTTTCGGCTTCATATCCAAAGAAATTGGTGGCCCCAGGGCTTTTTGTATTTTCAAGTTTACCATGTTGGTCTACTATTTTTTGAGAGTTTATGAAGATTTGAATCGCATTGAAAATGACATCCGATTTTGAAGATACGACCGGTTTGGATTGAATAGTAACTGTGTCAATCATGTCTACGTAAAAAAGGAAGGTTACTAGCCTCCGTTCGAGTTTTAATCGGTAATAACGAAGTAATCTGGGACAGTTTGTTGTCCATTCCCATTTGCATCCTGCTTGTTCTTTCCAATGAGAAAACCACAGTTGCCTTGCACCTGCCAATCTCCTAACAGAGTGTTGCAGAAGAGTTATTTTTCGGGCTCTTTTGTTCGATCTTTCTGCTCCAGCAATTCTGAACGGAAATGCTGCAGCGAATTGGTGGGTCTTGAGACCGGTTTCCGGGTGCAATTCGCTGGCTTTGTGCAAAAGCAGTTGGCCATTTGGGGATGTTTGGACTAACTCGAGCCATCTTTCGATTCTCTGAAGTTCCCTTGCATCGAGCCCGGTGGAGAAATGAAACGCATCAGCATCAAATATCATTTTAAAAGGCTGCTTTTTCTCCTTATGAGACGGTTCATTCTCATTCGAGTGACAAGTTCTTCGCTGGTTGTCAAGGTCGCTGTTTGTGATTTTTCTCAAAATCAACCGGTGAGATATCTTCGAGGAAACATCAATCGTGTTGGGAATTTTCTTGCTGGGAGTAAATTTGGTGATTGAGTCCGGTTGGGCAGGATCAGTTCCAGTTCCGATAGAAGGATGATTTCCGACTTGGTTCAAGTCTCTCAAGGTATGGGCGGAGCTCTCAACCTCAAAATAGGGAAGTTCCATCAGATAGTATCGCTCAGGTTTTAAAAATTTTGAGGTATCTGGTTGCCTTCGACTTGAAACTTGGCCAGGTTGCTGGTTTGATGCGATATCCGGTTTGACGATGAGCTTTCGGCGTTTACTAAATAAAGACCGAAAAGAATGGTAGCTAGTTGAAACTTGGCCTTGGGGCTCGGAATGGTTTTCTTGGGTGATCATGCGTGATAAATGACTGGCGGCAATGATCTTTTGGGTCGAATCTTGATGCGAAATCCCGGCGCTGGTTGAAGGCGTCGTCATATGGTGATAAGGAGACCCTTCATTGTGGAAGCTTGGAATCCATATTTCACTGCTACCCGTGTTTCCTGCGCGCGGCTCAAACAAACTTCGCATATGATTCGGGTTACCTGGCGGAATGGTAACCTCTGGAGAGGTCCAGACTTCCACGGGGCTTCCATGATGGCTTGGAATGTGCAGAAGCGTGGTTGGAATGTTTGATGGATCAGAAGTCGCACTAGGGTTTGCGTGGCGGTTAATATTATTCAAAGTGATAGTGCCCTCTGAAAAGCTCGATGCCTCTGTTGGTGTTTCATTGCAAGGGACTGGTGGAGCGTGAGCCGGAGCAGCCGTGATGCTTGACTGATACAAAGGTTGAGATGTTGAGCCCGCGCCAAAGACGTCGTCGACACTGGGTACAACATGCGTCCAATCAAAAAGGCGGAAAGCGTCCAGATCGGCGTCCTCTATTGCGTTACTTGGAGCGATGATCCAAAGACAGACGGTATCATAGAGTACGCCTCTTTTCCAGTTCAAGACCGATTTGGACGTGCTGCTTCCCCTGTGTCTAGCGCCTGTGAACATGATGCCTCGCGTGTGATGAATTCGATCTGACAGGTTTCCTCGTTGTCCGGTACAGGTGAACCTCAGGGCTAGTACATAGAGCAGATAATAGGCAGATTTATATTCCAGGTTCACTTTTTTGGCATGTTCGAGGAAAAACAACCAAGAAATCTCCCAGAGAAGAAAAAAGATACACAAAATTCTGCATTAGGAAAACGGTCATTAAATATCCTTTCAATCTCTTTCCAACACGTCGTGTCAACGCCGTAGCCCCACAAGCTAGCCCCCGAGTATAGTCATAACGCAAAGTTGGTAGTTACAAGTTGGTTGGATGATGTCCGTTGGCCCTTGTATGCAGGGGTGTACTACCTTGAGAAGGTGTATTTTGGAAAAGATGAGAAGAATTATGAAAAAATAATATACTTAAATAAAAACTAGTAACAAACCGATACAGAAACAGCTTTGAGATTCTGAGAGGAATTCTGTAATTTGGAAACTCGACCTTCTTTATATACACGGTGTGCAATTTAGTGTCGCATGCCATCCTGCGACACCCAGATGTATGCAAGTTGTAGAGATTATGAAGGTTAGAAAATTAAAATTTTTATTCCCCCACGAGTTCAAAACTATGTCAATCATGGTCGGGTTATTTATATAAAAGATTTATGGGATGGTGTTGTTGTGTAAATACATATTCTAGAATATTCGAGTTTTAATCTTTAAGTTGATGAATATGCATATCCCATATTTATAACATTCCCCCCCACAACAAGACCATAATACATCTTCGTGATGGATAAGAGAAGAAAAAAAATGTAAAGAGGGAAAGGAGAAATTGAATGATAAAGAGAAAGATCGGAGACAAACAGAAACATGGACAAAAAGTGAGATAGAAAAAACAAAAAAAAAACAAACAAAATCAACAAGTCCGAAAAAAAAATGCAGAAGGAAAAGCATTCGGAGAAGAAGAAGAACAACACAGCATAGCAAAATCATGAATAATCAGTACATTATGTCAAAAAAAATTTTGAAAGGAACAATTGGTGGAGGACCGGTCCCAGCGCTTTAGTTAAGATATCAGCCATCTGCTCGGAACCTTTTATCCACTTGAGATCCAGGTCGCCGTTTTGGATGTGCTCGTTCACAAAGTGAAACTCCCGGGCAATATGTCTAGTGTTTTTCATACTCGATTTGTCGGTTGCAATTTTTGTTGCTGCTTGATTGTCGGATAGGAGAGTTGGTTGCACGTCCTTCACAAATATTTGGACAAGATGTTTTAACCACAGAGCCTCCACCGCCCCATATGACAGGGCCATGTACTCTGCCTGACAGGTTGATCTTGCTACACACTGTTGACGTCTCGATCCCCAGGCAACAGGGACTTCCCAAATTGTTGATAAGAAACCATGGCTCAATCGCGCTCCTTCACCACCCCAGTTCGCATACACATAAGTTTTTAGCAGGTCCGGGGCGTCTGCCTGCGGCTCTATTCGCAATTCTAACTGTTGGGTCTGCCTCAAGTAGTGAATGATCTTCTTTACTGCATTCCAGTGACTTAGGTCCGGAGCCAGGGCAAATCGTGCAAGATAGTGCACCGCAAAGGCCAAATCCGGCCTTGTCCCTTGAGCCAAATATAAAAGCATGCCAATGTGAGGCAAGTACTCCCGGTCTGCTTCAATGGACGCGTTTGATAGAAGGGATGTGTCAGCTAGAGGGACCATTGATGTTAAATTTGAATTATCGCAGGCCAAAATTTTGTTGATCAGGGCTGGTTGACTCAGGAGAAATCCGTTGGCGGTGGGTTTGATTTGGATTCCAACAATCGAGGACAATCCCTTGTCCCATTTGAGACTGAGGGCGGCGGCGAGTTTGAGCTCCAAGTCGTTCATGAGTTCCCGCGTCTCAGCTGCTAAGATGCCATCGTCAATATGGATCCATAGAAAAGCTTTTCCTTGCGGCAGGGTGAGGGTGTAGGTGCTTTGATCTTTGTGATTGGCGCTGAAACCAATCTTGCCTAGCTGCTGTTTTAAGTGCATCCACCAGCACCTGCCGGCTTGTTTAGTTCCGTATAGGGACTTCTTCAGGCGCAGGATTTTCCCTTCAGGGCAATTATAACCCTTTGGTGGTCTCATGTAGACCTCATTGTCAATGTTACTATGTAGGAAGGCAGTGTTGACGTCAAACAATTTGACGTGCCATTTGTGTTTGGCCGCCAGTGCCAGCAGCAGACGTAGAGCAGAAAATGTTGGGGTCGGCGCAAAAGTGTCATTGTAGCTGACACCCTGTTTTTGAGTGTGACCCTGTGCTACCAATCGAGCCTTCCGTTTGATGAATTCGCCTGCCTGATTACATTTGGTGGTCAAGACATACCTGGAACCAAGAATCTGTTTATCGGTGGAGGGCTTGTCAACAACTTCAAAAACCCCCATTCAATCCAACGAGTCATTCTCTATTCCAATCGCACCCAACCAATCGCTGGCCCATTCTGATCTCATGGCCTCATCGTAGGATGGTGCATCCGGGTTAGTGCCCATGGAGGCAGTGAGCCTGCTAATAAAAGCATCCTGCTCATCAAGCGCGTTGCCCAGTGCAAAATCTCCCAGCTGCAAGGATAGCAGAGGTGCAATGACCGTATTGTGATCCTCGGAGGGTTGGTTGGTGGCCAATTTCAGTGGGTTAACCCCCGGCACAAATTGCACCGAGAGCCCACTTTGAATCTTATTTGTTATGGGATCCCATAGCATCCAACCCTTCGCATCTGGACAGATACCTATGTGTCGTAACTCATTGGCATATTTCATAAGCTGTTTGGTGTGCTTGTGGTCGTAAAGGTAGCACAGGCCTCCAAAAGGGCGCAGGAGCCCCAAAGAGGGCTTTTTCCCCATGACCAGTTCGTATGGAGTGATTGCCTGCCCGGTGTGAACCAAGCGGTTTAGGATGTATGCTGCATGTTTGAAAGCGTATGGCCACAGGTTTGTTGGCAGTCCTTGCGAGTGCAGCATAGTGCGTGCCATTTCAGATATAGTCCTATTTGATCGCTCAACCAATCCGTTTTGATGGTGCTCATAAGGTACAGTCTTCTCATGAAGGATCCCATGGTCGTCAAGATAGGAGCTGAGAGTTTTATTCCGGACAAATTCCAATGCATTGTCCGTTCGCAGCCGCTGTACTTTGTGGATTGTAAGATTGTGAAACTTCTTTATCCATTTTATAATTTCCTGTGGGGCTTCTCCTTGGCTTCTGATTGGGATGGCTGAGGTCATTTGCGACATGACATCAATTATGTTGAGAATGTATACCAAACCTTCAATGCCAGCCGCAAATGGACCTATTACATCTGCCGCTATCACATCACCTGGACGTTCGCATATGGCCCTTGATAGAATCTTTGGAACCACGTGTTCAGCCTTCATCAGCGAGCAGGGTCCACAGTGCCCAACATCCTCCTTGGGAATTGGTGGTATCTCAACAGCCGCATCATGTTTCAGAGTGTTGCGTAGCATCCGCAGGGACAAGTGCCCAATCAAATCATGAACGTCGTAGGCATCGGTGTTGACAGCAGAAATAGAAGACCCCCGTATAATTGGTATGAAACATCGGAAGTTTGATTCATAAGAGGGAAAAACAACATTGTTTTGTAACAAAGAGTAGCAGGAACCATTAAAATCCACCTGCCCATCCATTTGCCGGAACTTTCCTAGTGAAATGATTGTTCCTCGGATGTGCGGGCAGTAGAGCATGTTGGAAATTTTGAGCTTTCCATACGGAGTACTGATGATGGCGTCGCCAAACGATTCTACGGGAAACCGGTCTGATGATGCAACTGTGAGATGAATATTTATTGGTTTCAAAGACGTGAAAAAAACTGACATCATCGGTAACACTGTCAGTGGCGCCCGAATCCAATAGCGCTGCATCATGGGTGTCTGGTTGGTGACCTACTGACGCCACGGTTGCACCCGACGTACGGTTGAAGACTGGATGGCACACAGCTGATTTTTTGAGGCGAGCTTGCGGATTGAATCGCCGCGGGTCACCAAGAGGTGGAAGCTTCTGGTGTCGCCGGGGGCAATCGCCTGGCCAGTGACCCCAATCGTAGCAATAAAGACAAGGGTTTTTCCAAGTGAGGTTGGCCTTAGCCCACTGGTCACTCTTGTTCATGACGGATTCCATGTACTTGGGGGCGGTGTGAGTTGGGGCGACAAGCTGTTTGTACGGGAGATTAGGCCGTTGATTTGCGGTCGTGGAGGTATAACTGAGGAGGGAGCTATTTGGTATATCACTGGCCGCATTCACGTGTATAGATAGAAGTTCCAATACATCGCGTGAAGTTATGGCAACGTTTCGGCTGATCGCCCGCCTTCCATTGAGTGCATTACAAATGTCTTGATAGAAGTGTTGAGAGTTGGAGTGAAGAAACAAGGCCAGGACTGAATCAACCGTAAGACCACCAAGGTGGGTTGCAATGTCTTGTAGCGCCAGCTTCATTTTGTTGTATGTACGGTTTGGGTTTGTGCACACTTCGGGGGAGTACATGAGCTTCAACCACTTGGTCATAACATAAGACCAGGACATGGAGCCAAATTGCTCCTTCATGATGTGGAATGCTTCCCTCCCTGGCTTAGATGCAACAAATGGAGATAAGGAAGCATCCACGGCGTACTCAACAATAATGCCTGCAATTCGCGCCCTATCATTGTCCTCGTCAATGTCCGCCGACCCAAAATAGTCAGTTTGCTGAAAAAGGGACTGGATCTTCAGGCGCAAAGCTTCAGCCCACTCCGGGAAGTTTGTGCCGTCAGCTCGCAAATTTGGCCTCAGACCACGCCCAACCTTCTCGTAATGTATTTGGGATTGAGCTAAAGCATCAATGCCGGACGAAGATGTGATTGCAGGTTGCGTCTTGATGGCAGCCAGGATCATGGCAAGATCGCTGGCCGAAAGGCCCGTTTGGCCAATTGGATCCTCCTTAGGAGGCCCGTCGCCAGGAGTTCCATCTCTAGATTTTGTAGGCTGCGACATGCTTGTGGTGGCCGTAGGATGATGACGAAATGGTTGTCCCGATCGCGTGGTGGAGGGCGCAAGATCCGGAATCTGAAAGTTCGACAGTGTTACGCAGATGCTCACGAACGTGGCTAGTTGTTTGTGATATACCTTGGGGTGCACACGTCAAGAAGTCACTTACTTTGAGATGACTGCTGTAGGCAGGTATTGCCAGCGGTTGATTGTCCAGGTCGAGGGCGAGTCGCAGACGAACCAAAATGATTGGGACTAGCAAGTGATGCCAGTAAGGTTGCCGTCCAAGTTGATGGTTAGTCAAAGACGATTGTAATGAAGGAAACGCAGGTCGTCACCAAATGGGAATGACCGCTGAAGTAAATCCAAATGTTGTTGTTAAGGGATGATGTATGTCGTCCGTTTGTAAGAGAGGAGGACAATATAATGACACGGTTAGATGGCCGTGTTGAGGGGAGTAAAGTGGGTGTTGCGCAGGCTCATAACCTGTAGAGATTATGAAGGTTAGAAAATTAAAATTTTTATTCCCCCACGAGTTCAAAACTATGTCAATCATGGTCGGGTTATTTATATAAAAGATTTATGGGATGGTGTTGTTGTGTAAATACATATTCTAGAATATTCGAGTTTTAATCTTTAAGTTGATGAATATGCATATCCCATATTGATAACACAAGTTTGTGAGAAATCCGAAGGCTGCGCGGGCAGTAAGTAAGAGCATCTATGTGATGAATTTTACCGAAAATTCTATTTTTACATAAGATACCAAATTGAGAAGAACCTTCATTTACTTAGATTTCTGGTTACCATAGCCTTACCCTATTGGGTATCTAACAATACTCCCACACTTCTGGAAAAGAATGTTTTCCGGATTTCCGTTACTCTTCAAAATCACCAAGATTCATAGCAACACATCATTCATTGTGTATAAATACCTCACATTACTCACTGGGGAGGTTCCTGTTCCCCATGGAGAAATATTTGTAATTTATACCTTTCATCTTACCAATATCACAAACTTAAACCTCTTCAATTCAATTGTGATGCACATCCTCAACTTTATGTGGGTATCAGTATGCTAGCTGGGTTATCCAATTTCTAGATACTGATAACCTACCAAAATTGATTTCTTTAAATTTGAAATACAAACTTTCCTCACAATCTAACCTTTTTTCACCAAAATCCTTGAAAACTTTTACAATTTGTTGAGGTGCGCAAGGGTGGATAACTGTCAAAACCCTATTGCACAGCCTTGTTGTGATAAATTTGGCTTGAACAACAGCTGTCAAGCAGTTAGGGAGCAAGTCCCAACATTGTCCCTTCCGCAAATCCCCACTCAATAAGGGTTGGGAACACCCCCAAACAGGGCAAAAAAGATCATTTGGGCATCATTTTGATTTTGAAAAAAAACGGTGTTGGAACAATTTGGAACAGTGTCAAATGGGTAGGGGTTGTCAATGGAAGTGATGAAGTTGAAAGGGGGGTGGTATGGTAGGGTGGAGTTATGGAGGGGGAGGGCCGGGGGGAGAAAGGCTACTGTGGAGCTCAACAGAATTTTGCTGGTCAAACCTTGACAAGGATCCATAAATCTATGGATCCTTGTCAAGGATTTTTTCCAGTGGACAATTATTGAGCGCTATGGAGCCCACAATGGTGGCCTGCCTGGGTAAATCCTTGATAAGTCCGCTTATCAAGCGGACTTATCAAGATGGTGGTAGATGCTCTAAGACATGATGCAACACAAGGTCACATGGTATACCTGTTGCATTACATGTTCCCAGGTGTCTTCCCCATGAAATGCAAGGAAACAGCAAGGAATCCCATCTTGTTTTCCTGGAGAGAAAATTGGTCTCACCTGGACAACAGCCTGTCATACTAACACCTAACTCAGTCTAACCTCACCAAACACAGTATAACCCTCAGGCCTAATCTACTTTCCAAGGAACTTCAAACTCAGGTCTCAGGAGAATTATATAAATATATCTCCAGTAACTGTATATCCTCAGGATCTTCATGCAGTACATATCTAAAAATAGTCTAACCTCATACAATATGCAGATAGACTACATAGGCTTGCAAATACTTAATCTCCCAGGTCTGCACATACTCTAACTATATTAACTCTGTCTAACCCATACTCTGTCATGGTTTATCCTTTGGGAATCCTCATGTAAATCACCTTACAGATTGTATCCCATAATCTCTCTACTTAGTACATAGTGTCATCACCTCCATTTACAATGTACATCCTTCAACTGTACTCTCCAAAACTAGACAGCTCAGACCTGTATACTCTTCCATTCAATTGCAATATGCATCCTCAATTTGGTGAGGGTATCAGTACGCTAGCTGGTTTATCTGATTTCTAGATACTGATAACCTACAAAATTTGATTTCTTTCAATTTGAAATACAAACTTTCCTCACAATTATTTCTCCATCATATCAAGTTGTCTTGAAATGGATTTGTTTTTATCTCACCAATCAGAACCAACTGCTCCTTTATAAGCCTCCTCCAGGGTTAATACCTTGTTGGAATCACAATTCTCTCACTTATCTATTAAATTATCCTTCCTTAATCTAGGACCTGCTAGTCAAGGCAATTTTAATATACTCAGTTCAGAATTTCAAAGGATCAAGGGTCTAATAAAAGGCTTATCCAATGACATCAAAGACTTATCTGGATTAGGAAACATCCAACAGAGTGAATTAAGGGAAGAATCAGAAAAAATCTGGAGAATGTTAGATCATTTATATCTAAAAAACCAACAACCCTCTTCCCAAATTCTGGAAGTGGCTAAAAATGGCCACCAATCTCACCTGGATACTCTGGATCTTCCCAATGTTTCTTTTACAGGGAACACCCAAGAAACAGAAAAATTTGTTTATGTAATGAGGAAGAAGCTTCACAAACGTGGTCAAAACTTCTTTTCTGGGAAATTTAAAATCAATGGGGTTGTCCCGCACTTCAGATCAATCAATGGGAAAATGGGTGATAGTGTTTCTTCTTATAACTGGTGGATGGCCATTCTTAAGGAAAATGCTAGAATCCAAGATTTGAGCCCAGATTCCGCTTCTGTTGAAGATTCTTATCTGATTGAAATCTTATCATTGATAAAAGCCTTCTTGATCAATCTAGAAAAAGATTTTAGTAACAAGCATGAATTAGAAGAGGCCAAAAAAGCTTTATTTGAATTCAAAGAGGGTTCTAATAACATTGAATGATTCAATTCTTTTTTTAATTCATTAGTGTTTGCAGTGGATTTTTCCAAGGAGTTGCAATGATATATTTAAAAGAGGGCACTGCACCCAGAATTATTACACATTGCCATTTTTTTCCAAACTTGGGTCAAACTTAACAACATTAAAGATTGCAAACAATTGGCAGTCTCTGCTGCCATGGCACTGGATAAAATTTCCCTCATTCATGTTTCTAATCATTTTCAACCTCCCCACCCCTCCAATCCTATGACACCTCCTCCAGTTAAAGTCAAGGATGATAGTGTCCTTATGGATTTAGATTGTGTCCACACTACCTCAAATTTTCATTTCCCCTCTTATAAGAAAAAATGAAAGGAGAAAAGAATTTGCCATTGTTGAGGTTGACCTTTTGATGATAGAGATATTGCACATTCTAGTTGCCCTCTCCCTTGAGAACAACACTTGGACCTTAAGGCAAAAATAAATATGTTTTCTTCACTTTTAAAGAATCACCTAAATGATGTTTTGGCACCTTCCACCAACCCGGCTTTCCCAGAATCTCCTTCTCCTCTTGTTTTGTGTCAGGAAGGGGAATCTTCCTTGGCTGAGAATTTCCTTAATCAGGTAATGACAGGGGAAGACCTCAAAATCACTCCTCATTGTTTTCCTCATCATTCCATTTGTTTTCCTTCTCATCAAACTATTCTTCAGGGTAATTTATCATGTTCCACTTCTTTCTCCTTTCTTTTTTCAATCCTTTTTGAATCTGGGGCCTCTTCTTACTTCATCAATGCGGAATTGGCATCTCAGATGTGTCTTGATCTTATCCCAGTACAGCCCACCATACCTTTCCAGGGCTTTGATGGTTCCCCTTCCAGCTTTTGGCAATAACTCCTTGTGGGTTATGGGTGTTGTTTCAGTCCCTGGATTGAAGGGTCCTGCTGTTTTTTGTGTCTTTTTGTATATAATGAAACTCTCCTCTGCCTACATCATCCTTGGGATGCCATGGATCTGCCAACAAAACATCTATGTGAGTGGCACTTCCAACTCTTTGTTGTTACCTTGCCCTCTTGTTTGTAATGAGGTCTCAAGCAACCTCCTTCCTCAATCACTGTTTTCTTATCAGTATTTGTTTACTCTGAAAGATCTAACCCAGTTTCACCCTCATGGGGCAATTTAAAATTGTTTTATTAACCACATAGAAGGTAAAACTCCACCATTCCTAAGTAGATACCAAATTAGCCATAAGGAGAATGATCCACTTAAGCAATATGCTTGGGAGAATTTTGATTGTGTGTTTATCAGTTAATCATCCTCTTCTGCCACAGACCCAATTTTGTTTGTTCAAAAAGGGGGGAAAGGCAGATTGATCTTGTGTAGATTTTTATCATTTGAATGATATCAACATACATGATTCCTATCCTATACCAGTTATTGGTTGTTAGTTGGGCAGTTTGTCTGGTTGTAAGTTTCTTTTAAAAATTGATCTTAAATCTGCCTTCAACCTTCTACAGGTAGCCCCTGGGGGGAGTGGAAGAGGGCTTTTTGGACTCCTTGGGGATTTTTTGAACATAAAGTCATGCCATTTGGTTTGGCCAATGCCCCCTCTATTTTCCAGAGGTTTAACCAACATGTTTTATGGGAATTGTTGGATGTTTGCTGCTTTTTCTAAATCAAAAATATTTTTGTTTTTTCTGAAACTAGGTATCAATATTTGTTGGGTATCCTCAGTGTCTTGGATTGATTAAATTATAATTCTTTATTGGAATCTTTGTATAAGTGTTCTTTCTTTCAATCAAGTGTCAAGTCTCTCAGCTCTGTGGTATCTCATTAAGGTTTGGCAATGGATCTTTCACACTCCAAGGTCAAGGGTTATTGTCTTCACCATTTTGAAATAACATTTCCCTCATTACCATCTACCTCAGTCCATAAGTGTGACACAAATGAAGCACAAAATCAATGGTGCCTTCTGCTTACAAGTTTTGGCTTGCATAAAAAAATTCCAATCTTGGCGACTCAGTATATACTTTCAAATCTTTTGAGTTAACTAAAATACTGGTCAATCATCCATTTGAGCTTTGCTCTTCTACCCTTGGTTATCATCAACCCTTGGACTTCCATTCTTGGTGACACAATCAAGCCAGTTTGCACAAATGCCTAGATAGCTACATCAACTGTATAGTTTGAAAATGGACTAGTCCCTTTCCCTGCATAATCTATATCTTCATATTTGCATTTTCTTCACATTTCATCCCTTCTTGTCTCATCCATTACGTATTTGTACACTCAAATTCTATGGTCTTGCACCTGCACTACAACCTTGGAAACAATTATACTGTTATTTCATTTTCCCATTCCATTCCTGTCATTCATTGCCTCATTGCTCCCTAGCTGTAGGTAGCCGCCCATCAGGTTGTATCTAGTCATAATTGAATTTCCTTGTAAAGGCTATGCCGCCTGCCTGAATATTTTATCCTCAGTTAGTTAATTTCAAACATTCTTGCATTTTGATAAATCCAGTCATCAAATTGGGCTTGGCTTTGGTTTCCTCTGATTTGAAAAATTCATCCCTCTTGCTGTTTGTTTGAGCCATCAAACCACAGTTTTTCACTTTGCAGTTAGCCTTGCTACCTTGTACTATACCTCACTCTCAGTTCCTCATTTGTTCTCACAATCATCTAAGATTGCCCTATAGTACATGAGGTGTTTGTGTGATAGTAAATTAACTAAATCAATCCTCTATTCTAGTTTGCCAGCTATAGTAGATTTCTTTTATGATTTCACTTACTTGCTTTACCAGGAATTCTTCCCTCACCCCTCAAAATGATGATACTCATTGGGTAGGGAGATTCAGTGCTTCACAGGACCAACAACCCCTAGATTCAGTCCCTTCTTCTAAATCTCCTTTGATTGAACCTCTTAACTATCGCCTAGCTTCTCAACAAGCTTGGGTGGATCTTCTCAAATAAATCAAAGAATCCCATCATCCCTCTGATGAAAACTTGCCTTGTGGTAGATTAATGGTTTGCAATATTTCTCCCAAGGCCAAATGCTTGACCCTCCTCTCTTCTTCGATGCGGGCTCTTAACCAGTATGACTGGAAATCTAGAAAAAGTGGCCCTAGCTTTTGAACTCTGGGCACAAAGCAACCAGATCACTTTAATAGGGAAAACTCCCTTAAACTTAGATCTTACTTACAGTCTTGTAAAATCATCTTCTCAAACAATCCCAATAACTTTCCTTCCAACAGAAATAAATTCATGTTGGTTTTTTACTTCTTAGGAGGCAGAGCCTTACAGTGGTTTGAACCATACCTCAAACTATTATCAAATACTAGTCCCACTTGTATTCTCAAAAATTGGGATAGGTTTGAGAAGCAACTGTTCACCCTGTTGGCAACCACAACAAATTTCAAAAAACCAGATAAAAACTTAATAATCTAGTTAAAAAAGATAATAGTAGGGTTTCTTTTTATATCTACCATTTTCAAAACCTGCAGTCTTGCATCCAATTGAAAAAGGGAGCAATTAAATTTCACTTTTCAAAGTGTTTAATGGCACACATAATCAAACAAATTGCATTTGGGGCACATAAGACAACCTCCCTTAAGCAGCTAATGAATTGGGTTATTGAGCTTGATAATTGTTATCACAAAAAGAACCACTCTTGACAAAACAACAATGGATTTTCCACCTTGGCTCCAAAGGCAGATGAATCTTTGAAGCAAAATATGAAGAATAAGAAACAATTCAAACCAAATCTAACTTTGAAATCCAAACCAAAAGGGAAAGCCATTGCCAAAAATCCAAAATTTCTGGATGAAGAAACCAGGATTCTTTTGAAAAAGGAATGGCAAAGGAGGGAAATAGATGGTTTATGTATGTATTTTGGAGGAAAAAATGATGTAAATAGTTGTGCAAAGTGGCTAGCGCATGAAGTGGCTAGACAGTCAAAAAATTAGCCTGTAGTTTTTCTGATGCTTGAAAGGAAAACTATAAACTATCTAGATTACAGAGAGTCAATATTTGCACTTTCAAGTCACTTGGTGCTCCAAGTTGAAGATTTGTCCTTTTCCATTCTGAAAACAACCCTCATTGTGTTTTACACGGATACAGCACTAATGTTTCTTTTATAAGTTCATCTTTTTACACTTCCAAATATCTTAAGCATTCCAAGAAAGATGAATTTCCCATCTATTTATGAAGTAGTGCAACCAAGCTGTCTCATTGGGTTACCCATAAGGCAAAATGGACCTTTGCATGTTCCAATTTCCCCAAATTTTAATGGGATTTATTTGTTTTGGATATCCCCTGAATGGAAAACACCATTCTAGGCCACAACTTGCTGGTTTACTGGAATCCAGATCTGAATTTGCAAGGAGTAATTAAACCTTAAAAATTGCAACCCCAGGATACTAACCCTTTTTTTCAGACAGGAATTAAGCATCCTACCTGGCACTGTAATTGAGTTGGATGAAAATTTTCCGCCAGGACATTTGAAATATGCTGACCTCCATTAAAAAGTTCCCTCTTCAGATTTAGGAGTTATTGCTTATTTTTCCAACTTACCTCTTCCTTTTTTCTTCAAAGAGAAACAGGCGCCTACCAAAATTTGTATTTTGAGCTCCTTAATCCTCTTGCATTGTGAAAGAAATTCATATTGGGTGTTCAAAGATTTAGAAATCATTCAAGAGTCTTTACCTTTGGTTTATCATGACTTTTATGATGTCTTTTCAGCTTTAAAGGCAGATAAACCACCTCCTTCCCATTCTCATGATCACAGGATCACACTTACTGGCCCACCCCTGGCATCAGGACCAGTATAATCTCTCTTGAAGAAAGAATAAATTGTGCTCCAAGAATAAATTGCGGAAAATGTATCAAAACAATTTCTTCAACCAAGCAATTTGAAAACTGGTTTGACCTTCCTATTTTTCCCAAAGAAAGATGGTGGCCTTCACCTGTGTGTTGACTACAGGAAACTGAACCAGGTAACGCCAAAGAATGCCTATCCAGTACCACCTATGTTGCACCTCCTCACTCTCTTCCATGGAGCTGCTTAATTCTCAAAGGAAGACGTTTGAGGCTCCTATAAACTAATTTTCATTTCAAACATTCAGGAGTATTTTACCACAAACAGAACATGGTTTGGAAGTTATGAGTATAACATCATGCCTTTTGGCCTCTGAAACACTCCTTCTAATTTTTTAAATTTTGTAAATGACATTTTTTCCGGCCTTGTAGAGAAATACCGGTTGGTGCATATTGATGATATAATTTTCTACTCAAAAACTCTTCAGGATCACGTTGCACTTGTGCAAGAGGTGCTTCAGCAGCTTTGGAAGAAAAACCTGTTTGCCAAAGCCTCCAGGTGCAAATTTAATACTCATTCTCTCCAGTTTTTAGGTATCATAGTCTTGCAGCAAGGACTATTGATGGAACTAGCCAAAAGCCAACGCATATTGGACTGGCCTTCACCCTCTCAAGTTGAATCCCTTTGAGTTTTACTTGGATTTGGTAAGTTTTACAGGAGGTTTATTGATCATTAATCCAAGAAAAACATTAACTTTACTAACCTTCTTCAAAAAGAAACTCATTTTGTTTTTACTTAACAAGCTGCTTTGGAGTTTAAAGATTTTAAGAAGGCCTTTACCACTGCTCCAATACTTGCTCATTTTAACAAGCTAGCTTGAAATCTTGTGGACACAGATGCAAGCAACTATGAAATTTCAAGAGTAATCTTGCAGTTTTCTTCTTCTTCCTCTCTTTTTTGTCCTTTAGCCTTCAAGTCTTGCAGAATGCTTGATTCTGAGCTTAATTATGATATCCATGAAAAGTAACTTCTTGCACCACAGAATTTGGCATGTCACTTGCTAGCAAGTGCCATCAAAGAACTTTTGTCCAATGTATGGCCAAGCTCAGGTCAAGCTCCAACCAAGCTCAGGTCAAAATTTATTGACACTCCAATGCACAGTCACTGACTTTGCACAATGCATAGTGACTGTGAAAAATGCACAGCAACTGTGCAAAATGCACAGCAACTGTGCAAAATGCACAGCAACTGTGCAAAATGCACAGCAACTGTGCAAAATGCACAGCAACTGTGCAAAATGCACAGCAACTGTGCAAAATGCACAGCAACTGTGCAAAATGCACAGCAACTGTGCAAAATGCACAGCAACTGTGCAAAATGCACAGCAACTGTGCAAAATGCACAGCAACTGTGCAAATTGCACAGCAACTGTGCAAAATGCACAGTGACTGTGAACAATGCACAGCAACTGTGCACAATGCACAGTAACTGTGCACAATGCACAGCAACTGTGCACAATGCACAGCAACTGTGCACAATGCACAGCAACTGTGCACAATGCACAGCAACTGTGCACAATGCACAGCAACTGTGCACAATGCACAGCAACTGTGCACAATGCACAGCAACTGTGCACAATGCACAGCAACTGTGCACAATGCACAGCAACTGTGCACAATGCACAGCAACTGTGCACAATGCACAGTGACAGTGCACAATGCACAGCAACTGTTCACAATGCACAGCAACTGTGCACAATGCACAGCAACTGTTTACAATGCACAGCAACTGTGCACAATGCACAGCAACTGTGCACAATGCACAGCAACTGTGCACAATGCACAGCAACTGTGCACAATGCACAGCAACTGTACACAATGCACAGCAACTGTGCACAATGCACAGCAACTGTGCACAATGCACAGCAACTGTGCACAATGCACAGCAACTGTGCACAATGCACAGCAACTGTGCACAATGCACAGCAACTGTGCACAATGCACAGCAACTGTGCACAATGCACAACAACTGTGCACAATGCACAGCAACTGTGCACAATGCACAGCAACTGTGCACAATGCACAGCAACTGTGCACAATGCACAGCAACTGTGCACAATGCACAGCCACTGTGCACAATGCACAGCCACTGTGCACAATGCACAGCCACTGTGCACAATGCACAGCAACTGTGCACAATGCACAGCAACTGTGCACCATGCACAACAATTGTGCAACTGTGCACCATGCACAACAACTGTGCATTCTGCACAGTAACTGTGCATTCTGCACAGTAACTGTGCATTGTGCACATTAATTGTTTGTTTTGCAGTCATTGTGCATTTTGCACAGTTGTTGTGCATTGTGCACAGTTGTGCATGGTGCACAATTGTTGTGCATGGTGCACAGTTGCTGTGCATTGTGCACAGTTGCTGTGCATTGTGCACAGTTGCTGTGCATTGTGCACAGTTGCTGTGCATTGTGCACAGTTGCTGTGCATTGTGCACAGTTGCTGTGCATTGTGCACAGTTGCTGTGCATTGTGCACAGTTGCTGTGCATTGTGCACAGTTGCTGTGCATTGTGCACAGTTGCTGTGCATTGTGCAAAGTTGCTGTGCATTGTGCACAGTTGTTGTGCATTGTGCACAGTTGCTGTGCATTGTGCACAGTTGCTGTGCATTGTGCACAGTTGCTGTGCATTGTGCACAGTTGCTGTGCATTGTGCACAGTTGCTGTGCATTGTGCACAGTTGCTGTGCATTGTGCACAGTTGCTGTGCATTGTGCACAGTTGCTGTGCATTGTGCACAGTGGCTCTGCATTGTGCACAATTGCTGTGCATTGCGCACAGTCGCTGTGCATTGCGCACAGTCACTGTGAATTGTGCACAGTCACTTTGCATTGTGCAAAGTTTGTTTGAATTGTGCAGAGTCACTCTGCGTTGTGCACAGTTGCTGTGCATTGTGCACAGTTGCTGTGCATTGTGCACAGTTGCTGTTCATTGCGCACAGTCACTGTCCATTGTGCACAGTCACTCTGCATTGTGCACAGTCACTGTGAACCAAAAACATGTTAGAGAATGAAAATACCTTCAACTAGAGATTGGACAGAGCTTCAACCAAAGCTTCCTTGATGGCACTTGCTAGAAAGTGCCACTAGTTTTTTTGTGGTGTTGAAATTGTTTATTGCTTGAAGAAAGGGTGTTCATACCTTTTGAGTCTGATTAAGGCCTTTGAAATCTCAACTGATCACAATTCATCAAAATAACTCATGAGATCAAAAGTCCTTACTTGCAGACAGGCACATAGGGCCAAATACCTCTCCAAGTTCCACTTTAAAATCATTTACCACCCCAGGAAACAAGTGGTAGTCCCTGATGCTTTATCACATTGGGACAACATTTATCCAGGGGGGGGGGGGTGAACCTTTGCAAATAACAACCCTGAAAATGTTAAGACACTCTTCTCCAATCAGTCTTCCCAACTTGGTTTGTTAATTGCCCACCTTTAAGAAAAAGATTCCAAACTCTGACAAGCTCAAATCAACAATCCCAGGTGTAACAAACCTTGCAAGAGTTAAAAACTATTTGATAGTGATAACAATCTTGATGAAAATGGTTATCTAGTTTATGAATATTGTATGGTAGTACTTGATAATCCTTGCATTAAGTTATATATCTTTGAGTCTCTGCATGACTATCTGCTTGCTGGTCATCATGGGCAGGATAAAACCTACCAGTTGATCACAAAAGACTTCCATTGGCCTGGTATGACCAAGGAAGTAAAAGACTATGTCAGGCCTTGCTATGATTGCAATTTTAACAAGTACTCAAAACAGTGGAAGTATGGGATGCTTCAGCTGCTTCCTATCCAGCCTATTCCTTGGCACTTGTTGTCAATGTATTTCATTTTGAATTTATCTATTTCTTGTGGTTATGATGCTATTTTAGTAGTATTAGATTTCTTCTCAAAGATGGCTTTATTTCTTTGCAGTACTTTGACCGCCTCTTTGGAAGACCTAGCTAATTTATTCGTAGATTATGTATTTTCAAGAAATGGGGTCCCTGTTAATATAATTAGTGATCTTGGATCTTTGTTCATTGCTAGCTTCTGGAACTTGATATGCTAGCATTTGAAGATCACCCACAACTTATCAACAGCTTACCACCCAGAAACAGATGGGAAAACCAAGCGATATAATCAGATTCTCAAACAGTATCATTGAGTGTATTCCTCCTATCAACGGGATGTCTTGTTGCAATGGCTCCCACTAGCCAAATTTTCCTACAACAATTCCACTCATTCCTACCCCAAACAGTTGCACTTCCAGAATCTTTTAGGTACAAACCCAAATTTTGCTTCCATTCAAATAGCACCTTCTCAACCTAATAATGATTATCTTAACCAAATCCAATGTCTTCAATTGCAACTCCAATCCAACCTTGAAGCAGAAAATCAACACTAAAAGGAGCAAGCAGACCAACTTTAAACCATGGAACCAACCTTTGCAGTAGGAGATCAGGTATGGCTCAATGCTTGCAAAGTTTTCAGTAATTTCCAAACCAAAAAACTCTCCAAAAGAAAACTTGGTCCATTCAAAGTCAAGTCAGTCATCTCTTCCAATGCTTTCAAACTTTCTTTAACTGCAAAATGGCAAGGTATCCACCCAGTGTTTCAAGTGTTGCTCCTAGAGCCCAATTGAGTCTTCTACCTGGGCAAGAATCTCCCCCCTCCTGAACCAGTCAACTTCCAAGATCATTTAGATTGGGAAGTAAGCCATATTCTGGATTCCAGGTTACGCAAAAAAACTTCAATACCTTGTTGAATGGAATGGCTTCAAGTAAAAAAAATATTTCACATTGTGGGAACCAGCCCTTCAACTTTGCAAATCTCCCATCTTGATCTGAGATTTCCATGAAAAATACCGTTGCAAACCTTGCCAAGCTTAAATCTATCAAATCCAATCCCATTCCATACCATTTCCCCATTTAATTCCATTCAATATAATCCAATTTAATTCTATATTCCCATTTCACCCTATCTCATTCAATCCTGTCAAATCTCCTGTTCTATCCTACCTCACTCTTGTTTTCTTAATTTAACCTTTCTTACATTTCATTAACAAAATCCCTATTTTTTTATTTATTTCTTTATGTATTTTTTTTATTTTTCCTGTTAAAAAAACTTTTTTCATTTCTTAAAACAAATATATATACATATAGGGAATTATTTTTGTCACGCATCCAACCCTTTATTTCACGCATTTTGATTTTGGCATGCAGTCGCACCCCTTTGGTATTTCACCCAATAATACTTTATTTCACGCCACTTTTGATAATTCATTTTTTGTGAATTCTGACTGCGCAGCCGGGTAGCAGGGGTTCTTAAACCCCTAACCACAATCATTGCTAATTTTGGAGCAATTAGAACCCCTTCAAAAATTCAATCAAACAATGAAAAAAAATCCATAAAAACAAATTTTTACATGGGCTTTTGGATCATCATTTTGGCTATTTTCATTTTTTTTTTTTTGGGTCATTTCAGCTGCTGTGAATTTCAACCAAAATTTATAGAGTCTTCAAATATTTTTTTCATATTTTTTTGGATGTATCCTTTAACCTTGAAAAGTCCCTCAAAAAACACAAAAAATGAAAAAAAAATCAAATTTCTCTTTGGAAATTTGAATACTTTTATTTTCCTTTTTATTTCATTTTTTTGTTAATTCAATTTATCAAAAAGCTAAAAAAAAAAAAAAAAATTAAAGAGCATTAAAATATTTTTTTCAGATTTTTTGGATGTATTATTTTACCTTAAAAAGTTCTTTCAAAAAAGCAAAAAATTCAAAAAATTCAATTGTCTCATTTGACTTTTGGATCCTTATGTTTGCAATTTTTACATGTTTTTTTGGTGTTTCTTTGATAATTTTAAAAATACTATGCAAGAGATTTTCAATTTTTTTTTCAGGATTTTTGGATTTCATTTTTGACCTTTAAGAATTCCATCAAAAAACCAAAAAAATTGAAAAATTCACTGTTCTCACTGGATGTTTGAATCATTTTGTTGGCTTATATAATTGTTTTTTTTGGAGATTCAAGCTTTCAGAATTTTGAATGTTAAAAAAACAAAAAAACAGTTAATTAATACTTTTTGGAGATCATCTGCATTCTTGCATACACCTTACAAGCTTCATTCAAAAAATTAAAAATAAAGAACAAATATGGATACAAATATTAAAATTTACTCAAGTAAAATTGGTTTTATTTTTCTACTTGATTTTTTTGGAGGGAACAAAAAATCATTACCAATATGCAAATTTCTCTGAAAAATAATTTTCCAACATTTGGAATACTTTGTCACAAAGCTTTTCCAAAGTGTATCTAACCTGGGAGCTGGTCAATGATCACACTTGAACTTGAATGAGACTATATGTTTGGATTCTTCTAAAAGAATGAAGCAAATAGGAGAGGTTTTGGAATTTGGAGTGTGAGGGGAATTCAGAAGAAGATAAGTGCATGGCATTAAAGAAGAAAACAGAACCACTGGACACTTATATTTTTCAGCCAGAGGGAAACCACGGAATGGAAATTTCATCCACATATTTATGGGAGCTGGGCCATAAAGGTGGTTCAGTTGCCTTCTTGCTTATTGGAAAGTTTTTAAGAGTTGAAAGTTGGATTTCAAAATATAAGACCAGCAGAGTCTTTGACAGAAAAGAAAACAAGATTAAACAAATAGTATCAAGGAGAGTCTAAGATGATGTAAAGGACATCTTGTTAAAATACATATGCACTTACGCATGTGCTACATATAAGTTTAATCTAAATGAAATGCACATATGGGCCTCTCCAGCCCATTGGACACTCACACGGACCATACGGGCCTGTGTGGTGTCAGAAATCCCAACTTAGACTTTCTCTTTCATCTTCATTCCCGTTCTGTTGCTTTATTCCTTTTGTTTTCTTTTATTCCTTTTGTTTTGTTTTGGTCTGGAGCCCGAGCCCGCGTGCTTCTCAGTCATCATCTGCCCAGTGCGCGCGCTCTGTATCTGGCTCATGGTTTCCTATTTGTGATGCTTGACTGAGAACCTGTGTTCGCCCTTAGGGCTCTCAGGTCCTCTCAGTTGGGTAAGTGCCTCTTCCCAATCTTTGTCTCTCTCTTTCAAGTTAGGATCCCAGATTGACCATGTCTCCTGAATAACCTTCTAGTTGATGTTGTCTGTGACTCACTCGTATTTCTAACAGCCTACTGGAGTCTAGCTCAACCTCTCTTTTGGTTCTTTCAGGTTATTCCCTCTTTCTTATCTTCTCTTGTTTCTCATGCTTTTTTCAAACCTTTTCTGATAATCAAGTTCTTTCAGCCTGTCAAATTTTCATGTGGATGTCACTGATTTGGGGAAACAGGCCTCAACACGTGTGAAACACGCTCATTGGTACACAGGCCCTAACGGGCCCAGTGGGGGATATGGGCAAGTACAGCCAGATGGGCTTATATGGGTGTAATTGGGCCCAAGGTTTATTTTGGACATACCTGGCCAGACAGGCTGGCCCGCCAAAGTATGTTTTACTTAGTTTTTGGGCTTGGGGCGGCCCATTGGGGCTGCCGCCCGTTTTGCGGCCCAGTTGGGGCTGCTGCCCACATTGCGGCCCACTTGGGGCTACTGCCTGTGTTGCGGCCCGCTCAGGGCTGCTGCCCGTTTTGCGGCCTGCTTGGGGCCGCTGTTTGTGTCATGGTGTGGTTCCCAATCTGGGACACCTCTCAACCAGTACAGAAAAAGTAAAATTTTTATGAACTTTTCTATAGCCTCCATCACCACAAAAAAAGTAGTGGCACTTGCTAGCAAGTGCCATCAAGGGAGCTCTGGTTGAAGCTCTGTCCAATCTCTGGTTAAAGGTATTTCCATTCTCTAACATGTTTTTGTTTCACAGTGAATGTGCACAATGCAGAGTGACTGTGCAGAATGCAGAGTGACTGTGCAAAATGCAGAGTGACTGTGCACAATGCACAATTAACAGCAACTGTGGACAGTCCACAATGCATACAACTGTGCACAATGCCCAATGCACAGCAACTGCGCAAAATTCAGAGTGACTGTGGACAATTCAGAGTGACAGTGCTTAATGCACAGCAACTGTGCCCAATGCACCATGCACGGGGACTGTGCGCAATTCAGAGTGACTGTGCACAATTCACAGTGAGTGTGCACAATGCACAGTGAGTGTGCACAATGCACAGTGACTGTGCAGAGTGCACAGTGACTGTGCACAATGCACCATGCACAACACACAGCAACTGTGCACAATGCACCATACACGGCAACTGTGCACAACGCACAGCCACTGTGCAAAATGCAAAGTGACTGTTCAAAATGCAAAGTGACAATCCACAATGCACAGCAACTGTGCACAATGCACAGCAACAGTGCAAAATCCACAGCAATTGTGCAAAATCCATAGCAATTGTGCACAATGCACAGCAATTGTGCACAATGCACAGAAATTGTGCACAATGCACAGCAACTGTGCACAAATTTATCCATGCTCCAACGCACAGTTGCTGTGCATTGTGCACAGTTGCTGTGCATTTTGCATGGTTGCTGTGCATTGTGCACAGTTGCTGTGCATTGTGCACAGTTGCTGTGCATTGTGCACAGTTGCTGTGCATTTGGCACAGTTGCTGTGCATTTTGCGCGGTTGCTGTGCATTTTGCACAGTTGCTGTGCATTTTGCGCGGTTTCTGTGCATTGGGCACAGTTGCTGTGCATTGTGCATAGTTGCTGTGCATTGTGCACAGTTGCTGTGCATTGGGCACAGTTGCTGTGCATTGGGCACAGTTGCTGTGCATTGGGCACAGTTGCTGTGCATTGTGCACAGTTGCTGTGCATTGGGCACAGTTGCTGTGCATTGTGCATGGTGCATTGTGCACAGTCACTGTGCATTGTGCACACTCACTTTGCATTGTGCACAGTCACTATGCATTGTGCCCAGTCAGTGACTGGGCATTGAAGCGTTGATAAATGTTGACCTGAGCTTGGTAGGAGCTTGAACTGAGCTTGGCCATATGTTGGGCAAAAGCTCTCTGATGGCACTTGCTAGCAAGTGACATGCAGATTCCTGTGGTGCATTTAGATCCAAAAAAAAACTTTTTGATTTGGAATGATTCCCATATCCAGTTCCCAAACTTCCAGCTCCCACTCTCCTAGTTTTCTAGGATCATTTCTTGGGTGCCTAACGCCTGGTCCTATGTTCAATTTGCCCTTGCTTTGCACTGCTATCCACCCTTTTGGCAAATGGGCGGATGAAGACCAGCTTGGCTCGCGGGCTTCTATCCGGCACGGGCAGCCCCAATTGGCTTCCCTGGATCCCCTTTTTGGTAATCCCGTCCCAATCGTCCAAAAGACCACCGGGACAACACCACCATCTTTGCCATCTTCTGAGTTCTCTCTTGCCATCCAACTCACCCCCAACCACTCTTTGGTGGCCGTCATTGATCTCAACCAACCAATACTATCTCTAACTCCTCAACATGCTTCTTGTCCTGCCAGCCTTTTTCCCCATTCCTTGCTCTCTATTGAATTGTCAAAATCTCAAAATTGGACATTGGCAAGTGATAAATGGACTCCTATTGGCTAATTTGACCATCAGACTTACTCGGACTGGCTCAGCTTGTAATCAATCAAATGGGTTGATGATCAGATTAGGATGACCGTCCCCATCAAGCATTCTCAATTGCCGGACCACACCCAACAACCATCAAACCCAACTCGGATGATGAGGTTCTGTCCAAGTTCCTATCACTCTTCAATCCTTCCTCACCGTGATCCCCAATCCCAATCCATCAGCCAATGACCGCAAGCGTTGCTTGCGGTTGTTGGAAACTTTGCATCCAATCCACCGCATGAGCTCCCAGGTCTCCCGCACCGTTCATCATTAGTGCCCGCGGATCTCCTTTTCATGTCACCCAGGGCCCGCTGCCACTCATGCAAGGTCATCCATTGGCCAGGCCTTTCAGTCATCTTCCCGCGCAGGCCTTCCCTGTCACTGTCACCTCCCCATGCCCATCATTGGCACGGGCTGATGGCTTCCCTTGGTCTGATCATTTAGTTTTTATTATAGTAAAAAAAAAAAACTTTTTCACTCTATCTGTAAATCTATATTGTAAATAGTCTACAGACCTCTTGTCTATAAAACAAGGGGCTCTACCCTGCCTTTTTCCAATCATGCAGGGAAGTGTGTGCATATGTACCCCCTTTATCATTTAAATTTGATCCTCATCCTCATCCTGGGTATATCTATGATTTCCCCCTGATCCATTGATCCTTAGTCTTTGCCCCTCTGTGGCCTGATACTTATCACCAACCAATAGCCTTGCTGGTTAAAGAGAATTCTGTCTGTTAGAATTCTTGAGTGTGTTATACCACTCCTTGATCCCTTTCACTGCCTTGCTGGTCTTGATCCCTACTTGATAATCTTTCTGGAGCCAATCACAATTGATTGAAGAGGTCTTATTAAGCTTAAAACCTGAAGTTTTATACCTCCCTTATTTTTTTGGAGTTGTAATCTGCCAGCCTACTCTTGAGTTCCTTGAGAGGTGTTGAGGTTATCCTTGCTTCAAATCAGTTTACTGTTTGCTTTTAGAGCTTCTTAAAAATAGTGCTTTGTCTTGTACAGCCACCCTCAGTTATCTGGTACCCTTCAAGCGCTTGATTGCGGAGAGTTGGGAAGGTTCATTGAGAACCTGGAGGTTGGTTGGGTTTGAGTTGATCATCCCTAATCTTCTGCTGACAACCAGAGGTATTGGCTTGTGGGCGTTGTTTACATACAACAGCTTTGTTCTTTGAACTTTAAACAAACTTTAGCTTCTTTTTTCCCAGTTTTTCCCACATAATCTTGGCTCAGATATTGCTGTTAAATTGCTACCAAACTACTATCATCTTTATCCTTTACTACTTGATTCCTCATTTAACAGGTTTGGGACCTTGATCTTGGTTACATTTAAATATTTTTGTAACACTCAGGAGGGCATCCTAAACAGCAACATTCCCCTCCACAGAACTGCCACGGCCTAGCACCGTTTGGAGTCTTACAGCAGCCCGCTTGGGGCGGCTGTTTTTGCCTTTGGCCTGTCTATGGGGCCCTACAGCCAGCTCGGGGCCTTTGTTGCGGCTTCCACGGGGCTGGTGGTCCTGGTTCCTCCCCCTCCCTTTGCTTGCCATTGCAAGGGGGAGGGGGAGGGCTTGCTGGTTGTAACCAGCCGGAAACCGGTTGCAAGGGCCAACCGGTCATGGTGGGGGGGGACTTGAACACCGCCCACCAGAAGAGGTGGCCAGGCCTATCGCATGAAGGCAACTGGTGGTGGGGGCGAATTGACCACCCCCCCCACCATTGAAGGGGCGCTCTCCCCCCCCTTTACCAAGGGGGAGGAGCAACGGGCTGGCTGGGACCTGACCACCCCCCATCCCATTAACGTAGCAAGGCCCTGGGGGTATTGATCCCCAGGGCCCCTGGCAGGGGGATTTGATTGCCCCCTCCAGGGATTTGAGAGAAAGAGGGGGGGGCATGTCCGCCCGTTACACCCCCCCAGGTTAGATTTTTGTTGGACTCTGGTGAGTCCTGGGTTCCACCTGGCCCATATGAGGGGCCAAGGCTGTAAAAGTTCAAAGATAAGTAAAAGGGCTGGTTGTAACATGAAATCAGCCAGGGATTGAACAGCACAGGGGCTGTTTCATCCCTGTAACAGTGGAAACACCAGAAAGGACTGGAATAGGCTGGTTGTAAGGGTACAGGGACTGATGCCATGTGGGCTGATGTAGCCCAAACCAAGTAACAAGGCCTGTAGAGCCTGTAGAGCTCTTTTCAGGCGGAAAATTTGCCTTTTGGCTTGTTTTATCATGGGCTCACAAGAGGCCAATCTTTTGTACTTAAGGAGCTCTTCTCCCTGCTTTTTTCGGTCATCCATTCATCATCCAATTGAATTCATCACCAATATCATCCAATGTATTTCCCCATTGTGAGAGCCCATCAGCAATCATTGAAACAAGGTTTCCAGCATTTCTTTTGCTTTAAATAATTCTCATTTTCCTAAGCTAATTGCTGGCCATAATTATGACACATTATCAGTATCAACATCATCATTACTTCCCAGCCATCAGGACCCTTGTACCTCACTCTGGAAAACCTCAAAGACCTCAAGTTTTCCAAAACAATGTCCTATATCCCTGATGTTAGCTCCACCAAGATAGTTCTGAACAGTCAGAATTACAATGCTTGGGCTGTCCTTATGGATAGTGAGCTGGACAACATCTGTTGTGGGGAGACAATGGATGCAGATGAAACTTTGATCAGTTCAGAAGTTGAGAAAAAGTCTTATCATTTCATCCTTAGACATCTTGATGAGAATCATGTGACATGGGTTTCTGATACTCTAAGGGAAGATGAGAGAAGGAGGGGCAGAACCATTTGGAAGTTGCTTAAGTCCAAGTATGCTGGTTATTCTTTTCACCAAAAGGGTATAGCTTTCAATAAACTGTTTAAGTTACAATATTTGAATTGTAAACAGTTTGTTGCAGAGGCTAGCTCTAGCATATCAAAGTTTAAGTTGTCAGGACTTAACATGGATCCTGAGTGTTTGTCACTCTTAATCCTTCAGAAGCTACCAAAGGAGTTTGATTCTTTAGTCAGAATTATTTCTCAATTGGATCCTCTTCCTGGGGAGGAGGATGTGCTGAAAAGGATTGAAAAGGATTATCTTCAGTTCAAGATGAAGGGGGGTTCTGGAACAGCCCTTGTTGGAAAGACTGGAAAATCTTTCAAGAAGGCAAAAAAGGATTTTTCCAAGGTCTTATGCTATAATTGTCAGAATGAGGGGCATTATTCTAAGGATTGCAAGGAGGCCAAGAAGAGGAAGAAGTCCATAGAGGATGACCAGGAGGTCAATCTCACTACTGAAAAAGTTGCAATTGTGGTGTTTGATGGTCCAATGGACATGGTTTTTGGGGAAGAAGTTCCCAACAAGAAGGCCAAAATTGATGAGGATCAAGAAATGGACTTGATTGATTAAAAAGTGAGTAATCTTAAACTCAAAGATGAGAACTTATCAGTGACTGATGAAGCTGCTTTCCTATTGGGAGGATTGAAGGAGAATGTTTTTGTCTTGATTTATTCTGGGTGTACAGATCACATGTTCTTTGAACCAAATTTATTTTAAAATCTTAGCAATTATGATGGAGTTGTAAATATTGGTCAGAAAGGCAGAACTATTCAGATTAAAGGAATTGGAAAAGTTATTCTTGCAAAAAACTTGGGTTTCAAAATTTCTTTTGAGAAAGTGTTCTATGTACCAGAGTTGCCTTATAACCTTGTGTCCCTTGGAGTGTTGTGGAAAAAGGTTTCCAGATTTGTTATCTTGAAGAAGATAAGTTTGTTATGGATATGAATGGGAGAACTGTTCTTAGTGGACAGGTTTGGAACAAGCTTTTGTTTGCAAGCTTTTTCAAATTCTCAGGTTTGAGCAATGTTGCTTGCAATAAAAGTAGCCATAAGGTAAAGGACAGCAGCTGTGAGAGTTGTACCTTAGGGGCTAAGACTAGAAATGTGTTCTCAAAGGGTAGATATTGCAATGATGTTCGTAGAGAGGAATTTTACATTGATTTGGCAGGGCCATTCACACCGGAGTCCCTTGGTGGGGTAAGATACTTTATCAATTTAGTTGATGCTGCAACTAATTATGTTTGGGTTAAACCAATTCAATCAAAGGATCAGACCACAGAGGAGGTTTCTGTAATCTTCAAACTCTGGAAACAGAATGGTCTAATGAAGGAGATCAAGAGGGTTATCACTGATGGAGCTGGTGAATTTGTGAGTAAAGAGTTTGAGAGGTTAATGAAAGATTATGGTATCATTCATATTGTCACTACTGCAATTACTCCACAAAATAATGGAATAGTTTTGAGAATAAATAGGACTTTACTGGACAAGGTCAGAACCATTATGTCTCAATCTGGTCTACCAAAGTTCTTATGGGCTGAGTTAATGTTTACAGGCTGTCTGTTGCTTAACATTGTAAGTGTGAATGGGAAAAGTCCTCATTTTCAGTTTTGGAAGTTGTACCCCAAAACATCAAACCTAAGAACAATTGGTTGCTTGGTGTATTATAGTGTCCACAATAATGAGATGGTTGGAAAATTAGACCCTAGAGCCAGAACAGGGGCACTTTTAGACTATGATTTGATAAGTAAATTGTATAGGATCTATTGTCAAGGGACAAGAAAGGTTATCCGTAGTAGGGATTAAAAATTTGATGAAAGTACCTTTGAACTCAAAACCAGTGAAGATGTTGTTGTGAATAAGTCACAGCAAGAAATAGAATTAGCACCTATTTCACCAGCAAAGGCTGAGGAAAATGTGGTTCCAGAGGATGAATAGATGGCAGACGTGCCACCAGAGGGTTTGGTGCCCGCTTTAGGGGAGTCTGTTAATTTGGAACCTGACTAGCCTCCACCTCCAGTAAGAAGGAGTGGTAGGGTTAGAGTACCAGTTGATAGTTATGGGGAATGGAAGTTCCATTATGCTTCCACAGGATATGAGGAAGATACATTTCAGGAACAGTGTATGCTCAATGAAGTCCTGGAGTTGAGTTCAGAAGTGGGTAACAGGGTTAACCCAAATAGCTTTGGCCAAGCAATGAATTCTGATGAGAGAGCCAACTGGAAGAGTACTATTTTTGAGGAATTTAATTCTCTAGAAAATAATAGTGTCTTTGAAGTGGTTAAGCAGGATTATGTTCCAAAAGGAAAGACCATTGTGGGGTCTAGATTGGTGTTATACAAGAAGTTTGAAACAAATGGAGTTTTGAAAAGATTCAAAGCTAGATGAGTTGCACAGGGTTTCAAGCAGAGAGAGTTTATTGATTACAAAGAAACTTTCTCACCAACTGGAAGGCTGTCCAATTTTAGGTACATCATTGCTCTGGCAGTGGAGTTGGAAGAAGAAATCAGATAAGCTGATTTTGTAACAGAATACTTGAATGCAAAACTTGGAGAGGAGGAGACTGTTTATTTGTCAATCCCTGATGGTTTTTGTGACTGAAAGAAAACTTCTAAAACAGATTTTCTTCATGGTTTCTGGTTTAAAGTTTTCTTTCAGCAGATAAAGGGGAATATTTCCTCGAGCTGTGTAGATCCCTTTATAGAGCTAGATTGTGGTATAATACCATGAGTGAGGAACTGATACAGATTGGTTTCAAGAGGTCTGAGGCCAGCCCTTGTCTCTTTGTAAGAAAGGATGCAATTTTATTTGTATGGGTTGATGACATTATCATAATTGGAAATGGTAAAGAGAGAGTCATGGAGACACTCAAAAAGGAATTCAAGATAAAAGATCTTGGTCTGGCGCAACAGGTGCTAGGAATGAAAGTCAGTAAGAGCAAAAATGGTATTAGGTTAGACCAGAGCCATTACATGGCAGCTCTTCTTAAGAAATATGGCTTAGAGGATGCAAATGAGTTTGGTACTCCCATGCAGTCAAAAATTTGTTTAGAGAAGTCTACAGATGAGGAGTATCTGGAGTTTGTTGAATCTGGCAACTAATACAGGTCAGCTATTGGATTGCTTAATTAGTTGGGGCAGTGTACAAGGCCCAATATTGCTTTTGCAATTGGTGTCTTGTTGCAACACTTGGGGAAGCCAAGCATGAGGCATTGGTCAGCGTTTAAGAGAGTTATGAGGTATCTGAAAGGAACACACAGTCTGGGACTGTTGCTTACAAAGTCGGCAAACTTTGATTTGGTTGGTTATTCCAATGCAAGTTGGGCAGATGGTAGCACTAGGGAATCAACAAGTGGTTTTGTATTCTTCTTAGGTAAGAATCTGGTGTCATGGATGTCCAAGAAGGTGTCAGCAATTAGTCTTTCATCAACAGAGGCTGAGTATAGAGCTTACTTAGAAGCTTCCAAGGAAGCAAAATGGTTGAGAAAAGTCTTAGAGGTTACACATAAACCACAAGGGTTTGCGTTGTTGTATTCTGATAACCAGAGTGCCATTGCGTTGGCGCAAAACAAGGTGTTCTATTCAAGAACAAAGCATATCAATGTTCACTATAACTATATTTGCAATGCATTTAACTGCAAGGAAATTGTGTTGAGGTACATGCCCACAGGAGCAATGATTGCTGATATCTTGACTAAGGCTTTAGATAAGAACAAGCATCAAGGCTTTGTGACTAATATGCGGATGTCACCCCTTTTGGATTAAGGGGGTGTGTTAAAATGTGTATGCACTTACGCATGTGCTACGTATAAGTTTAATCCAAATGGGATGCACATATGGGCCTCTCTGGCCCATTGGACACTCACACGGACCATACGGGCCTGTATGGATGTCACTGATTTGGGGAAACTGGCCTCAAAACGTGTGAAACAGGCTCATTTGTACATGGGTCCTAGTGGGCCCGGTGGGGGATATGGGCAAGTACAGCCAGATGGGCTTGTATGGGTGTAATTGAGCCCAAGGTTTATTTTGGACCTACTTGGCCAGACGGGCGGGCCTGCCAAAGTATGTTTCACTTAGTTTTTGGGCTTGGGGACGCCCATTGGGGCCACTGCCCGTGTTGCAGCCCAGTTGGGGCTGCTGCCTGTGTCCCAGCCCGCTTGGGGTGGCTGCCCGTGTTGGGGCCCGCTTGGGGTGGCTGCCCATGTTGGGGCCCGCTTGGGGCGGCTGCCCGTGTTGCAGCCCGCTTGGGGCGGCTGCCCGTGTTGCAGCCCGCTTGGGGCGGCTGCCCGTGTTGAAGCCCGCTTGGGGCGGCTGCCCGTGTTGCAGCCCGCTTGGGGCGGCTGCCTGTGTTGCGGCCCGCTTGGGGCTGCTGCCCCTGTTGCAGCCCGCTGTGGTGTTCTATTTATAACCTTGGATTGGGAGCTGCGTTGCTGGCTGCGCACTCAGCAGTTGGGTAGGTTGGGCTCAGCATTTGGGGCGCGCGAGGTCTCAGAAGTGCCTGTTGCAGGCTCAGCAGAAGGGGATGAGGGCTCAGCGGCAGGGATTGCGGGGCTTGGTGCCAGGTGCGGGTTGGGCCTACTCTGGGGGGCGCCGGGCCGCAACCTGCCCAGGGAACGTGGACCAAGTGATGGAGGCGGCCCAACTAAGCTTGCAGGTGGCTAGTCTGGAAAGCAAGTGCGGGGCAATCAGGGGTTATACGCGCGGGCATAAGCGCAGGCCAACTCATAGATTGCAGGATCCAAGGTTTGCCCAGGCGTAAGCGTGGGCTGACTCACGGATTGCGGGATCCACAGATGCGCGCCGATGGATAAACCCAGGGGGCTCCAAGTAGGGCGCAGCAGAGGGCTGCTCCATGAGAAAGACAAACCAGACGTACGTGATATCAAAGGGGAGGGTTTCGGACGGGGTGGGTGGTACCGGGTAGGGTTAGGGTGAAGCTAGGGTTCTGTACTTGGGGTCTTATTTCATCTATCTTTTTGCTTGTGGTTGTACCTAGGTTAGGGTTGAGGGGGAGGACTCAAAAATAACTCACTCTCAACTCTGGGTTAGGTGATCATATCATATATCATCATCACCGGACCACCAGGGAATGGTATGGGAAGGATTGGAAGGGAGGAATTTATCTTATCATCACCCTCTCTAATTGTAAAGGAATTGAATCCAATCGCCTTACAGACGCTTAGACCAATAACTTCAAGAACCTGAGGACAACTTTGAGGGGTATCAATCCTCTTGTTTCCACATCTGGGGGTCTGGCCGGGAAAAATCTTTTGTCTAGGTCTCTCAAAGCTAGCAGGTGAAATGTTGCCAACAACAAATCCAGGATCAAACGTCCCAGCTTTGTTCCCTCTCTGGTTGGGAGCTGGCGGGCCAACACCTCCACCACCGCCAACTACTTGGTCCAGTGGTTTTGCTCCTCCTTGGTTGGAGCCTTCAGAGGTGGCTGAGGTTCTGCAATGGGTATGGCTTAGGCCAAAGAACTTCCCTCATCTCCGGTTCAACACCACCCATATTGGGCACTTTCTGGCAAGGTTCAAGGATATTGCGGACTCCAAACATGCAATGGGCAAGGATAAGGTCCGTACGGTTGTTCTCTTTATCACGGACAAGAATAAACTCCGGAATGTAGAGGATATGTCTGGCTACGAGGATCAAGACTGGGAAAGGCTCTGGAACAAGATGATGGCAAGGTGGGGGAAACATGAGCCCCGCTTCTGGGAGATGTACTTTGAGCGGGCGGCAGCAGAGAAAATTTTGCAAGGTGGGGTGCGGACACAGAGTGATTTTTCCAAATACAAATCTACGTTTGACTGCATCTACAGCTACCTAGAGAAGAACCAGGTGGTAGCGGGTCAAACAGGGGCAATGAAGCGGGTGTTTCTAGGCGGGCTTGTGCCGCAACTTTGTGCGCGGGTCCAGAGGTATCTATTCAAACACGGGTTGGTATTGCGGTCACTGGATACAAGTGTCACGCTTCTTCCAAACCAATGCGTGATCAACCAGGCGGTAGAGAGCAAGATTTATTTGGAAGAAATGATTGAGGATACGGCCAGGTTGTCCCCAATGGTTTCAAGGCAACCAATGGCTTCTTCCACTCCGGCTCTGACGCAGGTACCGCCCGCGGGCCCATCAGCAACAGAGCAGCTGGCAGCACCTTTGCAGTCAATGGAAGTACCAGTGAACAAGGTAACGGATATGTTACGGGACCTACAGATACTTCTGAATTGCATACGGCCCCGCCAGCGGCTCTGCCTCCTCCTCCTCTGCGCAGAGTGCCACCTTACATGGGGGGGGGCTTCCAGCCCAGTAGTGGGCTGTCAAGCGGGTTTTTGGCTTGCATGTGCACCTATTGCGGCGATAAAGGCCACTGGAAGTCTGGTTGCGCAGAACTGACCAAGGACATGAACAAGGGGTTGGTCAGCACATCCAGGGCAACTTACATATTCCCAATGGGCAAGCCGGTGGATCTGGGGGCCGGTCAGCCACCCCCAGTGGAGCAGGTTAGGGCAAGAGCCTGGCCCGCAGGGGCCGCTCGGGTGTCACTTGGGATTGTTACCGGGCCCAATACGTGGTGAGCTCTGCATGTGGAGGCGGAGGTTAGGGCATTGGCGGCAAACAAGTGGATTGTGTTGGAAAAATGGATGTGGATGTCAGAGAGCGGCCATTGACCCAGGCCCCAAAAACTGGTACGCCAGGGCCGGTAGGCAATGCGCCGTTGACAAGTTCTGGAGGAAGGAGGAAGGCCACGGAAATTGTGCAACGGGTGATGGGGAGCAAGGCATCAATACCCCTCATGCTACAGGAGCTGGCTGTGGTCTCCCCGGTGGTTGTTGAGGAAATGGTTCAGGCACTGAGGGAGCACAGGGGCAGCAGGGTTCCGGTAATGGTGCAGCGCATGAACACGGCGGGGAGGAAGGGGAACACAAGTTGTGCCAATCCAAAGCCGTGTCGGTGCCGCTTGCCTATGTCTCAATGAAGATTGCGGGCAGGATGGTGTGGGAAATGGTAGACAGTGGGTGGATGGTCAATCTGCTCCCATCAAAACTGGTGGATGAGTTGGGGCTGGTTTGAAGGAAGTGCGCTATGGGATTATGAGCGCTCAATGGAGGGGAATGTTGGGTAGATGGGGTGGTGGAGGAAGAGGGAGTGGAGGTTGCAAAGGTCCGGAAGTTGCTGTGATTTCTCTTGGTCAAGTGTGGCAACATAATTTTGGGTCAACCGTTTATGTTTGGGTTCTGGGCCCGGATGGTGTTTAACACGGAGGAATGGACGGAGGCGCTGACAGTGGAAGACGCGTCCGGGGCAACGTTTGAGATTAAAATCTGCAACCACAGCAAGGGGAAATGGGTGCGTCCGGCGGCAGCCGGCAAAGAGGCAGAATCCAATGGGGGGGACAACTGTGAGGGTTTCCCTGCGGAGGATTTTTCCTAGTTGACCGCGGGTACCGCACAGGACAGGCTCTGGTTTTGTGTGGGCAATCAAATAGAAAGGAGAAGGAGGGGGAAGGAAGCGCGCAGAGGGCGCCGGCGGCAGAAGTAAGTCCTCTTCCTCAGTATGTGCCATTGGAAGGTACTTTCTTTCAAAAATCCTACCATAGTGTCACTCTTTTGAGTAAAGGCAAGAGCGGCAGGTTTATTATTGCCAGGAATCACGAGGATAACTGTGGAAGCGTAAGGATGGTAAGGTGCAACGCGGGAACGGAAAAGCCCGTGGCACAAAAGTTTTGGCCCCAGAACAAGCCAATGCCGCAGGGACTGAACGGGCCTCTAAGGCCAATCTCCTGGTCTTGGGACCCCTGGGTAAGTCCATTGAAGAAGTCCGGGTGGGTAACGCGGTTGGCGCGGTGTGGTGCCCCATCCTGGACACCCTGGCCACCTTAAGACCTCAATCCATGAACTGTTGCACAAACGTACCGTCCGGCATCTAAAAAAAAAAAAAAAAAAAAAAAATAATTCCAACTCATCCTCACCGTCATCATTGCGTGCCACGCGTCCTTATCCTCGCATGTCACGCGTTGCGCGTCCTTGTCCTTGCGCATAGCGCGGCGCTCATCCTCATTGCTACTGTTGCGCGGCGCTCATCCATAATTTACCAAATCCATCCCGACCGCACCCCCAAGCATTTGTCAAATCCTTGCATCTGTCAAATCTCCCATCTCACTCAATCTATCAGTCGTGAATCTCAAGCCTGTCAGGATTTACTCAACCGTCTCAAGCCAATCTCCTATCCGCCCATCCACGCTCTCACAAACTTCATCCATCACCTTTCCTGGGGCTCTCCCACCCACTTCCGCCTTCCGACGAGGGGTGAAGAGTGTCAACTACCGCCCACGGACATCCGCGGCGGTTTGGTTCATTTCCCTTTCCCACCCCGTCCGCCTTCAGACAAGGGGTGGGTGATTCCGGTATTGTTGTGTGCGCCCATCCATGGACGGACGCGAGTGACCACATGATTTTCTTTCCTTTTTGGCTCTATTTGTAGAATCCGTTGTACATAGTCTAACAGGGCCTCCTGCCCATATAAGGAGGGGCTCTCCCCTGCCTTTTGGATCCATCATTGGAGCATGGAATCATCCAGAATGAAATCAGCACACCCTTGATCCTTGAGCCTCCATACTCAAACCCTTGATCCTTGATCCTTATCACCAACCAATAGCCTTTCTGGTTGAAGAAAAATTCTGTCTGTTGGAATTTTTGAGTGTGTTATACCACTCCTTGATCCCTTTCTTTGACCATACTGGTCCTGATCCTTGATCATCTTTCTGGACCCAATCACAATTGATTGAAGAGGTCTTATTAAGCTTAAGACCTGGAGTGTTACAACTCACTTTACTTCCTTTGGAGTTGCATTCTGCCAGCCTACTCTTGAGTCCCTGAGAAGTGTTGAGGTTATCCTTGCTTCAAATCAGTTGCTGTTTGTTTTAGAACTTCTTAAACATTGTGCTTTGTCTTGTACAGCCACCCTCAGTTATCTGGTACCCTTCAAGCGCTTGATTGTGGAGAGTTGGGAAGGTTCATTGAGAACCTGGAGGTTGCTTGGGTTTGAGTTGATCATCCCCAATCTTCTGCTGACGACCAGAGTTATTAGCTTGTGGGCGTTGTTTACATACAACAGCTTTTGTTCTTTGAACTCTAAGCAGACTTTAACTTCTTTTTTTCAAGTTTTTCCCTGCATAATCTTGTCTCAGATAGTGCTGTTCCGTTGCTACCAAACTATTATCATCTTTATCCTCTACCCCTTGATTCCTCATTTAGCAGGTTCTGGACCTTGATCTTGGTTAAATTTAAATATTTTTGTAACTCTCAGGAGGGCAGCCTAAACAGCACCTTTCCCCTCCACAGAACTGCCACGGCCTAGCACCGTTTGGATTCTTACAGCAGATCATGGATGAGCGGGTTGAGGTGCTTAATTTTGGGCTGACAGAGTGGTTGAGTACAGAGGAGAAGAATTTTCTGGCATCAGTGTTGGTGCTCTGCAAAAAGGCCGTTGCCTTTGGGCCTGACAAGCGCGGGTTGCTGAGGACCAAGGTTGGCAATCCCTATGTGATCCCCACGGTGCCTCACAAGCCCTGGCAGATCAAGCCAATTCTAATCCCTCTGACTGTGCAGGAACCATTTTTGGAACTGGTCCGGGAGCGCGTGAGGATGGGGTTGTACAAGCAGTCCACATCAAGCTACTCTAGCCCAATCTTTGCGGTTGTTAAACAGGACAGAAAGTTGCTTGGGATTGTTCATGACCTGCAGAGGCTTAACTCATTCAACATCCGCAACGCAGGATTGCCACCGTGTGTGGACAAGTACCTGGAATCAATGGCAGGGCGCGCGTGTTACGGATTGGTCAATGTAATGGGGGGGTATGATCAGTGCAAGCTCCATCCTGACTTGTGGCCATTAACTGCATTTGAGACAGGATTGAGGAGGATGCAGCTAACGCAGTTGCCACAGGGCACAACAAACTTGGTGGCGGTTTATCAGGCCCAGATGATGTGGATTCTGCGGGAAAACATTCTGGACAGGGTTCTGATTTTCATTGAAAACACAGGCATCAAGGGACTACAGACGGATTACGGGGGCGCGGTGTTAGAGGAAGCCCCAAAGATCCGCCGCTTCATCTGGGAGTACGCGCAGACGTTGGAGCGGGTCTTGTTCCAAATTGAGGAGGCAGGGCTTACAGTGTTGGGGAGTAAGTTGGCAGTTTGTGTTCCAGCACTGGAAGTGCTAGGACATGTGGTGGCTTTTGACGGCAGGAGAATTGTGGCAAGGAACGGAAAAAAGTCCTCAAATGGCCAAACCCGCATACGCCTTTGCATATCCTCCAATTCCTGGGTCTGTGCAGTTACCTCCGCATGTTCATTGAGCGGTTTGTGGAAGTTGCAAGTCCGCTACAGGCGCTAACACGGAAGGGCGTGGCGTGGGAATGAATGGCAAGGTGTGAATCTGCCTTTGCAAAGCTCAAGGGGACTGTGGGCTGCAAAATTGTCCTCCGGGACCTTGACTACGACGCAGGAGGGATCCGCCTGGCTGTTGACTCTAGAAAGTTTTGCGCGGGCGGCATCCTGACGCAGGAAGAGGATGGTACGGACAGGCCGGTTGTCTACGAGTCCGTGACATTTACCGTGACGGAGAGTTGGTATTTGCAGCCAAAGATGGAATTATGCGGAGTCACCAAAATTGTGCAGAGGCTTCAGCACCTGCTCTGGGGGGTACACTTTGAGCTGTTGGTCAATGCAGAGACCCTGGCGGGGATGATAAATTCTCCAACGCTGCCCAACGCTCCTTTGACTAGGTGGGTGGCATTTCTTCAGCTCTTCACTTTTGGCATGGTTCATGTTCCGGGGAAGGTGTTCACAATGCCCAACACGCTGTCGCGGTATCCAGGGGAGGACCCATTTGAGGGGGAAGAACCCCTGGACGTGGAGTCTCCGTTTATCTGCATAGGTATGGTGGAGGCAGAGGTAATCCTTCCGCTGTAGCAGTACGGGCGTTATGGGACCTTGTGCTCCTTTTTTCAGGATCTTTGGTTTCCCAAGGGTATTTCAGGGGCGGTAATTTGATGGGCAAAGCAGTAGAAAACCAACTTCTACTTATAGGAAGGACAACTGTGGCGGCGGAGTACCCCAGTGCCTTTGGTGGCCGCAAAATCAAGGATGGACCAGGAAATGATTCTGAGGTGTCTTCACAACAACCTTGGCCACTGGGGCAAGATCAAAACACAGAGGCAGGTGAAAGCAAGGTTCTGGTGGCCGGGTGTGGTGTGCGCGGTGTGTGAATGGGTGAAGCCTTGCAAAGCGTGCCAACTGCAGAGCTCTAGGCTGCCCAGGGAGGTGGGTCACCCTACGGGGGAGGATGCGCTGTTTGGGTGGGTGTCCCTGAACGTGGTCCACATAAAGGCGGGAAAGTTTGCGTACCTGCTAGTCGCGTGGGAAAATCTATTGGGTTGGGTTGAGGCTTGCCCTCTGGTGAAGTTGTTGGCGGAGAAGGTTGCTAAGTTTCTAGGGGAAGATTGGTTTGCTCGGTACAGTTTGCTTTGCCTGGTCACCATCAACGGTGCAAGACTCCAAACAGTGCTAGGCCGTGGCAGTTCTGTGGAGGGGAAAGGTGCTGTTTAGGCTGCCCTCCTGAGTGTTACAAAAATATTTAAATGTAACCAAGATCAAGGTCCAAAACCTGGTAAATGAGGAATCAAGTAGTAAAGGATAAAGATGATAGTAGTTTGGTAGCAATTTAACAGCAATATCTGAGCCAAGATTAGGTGGGAAAAACTTGGAAAAACTTGGAAAAAAGCAGCTAAAGTTTGTTTAAAGTTCAAAGAACAAAGCTGTTGTATGTAAAAAACGCCCACAAACTAATACCTCTGGTTGTCAGCAGAAGATTAGGGATGATCAACTCAAACCCAAACAACCTCCAGGTTCTCAATGAACCTTCCCAACTCTCCACAATCAAGCGCTTGAAGGGTACCAGATAACTGAGGGTGGCTGTACAAGACAAAGAACTATTTTTAAGAAGCTCTAAAAGCAAACAGTAAACTGATTTGAAGCAAGGATAACCTCAACACTTCTCAAGAGACTCAATAGTAGGCTGGCAGAATGCAACTCCAAAAAAACGAGGGAGGTATAAAAATTCAGGTCTTAAGCTTAATAAGACCTCTTCAATGAATTGTGATTGGCTCCAGAAAGATGATCAAGGAGGGATCAAGACCAGTATGGTCAGTGAAAGGAATCAAGGAGTGGTATAACACACTCAAGAATTCTAGCAGACAGAATTCTCTTTAACCGGAAAGGCTATTGGTTGGTGAGAAGGATCAGGCCACAGAGGGGCAAAGACTAAGGATCAATGGATCAGGGGGAAATCATAGATATACCCAGGAGGAGGATGATGATCAGATTTCAATGATAAAGGGGGGGGGAAATATGCACAAACTCCCATGGATGTTTCAGAAAAAGCAGGGGAGAGCCCCTCCTTTTATCAATAAGAGGTGTATAGACTATTTACAAGAGAGATTTACAAATAGAGCGGAAAAAAAAAGTTTTTTTTTTGTTTTTTTTTTTAAGGATGATTGTCATGAGAAAACAAAAGAAAAAAAGAAACAAAAAAACACTCAGAAAAAAAAGAAGAGTTGAATCAAGACCCTGGCCCGTGCCAATGATGGGCATGGGAAGGAGAGTAGCTATTGAGGGGCCTGCGGACATGCTGACGGGCCCAGGAGACAGTTGAGATCTGCGCGGGCAACGGGCAAGCTGCGCGGGAGACCGGTGAGCTGGAGGTGGATTGAGGCGGCGGTGCACAGGTTCCAACAACCGGAAGCAACACTCGCGGTCATTGGCCAATGGTTCGGGCGGTGGATGATGGTTGGTGGGGGTAATGATGATTGTGTTGGTGTTGGTGTTGTTTTTGTGATGGGATTGATGATATTGTTTGATGGATTGGTCTGATTATGATGGTGAAGAAGATCAAGAGGGAGGTGACGGATGAGAATTTGGCCATGATGGATAGATGATGAGGATCATCCTGAGCCCAGGCAGTGATGTGAAGATGTTGAGAGGGGGATGAGAGTGGATCAATGGTGAGGTATGTATAACAAACAAAAAGAGTAGGAGGCAGGTTGGGAGGGATGAGCTTGAAGAGGTTGGGGATCTTGTTGGAAGCTGGAGGAGGAGGGGATAGGATTAAGGAGGAGTTTTGACTGTGAGCAAGGCTGGGGGCAGGGATGATGGTAGCACCAAAGGCATGAGCCAAGGCTTTATGACCCAAGCAGATCCCAAGGACGGGTAGATGATGACCATGGAATAGAGTAGGTAGGTTGTGAGGGGATAGGATTTTCAAGAAAAATTGGGTTGGATGGAGATTGGAAGAGGGTTGTTGAGAGGGACTACTAGGACCAGGACCAAGGATGATAGCGGCAGAGTGAGGGATGATCTGAGTGGAGAGTGAGAGCCAATTGTTCTGATGGGTGGATAGGATGATCACCCTGCGTTGTTTGACGGATCTGGTGAAGGGGATATGGGTGATGATCTGTTGATCAAGATTGGATTGAGTGAATTGATTGAGCTCTTCTCTTTGGTACCATGGTTTGATAAGATGCTTGAACAAATGGTTGGGATTGAGATTATAACCAACAAGTTGATCTAGAGCAATCTTAGAGTCAGAGGAAATCTTGAGTTCCTTCATCTGGTTTGAAATTATCATGGTTGCGGCTGTGATGATGATGTAGTGCTTTGTGGGAGCAACTAGAATTGGTCATGAGATTTTAATGAGGATGGTGATCAAGGGTTGGATTGGTTGGGAAGGTGGGGATGCCTGTGCCGGATAGAAGCCTGCAAGCCAAGCCAGTCTTCATCTGCCGTTGTGGAGACTCCTTTGGGATTGGGTAAAGTTTAGCAAATAGCTTGCTGGTAGTCACTTGAGGGGGAATTTAGTATTAAAACTTCAAATAAGATAGATGAATACTAGGGGTGGTTTTGAATTGCCTACCCCTCTGAGTACTATAGTAGTCTCACAACAATAAAAGAAAAGAGAAATGGCGGCTTATTTTCAAATAGAGTTGCTACTATAGTAGTCTCTATCAGACCTAGGATCAATGTATTCAATCTTGATAAGGAAGAAATGGTGGAACAGATAGGTGAACAGGTGGATAGAAGCCGAGTGAGGGAAGAATCCTTTCTCTAGTCTTATCCTTTATATATTTTTTTTATATTTATTTTATTGGTTACTGATTGATACTCCTTTGGTGATACAGGTGATGATTTGAATAAAGGTTGAAATGGTTCGGCCTACAGTTGATGACTGATGGTGATGTTTGATGATGATGATGATTGATGAAGTAGGTGATAATGATGGATGAGGTAGGTGATGCTGAAGACTGATGATGGTCAAGGTAGGTGGTGATGATGATGGATGATGATGGATGAGGTAGGTGATGCTGATGACTGATGATGGTCAAGGTAGGTGATGATGATGATGGTAAGTGATGATGATGATTGATGATGGTCAAGGAAGGTGATGATGATGATGGATGATGATGATGATGACCAATGATGATGATGGTAAGGGATGAAGATGATGACTGATGATGATGATGGTAAGTGATGATGAGGATGGATGATGATGATGATGGTAGGTGATGATGATGATGACAGATGAAGATGATGGTAGGTGATGATGATGACTGATGATGATGATGGTAGGTGATGATGTTCAGGTTGTGGGCACATGGTGGTGATGTTCAAAGGTATGGGGTATGGAGTAAATAATGGTGGTGGTGGATGGTCAAAAGTATGGGTTACTGGGTTGGGTCATGGTCAAAACTATTGGCTGATGATGGTGGAGGATCCAGGGTAATGGTTGTGGTTGATGATGATGATGATGATGATGGTGATGGTGATGGTGATGGTATGGGATATGAGATTGGTGATGATGATAGTATGGGTTATGGGATAATGGTTGAGAGTAGTAAAAGTATGGGTTAAGGGTGCCTAGGAGGCATGGTGATCCCCTGGAGGGGAGGATGGGGGGAACTGATGATGGGACCTGGATGGGGGAGAGAGGGCCTCTATTTATAGAAAATCCTGCCCTCAGGGCTGCCCCTGAGGGTCTC
This sequence comes from Puccinia polysora, assembly GCA_025617555.3. Lineage (NCBI taxonomy): Eukaryota > Fungi > Basidiomycota > Pucciniomycetes > Pucciniales > Pucciniaceae > Puccinia > Puccinia polysora. The sequence continues at coordinate 55,973,089 of CM062612.1, read as the reverse complement.
CCTGGTACAGTGAATACAGTTCATGAGGCATTTTTGCTGGTCAGAGGAGGAGGCTGTGCAGGATCTACATGCATGTACACCCTTGCATGCATTGCTGTGCTGCATAGATACAGGTGCCCCCTGCATAGATTACTTCTGTATAGTGGTGGTTGGTCATTTGTTTGGTCCTTCATGCATTGAATTGCATATATTTCTTCTTTATGCAGCCTTTTGTTTGGTGCTGCATGCAGGGTCTTGCATATATTAATTATGTATACTGCTGCAGGTTTGTTTGGTGCTGCATGCAGGGTGTTGCATATATTAATTATGTATACTGCTGCAGGTTTGTTTGGTGCTGAATGCAGGGTCTTGCATATATTTATTATGTATACTTCTGCAGGTTTGTTTGGTGCTGCATGCAGGGTCTTGCATATATTAATTATGTATACTGCTGCAGGTTTTTTTGGTGCTGCATGCAGGGTCTTGCATTTGTTAATTATGTATACTGCTGCAGGTTTGTTTGGTGCTGCATGCAGGGTATTGCATATAATAATTATGTATGGTTGTTGCTGTATGTGGTATGTACTTGTAGGAATCCAGGGTATGTCCATGAATCTCACTGGTCTGTGACACCTGGTAGGGGTATGGGTAGGCCAGGGTTGATTTGGGCTGTATCTTCTAAACCATGAGAGATAGAGGGGTACTTTGACTGAGTGACTAGGGGTTATTTTTGGTGTGTAATCCATTTTTAAGGTCTTTTTGATGATTTGAGCTTTCCTTATACTAGAAAAGTGAGTCTGATGGCTATAGGTTAGGTTTTGGAGCACCACAGCGTTCTCCAAAAGGGTGGATAGCAGGGCAAAGCAAGGGCAAATTGAACATAGGACCAGGCGCTAGGAACCCAAGAGATGATCCTAGATGACTAGGAGATTGGGAGCTGGAATTTTGGGAACTGGATATGGGAATCATTCTGGATCAAAAAGTTTTTTTTTTTTGGATCTAAATGGAGGCTATAGAAAAGTTCATAAAAATTTTACTTTTTCCTTAATGGTCCAGAGATGTCCCAGATTGGGCACCACACCTCTCCCCAACTTAAGGAATGTCCCTAGTCTGCATCTGAGTATCTTGGATGATATATATAAAATAAGAAACTGAGGAATTGAAACAGAAAAACGCCCATTTGATCTTGAGGGTGATTGAAAAAGGAGATTGATCCATCCAAAGGAAAGGTCCGGGAAGTGGCTGAGATAAAAGAATGAAGAAGGCATGCCAGGTGCTCACATATGTGGCATACAGTAGAGTTTCACAACAAAATGCAGCAGATGACCCCTGGTGGTGCACAATAGGGAGGACTTACTTCTGGAACAAGTTGCCTCCACAAAAATGAAATTTCTTGAACTGATCAGCAGAGAACCTTCTGGCCATTGGAGTACCATCCATCTCCTCCAAAACATATGATCCACCTCTGACTTGACAGACCACTCAATAAGGACCATTCCAGAGGTTAGAGAAAATCTTTCCCCACTGAGTTTCCAAGGATCAATTCTAAGCTAAGACTAGATCCCCAGGATTCAAGGGATCCCTGATTTGATTAGAGTGCTTATCCTCCCAATACTGGACTTATTTTTCTCTTGACTCCATCATCTTCTGATAAGCTCTGTCATGAACATCTTCACTTTGCTCCAGTTGCTTGGATCTGGCAACTAATGGATCAGTGGTGGAAGAAACCTTTTCCCAAGAAATACCTAAGAAAGATTCCATTTTCTGATCAAGAGGAATGACAGCCCTTTTTCCAAAGATAATTTCATAAGGTGAGTAGCCAGTGGTTTCTTTAATTGAAATTTGATTGGAGAAGAGGACCAGAGGAAGAAATTTGCAAAAATTCTTTCCACTTTCACCATCCAGCTTGACAAGGGCTGCCTTCAAAGGAGAATGGCCTCTTTCCAAAATGCCTTGACCTTCAGGATAATAAGGAGTGGTCACCCTATGTTGCCCCCAAAGCAATTGGATCATTTCAGCCAGTTTTCCGCCAAACTCAGAGCCACCATCAGTTGAATAGGATTGAGCCAAGCCATAAAACATTTTCCAAGTCTCATAGAGGAAGGCTGCTACTGATTCAGAGCTGAGGTTCTTAAAGAATTTTGCTTCAACCCATCCAGAAAAATCATCTCTAGCCACTATGAGGTACTTAGCTCCACCAGCCTTAATATGAAAAACATCCATAGCAATCCTTCCAAAGACAGTGGACTCTGAAGTGGGATAACAAATTTCCTCTGGGCGCCTAAGATCACGTTTCTGACATACTTCACAACTCTTGCACCATTGGGAGACTGATTTCTTCAAGGATGGCCACCAGAATTGTTTGGATATTCAATGATAAGTTTTGGTTTCCCCAAAATGACCAAGGCCTTCATGGAGACTTTCAAGGATCAAATCTTTTTTGAAAGGGATGGTGACAACAATAAGAGCACAAGGGTTGCCTCTTTTCATAAGCCTAGTACCTTGGACAAAGAAATTGGAGGACTTCATTTTGAGTGATAAAAAACCTTTAGCAGAGATATCAGGGGGCCTTTGGAGAGTGGAAAGGTACTGCTCTAATTTAAGCCAGAGCCCTTGTTGGAAGCCAGAATAATCTTGGGAGGAAAAGGTGAAGACAGGAAAAATTAACAGCTCCTCCTCGTTGAAATCTACTCCAACATCCAATTCTTCATCTCCAAGGGGGCGTCAAGATAAATTGTCAGGAATGGTGAAGGATTTCCCAGGCCTATGAACAGTGTCAAAAGAGAACAACTGGATGAAAGCCACCCAAGGAGTCATTGGAGCATTTGGAAGACTGGCGGCATTGATCATTTCAATGATGGATTGTGCGTCAACTTGTAACTCAAAGTGTTGACCCCAGAGAACAGTTTGGAGCTTCTTCAACATCCAGGCCACACTGCAAAGTTCCATTTTTGGCTGGGAGTACCTGGATTCCACATCTAAAAAAAAGAAGAGATTCATGCAGAGCAGGAAAATCCAAACCATTTTCATCTTCCTGAGTAAGGACAGCCCCAAAGGATTGATAACTTGAGTCCACAGCCAGCTTGATCTTGCCAGCTCCAGGTCCATAAGTGATCTTTTTCAAAACAATGTCCTTTCCAAAAATTGTTTTGAGCATCTGAAATGATTGTTCACAAGCTTGGGTCCAAAGCCATTCAGAATCATTCCTGGTTAAGCGACGCAAGGGGATGCAAATTTTGGATTGGGGGGGGATAAAGATTTGAACTCAGATCCCAAAACCTAAGAAACCTCTGACTTCAGTTGGATTGATGGGAGTAGGCCAAGAGAGGATTTTGTTGACTTTGGATGGAGCCATTCTTCTTCCTTCCTTGAAGACCACATGACCAACAATTTCCAAAGCAGGGACACAGGCAGCCAATTCTGATCCAGAGACAGTGAGACCAGACTCCTCAATTTGAAACAGGATCCTTTCCAAAGTGGTGGCATATTCCCAGATAAATTGATGGATTCCTGAATGCCAGGGTAAGAGCTCATTGTCATAATCAGAAACTGGACCTTCAATTCTGCCATTGTCAATAAAGATCCCAGCATGATCAGGGATTTCATCCTGGAGGATCCAGAACATCTGAGCCTGATAGACTGCAACCAGATTGGTGGCACCTTGAGGCAATTGAGTAATCTGGAAGCAACAAAGAGGAGTATCAAAAGTGGTGAGGGGACAAGAAATGGGATGTAAGGATTGTTTTTCATAGCCACCCATAATGTCACCTAGACCATAGCAAGCTCTCCCAGAGAAGGATCCAACAAATTCTTCAGTAGCAGGGGGAATACCCAAGTCTTTAATAGTAACCTTATTCAGAGGTTGGAGATCATGAACTATTCTAAGTTTACCATTACTCTTGAGAACACAGAAAACAGGACTGGAATAGCTAGAAGTTGATTGTTTGTATAGACCGGTTTGGACTCATTTGCGGACCAACCTGATCAATTTGTCAACTTGAGCTGCAGGGATTGGGATCTTCTTCTTTTGCCAGGGACCATGTTCTAATACAGGAATGATATAAGGTAGAACATAGGATTCTTTCAAGAGACCTCTCTCTTCCTCACAGAAAGCAATAGCTTTTTCCCTAAGAGCTAAGACATTTTTGATTAAATTCAACTCATCAGGAAGAAGCCATCCATCAGGACAAAAGTTGACCACTTTAAGACGTTCTTCAGCAACATGACCAGAGGGGATGAATGGACCAATGAGAGATTGAGATAGACCACAGTAAGGATTGCGGGATAGAGGAGGAAGCATAAGAGGAGGATTGAGGTTGAGGGGCATTGGTTGTTTGAATGGTTGAACCTTCTTTGCAACTGGTTTATACTTAGTGGAAAAGGAGAGGAATCCTTGTTTCCTCCAAGCATTGACCAGAGACACCTGACTGCAAAAACTGAGACCAAGTTCCAACATCTTCCAAGTTTGGTGTTTTGCCTTGTCCTTGAAAGGTGCCTTTTCCATAAGAGATGATGCAAAGGATAAAACATTGCTCACATGTGTGGCACAGGGTAGAGTTTTGAAAATGACATTAGTAGAAGCCCCTGATGGTGCACAATTGGGAGGACTTACTTCTACCCCAAATTGCCTCCAACTAAGGCCATACTCCTTCATACCAAAACCACCAAGAATAGAATCAAGATTGGGATCTAGTTTAGACTCATTGCAAAGATTCAAAACCGGAATAGAGGATGATTGATCAGGCTGAAGATAAGAAGGAAAAGAAGAGATAACAGATCCAGAGAAAGGAGAAATATTTTTGTATTTTTTTTATTTTTCATGTTTTTGATCTTTGATCTTATTTGGATGAGGAAGAGATGATGAGGAAAGAGACAGATATTCCTCTGGGATAGAATTTGATCCATAAGTTGAAGTTTGAGGCTGAGAGGAACTAAAACTGTCAGAAGGATCAACTAATCCAATAAAAAATGAGAATGAGAGGAATGAGAGTTGTCCTTCTGCTTTCCCTTGAGAACTGATTTGGGAGGATGACCAGGGAAATCCCTTTCCCAACAACCAGAATCCAAAGAACATAGAGGAACTTCTATTTTTCTGCCATCAGCATCAGGGAGAAGGATTCTCTCCCCAACTTGATCAGAAAACATCAGGGTAGCACCAAAATCCATTAAGAAAGGTTGGCCCAAGATCATAGGAACTTCCAAACGAGTGATCCAGAAGTGACAGTTTCCAACAATATTTTGACCAATTTGAACAGGGAAATCCTCAGAAATACCAACCAGTTCACATGAGTGATTCCCCATGCCATAAACCGCAGAAGTAAAGCTGACGCTTGGGCTAAGTTTGAGCTTGCAGGCCATAGCATCCTAAATTAAGTTGAGCTGGGAGCCCAAATACACAAGAAGAGAAACCGTTTTAGCTGATTCACCAAGATAACAGGAAAGAAATCCAAGAGGACAGGAATACAGATTGGAATCTGAAGTGGGATCTGTTCCACCAGAATCCTCCATCAAAGTGCCAGAAGAGACTTTCAATTTTTCCGGACCAATTTCCACACGTTGACGAGAAACCCACTTCTTCATTCCTTCAGCTACAGATGGAGAGATAGACAGTAGTTCAGCCACAGACAGATCAGGGATTTTGAGATCAGAGATTTTCTTTAATACTCCTTCTACAGAATTGGGGTGATCCTTGGAAATTCCCCTCTCAAACCAAACTTTGGGCTGGGTGGAGGGAGGAAGGTCAGGTGAAGGAGGTACTGGAAGAGGATTGGAAGACTGAGGGGATTGAACATATTGAAGAGGAGGTGAAGGATCAGGGTGGTCCTGGAACCTTTCCATGAGTCTTTAATTTTCCACTTCCATGTCTTCCACATCAGAAGAAGGAGGCTCAGGAGAAGATTGAAGTTTGACAGGTTTTCAAAGGATTGAAGATGGAACAGGAGGAGACTTGTGAGGTTTGGGTTCCTCATTCCATTTCCTAGCTGGATTGGATTGATAGGCACAAGAGAAGCTGGAGGATACCAAGGTTGAAGAGTACCACAGGATGATTGATAATCCAAGGAGACCAGAGATGCCTTCATGGGAGCTGGTGGTTGGTAAGAGGCCACCACATGACGGATGGGACAATACAAATCAAAAGGGATCAAAGCACCATTGGGAAGAAAGAAATTATTTCCCTACTGATCCACTAACTTCTCCTCCTTGTTCTTCTGGAGTTCAGGACATCTACCAGTTCCATGGCCTTCCCTATGACAGTAATAACACACTAAGGTGGATTTAGGAACAGAATTAGCAGGATTATTGGTATCTAAAGAGGATATTTTCTGATCAATTTTATTCTCAAATTCCTGGAGTAATTTAGTGATCTCATCTATAGTGGCAGATTCATTATTGGTCTGGGGATTTGATTTGGGTCTACGATTTCCTTCCATCTTGTTCATGATCTTGTTGGATTCTTGGAAAGAGGGAGCCCAAACTGGTTTAGTGACCCTTGGCTTCTCAAAAGTCAAGGCGGTTTGACCTTTCATAACCTTATCCACCACATTCCTAAGTACCAGAAAGACAGGGAGTTTGAACCAATTATCCTTGGTGGTGATCATGGATCCAGAGTTGACCAATTTGTACCAAATCCTTTCCTGTACTCCTGGCAAAAAAGATTGGAAAAATCAAACTCAAATTTTTTCTACAGTGTCAATTTGATTGTTTCTGATAAGATAAGACTGAATAGGATCCCAAGACTTTCTGAAAGACTGATATTCAGAGGCTAAAGAGACACCACCATTGGAGATCCACTGCAAAACCAGAGCATCCAAGTCCTGTAAGGTAAATCTGGCCACATCTATCTTTCCCCAATAAGCCAACATAGCCTCCTTCAAGAGCCTCCAGTTATGAGTTTTGAATCCATCAGATGATTCAATCACTTCCATAACTTTGTCAGAGGAGATAAAGAATCATAACTGATGCGCCATATTGTGTTCACTTGCACCATTCACTTCAGCAGCCATTTTGTAGGAGTCCAGAAACTGCTCCACATTTGTTCCATTGAAGCTTAATTTCTTGTTCTGAGGTTTGATCTTGACCATCTTGGCCCAAACAGAGGTGGAGGGAGCAGATTCCATTTTGAAGACAGAGTTCCTAAGGGGATCCAAAGAGCAGATTTCCAAAGTGGCTCACAAGTGTGTCAAGAGTAGAGTTTCACAAAACCAACAACAAGGATCTTGTACGGATGGTGAACAATTGGGAGGACTTAATTCTGGAACAAGTTGCCTCCACGGATCAGATCTGGATGATGACAGAAAGAAGAAAAAAAAAGAAAAGAAGATTGGATTTTGGAGTTTTTTCTTCAAGCTGGGACTGTAAATCCCAAGGTTGCTGGTTTGATCCTGGCCCGGGGGACCAAATGTAAGACTCCAAACGGTGCTAGGCCATGGCAGTTCTGTGGAGGGGAAAGGTGCTGCTTAGGCTTCCCTCCTGAGTGTTACAAAAATATTTAAATGTAACCAAGATCAAGATCCAGAACCTGGTAAATGAGGAACCAAAGAGTGGAGGATAAAGATGATAGCAGTCATTGGTAGCAGGGAAAAAACACTATCTGAGGCAAGATGGTGTTGGGATAAACTTTGAACTAAAGAAGTCAAGGCTTGTTCAGAGTTCAACAGAAAAAGGCAGTTTCAAGTAACAATGCCCTCAAGCTAATAGCTCTGGTAATCGGCATAAGATTGGGCTTGATCAAATCAAACCCAACCCACCTCCAGGTTCTCAATGAACCTGCCCAACTCTCCGCAATCAAGCGCTTGAAGGGTACCAGATAACTGTGGGTGGCTGCACAAGACAAAGAAAATTATTTGATGAAGCTCTAGAGGCAGAAAATAACTGATTTGGACAAGAATAGCCTCAACACTTCTCAAGGGAATCAAGAATAGGGGGGCAAAGAAGCAACTTTGAGGGAATAAAGGGAGTTATAACACTCCAGGTTTTAAGCTTAATAAAACCTCTTCAGTCAAACTTGACTGGCTCAGGAAAAGATAATCAAAGAATGTTCAGGACCAGTATGGTTGGATGAAGGGATAAAAGAGTGGTTTAACACACTCAAGAATTCTATCAGTCAAATTCTTCTTCAACCAGCAAGGCTATTGGTTGGTGATAAGGATCAAGGATCAGGGGGCAATCAAAAGATATACCCAGTTTTAAAGATGAGGATCAAAATTTGTGCCAGATGGCAGATGACAGATGAAGTTCTGATGATCAGAAATGATAGATGCAAAAAATGATGTGATGAGATGACATGGATATGATATAAGAAAGGCAGGGTAGAGCCCTTCCTTTTATGGGCAGGAGGCCCCGTATACTAGTTACAAGTGAGACTAAAAATTGAGCGGAAAAAAAGTTGGTTGGAGAGGCGGTCAAGGGTTGCAATTGGTTGGGATTGACCAATCTGTCTGTTTTGATTGGTTGGTCAAAGAGGGATCCAGTGGTTGATCATCCTTGCTCAATCAATGCAATCAGAGTGAGGCAATGGGGGAGTTGGTTCAATATGGATCAAAGCCGGCCAATTGTCTTTGGAAAATTGGGACGCCAGAAGGGAGGGTTGAGGGGCAGATCTTCAGATGATTAGTGAAAATTTGACCAATCATTCAAAGTTGATTGGTTGTGAATGCCTCAATTGTCTTTGAAGGGTTGAGATATATGGGTAGGCGGATGATTGGTTGGAAAGCAACCAATTGTCTTTGGTGGATTGGTTCAGATGCTGATGATGGGGAATGTGGTCTGTGAGTGATGGCCAATGCCAGCGTGGTGGATGAAGATTGTGCTGAGCAGGTCTCAGCCCACGCGTTTGGCCAAAAAAAAAAGAAAAGAAAAAAAAGAAAAAGAAAGAATGCAAGGAGGAGGGGGATTGGTCACAAGACAAAGGTGACAAGACAACTAGAGGCATTTCCCTAGACCACTGGGACAGGGAAATGTTGGAGAGCTGAGAAATTTGGAGGTGTGATACCAAAGCAAGGAAAATTCCAATTTTTTTTTTTTTTGATTGATGATAGCTGTTAAGAAAAAAAATTGTAAAAAATTTAAATTTTCCATGTTTTCCTGAGTTGTCCAGATTTGGTCACCACACCGGGACGCAGTCCGCCCAGAATTGCATAGCCGCCTGGTAAGCTGCAAAGTTGGGGAAGTCCTCCTTCCGGGGAGGTCCTGCGCGGCGGAGAAGTGAAGCAGAGTTGCAGATCAAGCTTGGGGGGGCAGCAAAGGGGTGATCCAGGTGGAATCCACAAGTCCTCCAAGATGGTTTCATTGTCCAATACCACAAACAGATCCGGACGGGCCCTCTTGCATGGGCGGGAACAGGAGCCAGATTGAGGGGGAGGCTGGTGCATTTCCTTGCTAAGCAAGCAGCGGCAGTGGCCACAACAGAAAGCGCTGCAGGCGCGTTGAACAGGAACAATGGAACACGGGTGCCCATTCCGGGCGCAGAAATTGCAGGGGATCATAGTGTTGGCAGAAGTTGGAAGGAGGGGAGGGGCTAGTAGCTGGGGTAGACTGGGAGCAGGGGGGGTGGTCCTGTAGCCCGGTAGGGTCGAGGTAGTGATGGAAGGACCTCTGGGGACAGAACTCAACGTGGGGGGGGGATTTGGTGTTGTATTTATAACCTTGGATTGGGAGCTGCGTTGCGGGCTGCGCGCTCAGCAGTTGGGTAGGTCAGGCTCAGAATTTGGGGCGGGCCCGGTCTCAGCAGTGCCTGCTGCGGGCTCAGCAGCAGGGATTGCGGGGCTTGGGGCCAGGTGCGGGTCAGGCCTACTCTGGGGGGCGCTGGGCCACAACCTGCCCAGGGAACGTGGACCAAGTGATGGAGCCGGCCCAACCAAGCTTGCAGGTGGCTGGTCTGGAAAGCAAGGGTGGGGAGTGTTGAAATTCTATTTTCTAATATAATTTTTGCCTTTGAATTCATCCCTTGTTTTCCTTACCTATGTCACGTGCGTCCGCGCTCTCCTTTCCTTCTACAGTGTAAGTACTCTAAATCTGAGCAAAAGCGTGCCTACTTATACTGCTCAATGGAGGTCCTGTTTTTGCCTCAGGGCTCTCAGGTCCTCATTTTCAAAAGCTGAAGTTCCTTGACTGTTCTCGCCATTGAATCAACAATTCAATGCGTCTCACCCACCATCCTGTTTGCTTCCGGAGTTCATCTAACGCTTGCCGCTGCCTCAACTCCTATTGGTCTCCTCACTTCTATCTGATTGTTTCTTTTGGTTATTTTAGGTTATTTCTCATTTCTACTCAATTTATTGTTTTCCTATCTTCTGTGATTTTTCCATTCTAATAAACATTCTTTTAGCCTTTTTATTTTCAGATTTACAGTCCCAAACCACTCACTCTACCAAACTCAATCAAGAACCAAAAGAACAAACTATGTCCAACAATGAGGATAACTCAAAGAGAGGCAATTTCCCAATCCTGAACAAATCAAACTACTCATCATGGGCCTTAAAAATTTGTAGCTACCTACGCAGAAAAGGACTGCTCAAGTACACAGAAGGAGAAGAAGACAAGGAACCAATTACTCCCACATCCGCTGCTCAAAAGCAAAAGGGTTATGAAGCTGCCAATATTATGATTCAACACCTGGGTGATACAGCCTTCAATGCAGTCATCAACCCAAACAATCAATCAAATCCCATAGCCATCTGGGAAGCAATCACTGAACAATACGCCTCTCTCTCCACCACAAATGGAGGTCAAATCTGGCTTTCCTTCATCCAATATCAGTTCACGGGAGACCTCACAGCATACATCCAAGAATGCCAAAAGATCATGAATGAACTGGCCACTGTTTGTCTGGAGATAACCGACATTATCCTCAGCTACATCATTCTGGCCAAACTGCAAGCCCAGTTCTATCCCATGGTCTACTCAATCCTGTTGAATGATGACATTCTAAAATTTCCCACTAAGGTCCTCAACAAACTTTGAGAAGTTACTCACCTTGAGTCCACCTGATCATCCAAAGGTCCTATTAATGAAGAGACTTCAACTTCCACTGCTCTATACAAAACCTTGGACAACAAACCAAAAAGGCAGCCCAAACACCCGTGCTCTAAAGGCAAACACAATCCTCTTTCCAACCATCCTGAAAATTGTTGCTGGATGCTTCATCCTAATCTCAGACCAACTCATAACCAACAGGGACAGGCTCATCTCACCAACACAGCTCCCGCATTGCAGTCTGACAAACCAAACCAGGAGGCTGCAACTTACTTCAGCGCCCAGATCTATCTACAAAACAAGACTCAGTTTTCCAAATCCTTGCTCCCTGTTCTCGACTCTGGGGCCTCACATCACATTGTCAATGATGCTCAATGGATCATCAACCCCCAAGAAACATCAATCAAGATTGGCACTGGAAATGACTGCAACGCTCTTGATGCAGTAGCAATTGGTGAAGCTTTTCTCTTGATTCACAAAGGTGCTTGAGTGAAACTGGAAAATGTTCTCCTAGTCCCAAAGATCAATAGATGCCTGATCTCCCTAACTCAGCTCAAATATAAGAAGGTGGTCATCAAGAAGATAGGATTTTCAGGGTCCTCTATCTCCTTGGACAATTTAAAACTTGTTGGATCCACTTCCAACAATCTTCTGGAATTATGTGGGGTTCAATTTGAACAGGAGAAAGCTGAAACTCACTACTCAGTTCCTTCCATCCCAAATCTCCAGAACAAACTTGGACAAGCCAGTGACCCCCAGATTAAATTTCTCTTTCCAAATGCGAATTTACCGGATTTGTCCAAATGCGAAATATGCCAAGTAGGAAAGATTATCTCTACTCCTTTCAACATTCACTTCAAACCAGTCACTCAATTCCTGGAAACTGTACACATGGATCTAGTTGGACCACTCTCAATCCCATTTTTTGGAGGAAGCAAGTACTTCCTCACTATTGTCAATCAATTTTCCCAATTCAATTCCATTGCTTTCCTCAAAACCAAAGATGAAAACCTTGATGCTTTTAAAACCTTTACCAAAATGGCTGAACGGCAGCATAATTCCAAGATTGTTAACATCCTGACAGATAATGGAGGTGAGTTTATTGGTCAAGAGTTCAAGCTTTAATGCAAGGATGCTGGGATTAATCATCTCCTCTCACCGCCATACTCCCCACAACAAAATGGTCTTGCAGAACGAGCTAATTGATCAATTCTGGAAAAGGCCAGATGCCTCATGCTAAAAGCCAAATTGACAAGCAGGCTCTGGGGAGAAGCTGTGAACACTTCAACCAATCTACTTAATCTTCTTCTGGTCTTGTCCAACAAAAACCTCATCCCCTACAAAATCTGGTATAAGCGTTCAGTCAACTATCAGTTCCTGAAACCATTTGGTTGCAACTCAATCGTTCTTATTCCCAAACATCTACGGATACCCAAACTTGCGCAATTGGGTTTTAAGGGTTTTCTTGTTGGCTTTGCCAACAACTTTTCTAATTATTGGGTGTTCAATGCCTCAACTAACAAATTTGTCATCTCAGCAAATGTTTGATTCTTGGAAAATGAATTTGCTGGCTTGGAACTCTCTCAATGCAATTGGGTTCTGCTTCCTGAAGTTGAATCTTCAAAAGCCATTGATTTTTCCAATGTCACCAATTATGATGACAAGGCAGTTCAGCTCAAATCCGCAAAAGTCACTGAACCTGATCCAATGGATAGCTTGCTTGACACCTCCAATCTCCCACCTTCCAATCCTTTGCTGGAAAAAAGTCACGGTGACGCGGAGTTTGAGATCTCACCAAAGAACATCCTGGACCATCCTAGAAGGCTCAACTCCCAGCTTTACCTATTCAATGCGGACTATGAATATCCCAAAACTCTCAACTAAGCTCTTAACAGCAAGTACAAGTACAAATGGGTAAACTCTATGGAAAAGGAAGTTGGAAATATCAACAGTTATGAGGTAATGGAGGAAGTGGATGAGGTAGGAAATGTCACCAAGATCAAGTGCATATGGGTATTCAGAACTAAAAAAAACAAACAAAATGAAATTATTGAGTTCAAAGCAAGGATCTGTGCCCAAGGTTTCAGCCAATTGGAAGGAGTCAACTTTGTCAATACCTCTGCTCCCACCAGGGACAAGAGCTCTCTGAGACTGCTCATCTCTTTTGCCCTGAATAAAAACCTCAAGTTTCATCAACTCAACATCAAAGCGGCTTTCCTCAACGCACCACTGGCCAAGAAAATCCACATCCTGGCGCCTCCAAATGTACTGGTACAAAAAGGGAAGACGCTGCGCCTCAAGAAAGCCCTGTACGGTCTAAAACAGGCCCCTCAAGCTCGGTATGTTACTCTCAGCAACTGGCTTCTCAAATCAGGATTCAAAAGGTGCAGTAGCAACCACTGCGTGTTCTTCTCCAATGATACCTGGCTCTATATCCACGTCAACGACATTGCGATCTTTAGCAAACATCCCGAGAAATTTTCCAGTCTCATCAGTATTAGATTCAAAGTAAAATACCTTCAAGAATCAAAAATTCTTCTGGGAATAAACATTCACCAAACTCCGAAATTGGTCAAACTGTCTCAAGAATCCTACATAACTTCCACTGCGTCCCAATACCCCCTTCCAAAATACAAAGAACATTCAGTCCCACTCGCTCCTTACACCAAACTACTTGCAGCCACTGATGAAGAGGCTGGCAAATTCTTTAAATACGGTCTCAATTATCAGAAACTGATTGGTAAGCTCAACTATGTTAGTGTTAACACCAGACCCAACATCACCTTCTCAGCCAACTACTTGGCTCAATTTCTGAACGCTCCTGGCCATGTACAGTACAATGCGGCACTGAAAGTCCTGAACTACCTAGCTCATACTGCCAATAAGGGCATCAAACTCACGGTAAATGACTCACCGACTTCTTTAACAGCCTTCTTGGACTCAGACTGGGCCACCTTTCCCTTAACACAATGCTCTATCTCTGGAATAGTCATGACGTGGAACAGGAACCTTATAGTCTGGAAATCCAGAAAGCAAGCTACGGTGTTGCTCTCAACAACAGAGGCGGAGTATAAGTCTGTGGGTGACAGAGTGAAAGAGGTTCTGTGGATACAGACTTTCCTGTGCAAAGCTTTAGGTGCCAAATTTGACTCCCCGACAGTTATTCATGAAGACAACAAAGGCTGCATAAAATTGGCCATGCAGCACACTGATTAAACAAGCTTCCTGTCAAAAAATCTTGATTTAAAGCATAATTTCATAAGGGAAGAGATAGAGAAAGGTACCATTCAATTAAAAAAGACCGCCTCCAAGGATAACTGTGCTGACTTTCTCACAAAGGTTCTCCCACAAATCCCAATGAAAAACTGTCTAGACTCTCTGCAGGTACAATGATTTCAAAGCCAGGGAGGGTGTTGAAATTCTATTTTCTAATATAATTTTTTCCTTTGAATTGATCCCTTGTTTTCCTTACCCATGTCACGCGCATCCACGCTCTCCTTTCCTTCTACGGTGTAAGTACTCTAAATCTGAGCACAAGCATGCCTACTTATACTGCTTGATGGAGGTCCTGTGTTTGCCTCAGGGCTCTCAGGTCCTCATTGTCAAAAGCTGAAGTTCCTCAACTGTTCTCGCCATTGACTCAACAATTCAACGCGTCTCACCCACCATCCTGTTTTCTTCCAGAGTTCATCTAACGCTTGCCGCTGCCTCAACTCCTATTGGTCTCCTCACTTCTATCTGATTGTTTCTTTTGGTTATTTTAGGTTATTTCTCATTTCTACTCACTTTATTGTTTTCCAATATTCTGTGATTTTTCCATTCTAATAAACATTCTTTTAGCCTTCTGATTTTCAGGGAAATCAGCGGTTATACGCGCCAGGGAGGTTTGCGCGGGGAAAAGCGCAGGCCGACTCACGTATTGCGGGATCTGAGGTTTGCGCGGGAATAAGCGCGGACTGACTCACCAATTTCAGGATCTGCAGACGCGCGCAGACAGATAAACCCGGGGGGCTCTGAGTAGGGCGCGGCGGAGGGATGCGCCACGAGAACGACAAACCGGACGTATGTGATATCAAAGGGGAGGGTTTTGGACGGGGTGGGTGGTACGGGGTAGTGTTAGGGTGGAGCTAGGGTTCTGTACTTGGGGTCATATTTCATCTATCTTGTTGCTTGTGGTTGTACCTAGGTTAGGGTTGAGAGGGAGGACTCCAAAATACCTCACTCTCAACTCTGGGTTGGGTGATCATATCATATATCATCATCACCGGACCACCAGGGAATGGTATGGGAAGGATTGGAAGGGAGGAATTTATCTTGTTATCACCCTCTCTATTCTTAAACTCATTGCATCCAATCCCCTTACAGACGCTTAGACCAATAACTTCCAGAACCTGAGGACAACATTGAGGGGTATCACTTCTCTTGTTTCCACACTGCTTGGGGCCACTGTTTGTGTTGCGGCCCCGCTTGGGGCTGCTGTTTTTGCCTTTGGCCTATCTATGGGGCCCAACGGCCTGCAGGGGGCCATTGTAAACGCTTCTGCGCTGGGTGGCAGCCGCAGGGCTGGTGGTCCCAGTTCCTCCTCCTGCCCTTGCTTGCCATTGCAAGGGGGAGGGGGAGGGCTGGCTGGTTGTAACTAGCCAGTGACCGGTTGCAAGGGAAAACTGGTCATGGTCGGGGGGACTTGATCACCCCCCCACCAAAAGAGGTGCCCAGGCCAGTTGCATTGGGGCAACCAGCGGTGGGGGGGAATTGTCCACCCCCCCACCATCAAAGGGGCGCTCTCCCCCCCCTTTACCAAGAGGGAGGAGCAACTGGCTGGATGGGACCTGAAAACCACCCAGCCCACTTACTGTAACAATGCCCTGGGGGTATTGACCCCCAGGGCCCCTGTTAGGTGGATTTGACTGCCCCCTCCAGGGATTTGAGAGAAAGAGGGCGGGGGAGGTATCTCCACCGGTTACACCCCCCCCAGGTGAGATTTTGGTTGGACTCAGGTGAGTCCTGGGTCCCACCTGGCCCATATGAGGGGCCAGGGCTTTACAAGTGCTAACACAAGTAACAGGGCTTGTTGAAATAGACAATCAGCCTGGGATCAAACAGCGCAAGGGCTGGTTCAGCCCCATAATGGTGGAAACACCAGAAAGGACCGGAACAGGCTGGTGGTATGGGTACAGGGACTGATGCCATGTGGGCTGATGTAGCGCAAACCAAGTAACAAGGCCTGTAGAGCCTGTCGAGCTCTTTTGGGGCGGAAAATTTGCCTTTTTGGCTTGTTTTATCATGGGCTCACAATAGGCCAATCTTTTGTACTGAAGGAGCTCTTCTCCGTGCTGTTTTTTATCATCCATTCATCATCCAATCAAATTCATAAACAATATCATCCAATGTGTTGCCACATTTGTGAGAGCCCATCAAGCAATTATTGACACAAGGTGTCCAGCATTTTTTTGCTTCAATAATGCTCATTTGCCTAAGCTAATGGCTGGCCATAATTATAACACATTATCAGTACCAACATCATCATTACTTCCAAGCCATCTAGACCCTTGTACCTTACTCTGGAGAACCTCAAAGAACTCAATTTTTCCAAGAAGATGTCCTATATCCCTGATGTTAGCTCCACCACGATAGTTCTGAACATTCAGAATTATAATTCTTGGGCTTTCCTTATGGATAGTGAGCTTGACAACATCTGTTTTGGGGATACAATGGATGCAGATGACACTTTGATCAGTTCAAAAGTGGAGAAAAAGTCTTATCATTTCATCCTTAGGCATTTTGATGAGAATCATGTGCCATGGGTTGCTGATACTCTTATGGAAGATGAGAGAAGGAGGGGCAGCATCCTTTGGAAGTTGCTTAAGTCCAAGTATGCTGGTGATTCTATTCACCAAAAGGTTATAGCTTTCAATAAACAGTTTAATTTACAATATTTGAATTTTAAACAGTTTGTTGCAAAGGCTAGGTCTAGCATATCCAAGTTTAATTCATCAGGAATTAACATGGATCCTGAGTTTTTGTCACTCTTAATCCTTCAGAAGCTACCAAAGGAGTTTGATTCTTTAGTCAGAATTATTTCTCAATCGGATCCTCTTCCTGGGGAGGAGGATTTTCTGAAAACAATTGAAAAGGATGATCTTCAGTTCAAGATGAAGGGGGGTTCTGGAACAGCCCTTGTTGGAAAGACTGGAAAATATTGCAAGAAGGCAAAAGCGGTTTTGTCCAAGGTCTTATGCTATAATTGTCAGAATAAGAGGCATTATGCTAAGGATTGCAAGGAGGCCAAGAAGAGGAAGAAGTCCAAAGAGAATGAAAAGGAGGTCAATCTCACTACTGAAAACTTTGCAATGGTGGTGTTTGATGGTCCAATGGACATGGTTGTTGGGGAAGAATTTCCCAGCAAGAAGGCCAAAATTGATGAGGATAAAGAAATCGACTTTATTGATTACAAAGTGAGTAATCTTAACCTCAAAGATGAGAACTTATCAGTGACTGATGAAGCTTCTTTCCTATTAGGAGGATTGAATAAGAATGTTTTTGTTTTGATTGATTCTGGATGTACAGATCACATTTTCTTTGAAAAAAATTGATTTTAAAATCTTAGTGATTATGATGGAGTTGTAAATATTGGTCAGAAAGGCAGAAAAATTCAGATTAAAGGAATTGGAAAAGTTATTCTTTCAAACCACTTGGGTTTCAAAATTCCTTTTGAGAAAGTGTTCTATTTACCAGAGTTGCCTTATAACCTTGTGTCCCTTGGAGGTTTGTGGAAAAAAGGTTGCCAGATTTTCTACCTTAAAGAGGATAAGTTTGTTATGGATATGAATGGGAGAACTGTTCTTAGTGGACAGGTTTGGAACAAGCTTTTGTGTGCAAGCTTGTTCAAAATCTCAGCTTTGAGCACTGTTTCTTGCAATAGAAGTGGCCATGAGGTAAAGGACAGCAACTGTGAGAGTTTTACCTTAGGGGCTAAGACTAGAAATGTGTTATCAAAGGGTAGATATTGCAATGATGTTCCTAGAGAGGAATTTTCCATTGAATTGGCAGGGCCATTCACACCGGAGTCCCTTGGTGGGGTAAGATACTTTATCAATTTAGTTGATGCTGCAACTAATTATGTTTGGGTTAAACCAATTCAATCAAAGGATCAGACCACAGAGGAGGTTTCTGTAATCTTCAAACTATGGAAACAGAATGGTCTAATGAAGGAGGTCAAGAGGGTTATCACTGATGGAGGTGGTGAATTTGTGAGTAAAGAGTTTGAGAGGTTAATGAAAGATTATAGTATTGTTCATATTGTCACTACTGCAATTACTCCACAAAATAATGGAATAGTTTAGAGAATAAATAGGACTTTACTGGACAAGGTCAGAACTATTATGTCTCAATCTGTTCTACCAAAGTTCTTATGGGCTGAGTTGATGTTTACAGGCTGTCTGTTGCATAACATTGTAAGTGTTAATGGGAAGAGTCCTCATTTTCAGTTTTGGAAGTTTTACCCCAAAAAATCACACCTAAGAACAATTGGTTGCTTGGTGTATTATAGTGTCCACCATAATGAGATGGTTGGAAAATTAGACCCTAGAGCCATAACAGTGGCACTTTTAGGCTATGATTTAATAAGTAACTTGTATAGGATCTATTTTCAAGGGAAAAGAAAGGTTATCCGTGGCAGGGATGTAAAATTTGATGAAAGTAACTTTTCACTCATAAGGAGTGAAGATGCTTCTGTGAATAAGTCACAGCAAGAAATAGAATTAGCACCTATATCATCAGAAAAGGCTCAGGAACATGTGGTTCCAGAAGATGAAGAGATGGCAGACGTGCCAACAGAGGTTTAAGTGCCTGCTTCAGGGGAGTCTGTTAATTTGGAACCTGACTAGCCTCCACCTCCAGTAAGAAGGAGTGGCAGGGTTAGAGTTCCAGTTGATAGGTATGGGGAATGAAAGTCACATTATGCTGCCGCAGGATATGAGGAAGATACATTTCAGGAACAGTGTATGCTCAATGAAGTCCTGGAGTTGAGTTCAGAAGTGGGTAACAGGGTTAACGCAAATAGCTTTGGCAAAGCTATGAATTCTGATGAGAGAGAAAACTGGAAGAGTGCTATTTTTGAGTAATTTAATTCTCTAGAAAATGATAGTGTCTTTGAAGTGGTTAAGCAGGATTCTGTTCCAAAAGGAAAGACCATTGTGGGGTCTAGATTGGTGTTAAACAAGAAGTTTGAAACAAATGGAGTTTTGAAAAGATTCAAAGCTAGATGAGTTGAACAGGGTTTCAAGCAGAGAGTGTATTGATTACCAAGAAACTTTCTCACCAAATGGAAGGCTGTGCACCTTCAGGTAAATCATTGCCCTGGATGTGGAGTTGGGAGAAGAAATCAGACAAAATGATTTTGTAACAGCATACTTGAATGCAAAAGTTGGAGAGGAGGAGACTGTTTATATGTCAATCCCTGATGTTTTTTGTGAATTGTTAGTAGAGTCTAAACCAGAAAACATGAAGAAAATCTGTGTTAGAATTTTTCTTTCAGCAGATAAAGGGGAATATGTCCTCAAGCTTTGTAGATCCCTTTATAGAGCTAGATTGTGGTATAATACGATGAGTGAGAAACTGATACAGATTGGTTTCAAGACTTCTGAGGCCAACCCTTGTCTCTTTGTAAGAAAGGATGCAATTTTGTTTGTATGTGTTGATGAAATTATCATTATTGGAAATGGTAAAGAGAAAGTCATGGAGACACTCAAAATGGAATTCAAGATAAAAGATCATGGTCTTGCGCAACAGGTGCTAGGAATGAAAGTCAGTAAGAGAAAGACTGGTATTAAGTTAGAACAGAGCCATTACGTGGCAGCTCTTCTTAAGCAATATGGCTTAGAGGATGCAAAGGAGTTTGTTACTCCCATGCAGTCAAATGTTTTTTTAGAGAAGTCTGCAGATGAGGAGTATCTGGAGTTTGTTCAATCCGGGAACTATCTACAGTTCAGCTATTGGATTGATCATTTATTTGGGGCAGTGTACAAGGCCCAATATTGCTTTTGAAATTGGTGTCTTGCCTCAAAACTTAGAGAAGCCAAGCATGAGGCATTGGTCAGCGTTTAAGAGAGTTATGAGGTATCTTAAAGGAACGCACAGTCTGGGACTGTTGTTTACAAATTCAGAAAACTTTGATTTGGTTGGTTATTCCAATGCAAGTTGGGCAGATGGTAACACTAGGGAATCAAAAAGTGGTTTTGTATTCTTCTTAGGTAAGAATCTGTTGTCATGGATGTCCAAGAAGGTTTTGGCATTAAGGCTTTCACCAAAAGCGGCTGATTATAGATTTTACTTAGCAGCTTCACAGGAAGCAAAATTGTTGAGAAAAGTCTTAGAGGATACACATAAACCACAAGGGTTTGGGTTTTTGTATTCTGATAAACGGAGTGCCATTGCATTGGCGCAAAACCAAGTGTTCCATTCAAGAACAAAACATATCAATGTTCACTATAACTATATTTGCAATGCATTTAACTTCAAGGAGATTGTGTTGAGGTACATGCCCAATGGAGCAATGATTGCCAATATCTTGACTAAGGCTTTAGATAGGAACAAGCATCAAGGATTTGTGACTAATATGCGGATGTCACCCCTTTTGGATTAAGGGGGTGTGTTAAAATATGTATGCACTTACGCGTGTGCTACGTATAAGTGTAATCCAAATAGGATGCACATATGGGCCTCTCCGGCCCATTGGAAACTCACATGGACCATATGGGTATGTGTGGATGTCACTGATTTGGGGAAAATGGCCTCAAAACGCGTGAAACAGGCTCATTGTTACAAGGGCACCAATGGGCCCGGTGGGGGATATGGGTAAATACAGCTAGATGGGCTTGAATGGGCGTAATTGGGCCCAAGGTTGATTTTGGACATAGTTGGCCGGACGGGCTGGCCCGCAAAAGTATGTTTCACTTAGTTTTTGGGCTTGGGGTGGCCCATTGGGGCCGCCGCCTGTTTTGCAGCCCGTTTGGGGCTGACACCTTTGTTGCAGCCGCTGCCCGTGTTGGGGCTCACTTGGGGCCCCTGCCCGTGTTGCGGCTTGCTCAGGGCCACTGCCCGTGTCGCGGCCTGCTTGGGGCCGCTCTTTTTGCCTTTGGCCCGTCTATGTGGCCCAACGGCCTGGGCTGGGCCATTGTTGCGGCTGCTGCGGGGCTGGTGGTCCTGGCTCATCCCCCTCCCCTCCCTTGCCATTGTGAGGGGGAGGGGGAGGGCTGGCTGGTTTTAACCAGCCAGAAACCGGTTGCAAGGGGAAACCGGTCATGGTGGGGGGGACTTGATCACCCCCCCACCAAAAGAGGTGGCCAGGCCAGTCGCATCAAGGCAACTGGCGGTGGGGGGGAATTGACCACCCCCCCACCATTGAAGGGGCACTCTCCCCCCCCCCTTTACCAAGGGGGAGGAGTGACGGGCTGGAGGGGACCTGACCACCCCCCAACCCACTTACTGTAGCAAGGCCCTGGGGGTATTGACCCCCAGGGCCCCTGGTAGGGGGATTTGACCCCCCCTCCAGGGATTTGAGAGAAAGAGGGGGGGGCCGCATGTCCACTGGTTAAACCCCCTCCCTGGTGAGATTTTGGTTGGACTCAGGTGAGTCCTGGGTCCCACCTGGCCCATATAAGGGGCCAGGGCTGTACAAGTGCTAGGTAATTAAAAGGGCTGGTTATAACAGACAACCAGCAAGGGATTGAACAGCACAGGGACTGGTTCAGCCCCGTAACGGTGGAAACACCAGAAAGGACCATATAGGCTGGTTTCAAGGGTAAAGGGACTGGTGCCATGTGGGCTGATGTAGCCCAAACCAATTAACAAGGCATGTAAAGCCTGTAGAGCTCTTTTGGGGCGGAAAATTTGCCTTTTTGGCTTGTTGTATCATGGGCTCACAAGAGGCCAATCTTTTTCACTTAAGGAGCTCTTCTCCCTGCTGTTTTCCATCATCCATTCATCATCCAATCAAATTCATCAACAATATCATCCAAAGTGTTGCCCCATTGTGAGAGCCCATCAAGCAATTATTGACACAAGGTTTCCAGCATTTCTTTTTCTTTAATTACTGCTCATTTTCCTAAGCCAATTGCTGGCCATAATTATAAAAAGGAGAATGAGGAAGAATAGGATTTATCTTTGAAAGGAAAATTTACCACCACATGCCTTGAAAGTTGTCGAATATTTTTTTGAAATGGTAGTTGGTGCTCCAAACTGCATTGGAGCCTTGCCTTCATTTCCTGATGGAAGTCTCAAACTGGCTGTCTTGTTTTATCCTAGTATGATTCCTCTTCCCATTACTGGTAGTGAGTGCAACCTTGGGTTTGTGTAAATCCTCTGTGTGAAACATTTGGGGAGTTATCTTTTTTTATTATCCACCTCCTGGAAGAAATATCCATGTTTTTCACATGAAATAAATCTTTTGAGAATGACACAAAAGCCTTTTCTGTAAAACTACATCCATAAAACATTTAAAAATGTTTGAGTGACCTATGATTTGATCTGAAACAATTCCCTTGTGAAATTATATGAGAGGGATCTGGGAATTGAAAAGCACTGCTGTACAATTCAAACTCCTGGAGTTGGTAGAGAATAAGCAAAGGGATGAAATTCTATGATGTTCATGCACTTAATTTTGGGTTTTTTATCAAGAAGGAAACCCATGTTTTCAGCCCTGAGATGGCTTGAATAACTCTAAGGAATAGATTAAAGAGGTAAACCCTGGATCATGTGTGATGGCCCATTTTTCACCCACAAGAAAAGTGGGGCTTATGCCCCAGGTGTGTAACCAAAACAAAAGTAAACTGCAAGTTGATTTGAAGTGGTTTGCTTTTGAACTTGTAGTGAAACCTGGGGAAACTTGTTTAAAAGCATTGTTAAATTTATTTTGATAGAAATGCTAGGCAGTGTAACACCCATCTCAGAATGGAAAATCATTTGGGATTTTGCTATAACCTGCTTTATTTTTTTCTCTGTTTATTTATATATTTTTTTTTGGGATAAATTTAGCAAAACTTTCATTTGTAACAGGGAGGTTTTTTATTTTTTCATGTATGAATACTCAAATTTGTATAGATTCTTTGTTTCCTGCAATCTTGGCCTGGGAAAAAAATGCCAATGGTTTGTAGAGGATATGGAGATTTGTGAAATTATGATTTTCAATCTGTGAAAAGTCAGAATGGCGAAAACTGAAAACAAATTACAATCATTTCAATTTTTCCAACCAAAAATCTTCCTTCAAAAATCAATTTACCTATAAAAAATCAACATGTTTCACAAAATTGTTTTTTTCCAGAAATACTTCCTTTTTTATCTTGGTGTAAATTCCAGAATTAAAAGGTCATCATTTGGGAAATACAGGTGAATTTTAATTTTCAAACAGGTGAAATCAAAGTGATTCTCGTTTTTAAGAAGAAGTGAAATTTTCCAGACTTTCATTTTCCATAAAGGTGAAATCCACAAGAAATATTGTGTAAAGCATTGTGAAAAATTGAATAGATCATTGTGATTTTATGGTAACCTTTTTTATACTGAATGGGGACCACAGTGGCCACAAAAGTGACTTCATGTCACTGGTCAGCCAGAGACCTTAATTTGGCCCTGGTGATACATACATGGTATGTTCTTCTGAATTTTTGGAAAAATAAGTATTTTTTCAAGTTAGACCACAACAAAGATGGTGAGAAGTTCAGTAAATGTTTGATTGAATAAACATTGGAAAGATGCAGGAGCATCATTCCAAAGGGCATAACCAGATAATCAAAACTTCAAGATTGGGTTTTGAATGCTGTAGCAGGTGTTTGCCCTTCCTTGATTCAAAGAATATTTTAGGCACCCCTGATTTTAATTTTATAAAACATATGAGAAACAGAAAAGACTGTTATTAAGTGAGTCATGGGAGAAATATGGTACCAGTTCTTCCTAGTAACAGTTTTAATTTTTTGATAGCCAAAACATAATTTTAATCCACAATCCTTCTTTTTAACAAAGAGGAAAGATGCACTGTTCCTTGAAGTTCTGGGGAAAATGAAACCTTTCTCAATTTTCTCTACTATATAGTCTTGTAGGGCTTCCTTTTCATGGTATCAAATGTAATAAATAGGCCCAACAGGAGTCAAAGGGCCTTGCAGTTTGATGTGGTGGTTTTAAGCACTGTGTGGAGGAAGTTAAACCTTGAAAAAAGCATATAAAAAGTCATGGTAAGATTTTGAAAACCTATCTATTATGTTTAAATTTTATTCAGGTTCCTCATCTTATTCCCCTGCAGTTTATTACATTGGAGCAGAATCAGAAGTGGAAATAATAATATGAAAAATTTGAATGGATGGATCATCCTCTATATCCTCCAGGAAATTCAGAGAATTTCCAAAGAATATATGATTCATGGAAGTATTTTTTGAACTCAAAGGGTTGTGTTGAGTTTTTGGAGATTCAAAAAAGGGAGCAAGGACAGTGGTCTACAGATCCTCTGGCAGGGATGAAGAAGTTAGTATAGTGCCCAAATTTATTTCAATGGAAGGTAACTGTATAGTGGCCAAGTTTAGTTAAATGGAAGGTAACTGATCTGAAGCTATTTGGTTCCTTGGGGTTATCAGTCCAAGGTGCAAGTTTACCTCAGGGTTCCAGAAGTGCAGAAAGTCAATACCCAAAATGAATTCCTTTTTGGAGGGATTATTAACAGCAAAGAATTCCCATTCTTAGTTGTGGAATGAGGGGAGATAGATAGTGAATAGCAGCTGATGAGTAATTTTTGGTGAAGTAGAGTTAGAAGGGAAAAAGTTTAACAAAAATATAGGAGTGTTCATGGGTATTAGATTTAAAAAAAGCTTACAAACCATAGAGTTTCAAATTAATGATTGTTTTGCTCCTGAATCAACAAGTATAATATAAGCCTGGCCTTTGAGAAAACAAATAGAATTCACAACTTTAATGAATGGTTCAGTTTAATTTATTTTGGAGGTCTGTACTAGGATTTCTGGGGGGTGATGATAATGGAATACCACATTATCATCACCTAGTCTTTTCCCTGTTTTTGTTTGAATGTTCTTTACTTTTTTGCAGGCTTCAAGTCTTTTGATTCTCTGTAGAGGCTAAACTTGTGAGGACCTCCACAATCATTACACAAAAGTTAATTTTCTTTCCTGGCTTTCTCTTCAGCTTTTAGGTGTCCATTGTCTCCAATGTTTGGATTAGGATAGTTTTTTTCCTCAGGCTTTATGCCACTAGGAGAAGTGGACTTACCTTTCCCTTAGGCTTTCCTTTCTGGTTGGAAGTGCAAGATTCAGAAGATGATGCAGGTTTTGTCCATTTTTTTCATTCTAGTGGGAGGTCAAGCATTTATCTCTCATTCTTTCATTGAAACAAGTATCATATTTCAGGAAAAAATCCAAAAGTTTCTGTAGGGTTTCTTGAGTTATGTTTTAACCAGCTAGCTTATCCAATTTTCTGGAAGGAAATCTCTGTATGAAGTGAAAGAAGAAGGATTTCTCAGCCCATACAGACAATTTAGTAATAAGAGTTCTGAACTCCATGATATATGTAGTAGAATAAACATTCTCTTTGGTTTTGAGGAGGATTAAATCTATTTCAGCATGTTGTATTTCTAAAAAATTCCCAAGATTCATATTGATGTTTTGAGTGAAGAGGAACCAGAAGTTTAGTAGAATATCTGCTCCACGGTTACCAATATGGGAAGGATAAGGTTGGATCCATCTTCTAGCATTCCCCAAAAGGAAGAAGACTGTGAAAACAATTTCTTTCATTCACTAGCAAAACCTCTTTCATTGCTAGCAAAGATGAGATCACAATATTGAAACAATGGTCAAAGCTTTGTTTGGTTAGTCCTGTCAAATTTTTCTAGAGAATTAATTGATGGTGAATTAAATTTAGGAGAAATTTGATTTTCATCAGGCTTGGATAAGTGATTCATTTCAGTGGTCATTTTCTGAAAAATGACCATCA
Source organism: Puccinia polysora (assembly GCA_025617555.3). Lineage (NCBI taxonomy): Eukaryota > Fungi > Basidiomycota > Pucciniomycetes > Pucciniales > Pucciniaceae > Puccinia > Puccinia polysora. The sequence goes on along the minus strand of CM062612.1, from coordinate 55,947,151 downwards.
GGGCAGGATCCAAAGGGAATTCCTGTGTAGGAAGGGGAGGTTTCATAGCTTGGGAATTTGTAGGGAATGCATTTTCAATGAAAGTTTAGCAAGGATTAACCTCTGGAGAAGGTTAATTCAAGCAACTAATAAGTCTAGAATCAAAACCAGAGTCCTTTTCCTTTTCCTCTTCTTCTTAATCCTCACCTTGTATTGAAACCAAGCTAAAGTCAAAGGAAGGAGGTTTGAAATAATGGTAGCTGTTTTCTTGAAATTTACCTGTGACCCTGTGAAATTAAGAATGATCAGGAGGTGAAATAGGTGAAATATAAACCTGAGGAACAGGTTAGGAAATTCCAGTTTCCATGGGAGTGGAAGTATTAAATTCTGGGATGGGTATTTTCAAAAATATCCTTCCAGTTCCACAGTTTTTTGGTGTGGAGGGGTTGTTTGGTTCACTTTTTCACCTACCTCTGAAACTAAAATTGAAAATTTGAGAAAATTTAATTTCTAACAGGCATGATTCTGTTGTATGAAGGGATAACCCAACATACATTATCCATGAAAAAATGTTTAAGGGGAAAAGGAATGTGCAGAAAATGATATATATGTATATATATATATATATATATATATATATTATCAATTTTCTTTTGTCAGATTCCCAGGGTCAAATTAGAAGCTTCAAATTGTTCAATTTGAATTTTCAAAGCCAAATTGTTGAAAAATCAAATTCAAATCTTCAAAGCGTCAAAGCATGGGTTTGAAGAGATGATAAAGGGATTAAACTTCAAGTCAAATGGAAGTGTTTTTTGAGAGGATAACATATTCTCAAAAGGTAAAAACTTCAATAAATGGTAAAAATTCCACAATTCAATAGAAAATTTAGATGAAAAATCCAAATTTATGAGTTAAGGAGTGGATTTGGATAGTGGTTGGTTTTGAGGAATGAATAATTTTAATTCCACAAGGGCTGATTGCCTGCAAGCAGGGTTTTTCACATGATTACTCTACTCTTAGTGGTCTTGGGTGAAGATTGGCTGAGAGATATCTGAAGGGATATAATCAAGTAATATTGGAGTAAGGGATAAGAGTTCTGTGATGAATTTCCTAGTAAGAAGTAGTAAACTGATTGCTGGAGGGAAGAGAATCAGAAGATGAGTAAAGGAGGCCATTTATACAGAAAATGGTCTGAAAATTTTTAGAATTCTGTCTCTCTTGGTGTTGCCTAATACTGTAGTGCAACTCAAGCCTAGTTAAAGCAGTCCTTGATTAACTTAGTGAACTCTCTCTGTGCAAATTGTGCTCTTTAGTTAATGTCTTCAATATTCATTATCTTAGTTTATTCATTATGATTTTTATTGTCAACCACTTGTCAGCCATCTTTTACTTAGTCTATTTATAGAGATGCCTGAAAAAGTGAATTAACATCATCTGTTCCTACTTACTCTGAACTGGGAGTGCCCTCCTTTGGCTCCCCCGATCTGCTCCTCTTGGCAATATAAGCGAATTCCTCCCTCTTCTCATCTTCTTAACAAGAGCAACTCACTAAAATTCTCACAAAAATGAGGTGGCAGGGGAGCTTCAAGGGAAAAAGGTCTAGACAGGTGTATAGGCCAAGGAGCTAAGACTACAGGTTTAGTGACCATATCAGTCAAATGTACAGAGAGGAGAATTATAGAGAAGTATTACTACATTTGAAAAGGCTGAATGCTCAATAGGGATAAATGTCTGCTACATGGGGGAAAGCCCTCAGGCCTTGGCTGTCTATGTTGTGGATTTACAGTTGGAGGATTGACAGTGTGAATGGGATTCATGACACTACGTACTAAGAGTGGGAGAGTGTGTAATACAATCTTCATGAGGATTCACAAAATATAAACTATAGTGAAATATAGGATAGAAAGAGTAAATAAGAGTATATGAAAGCCAGGGAGATTTAGTATTGTAACCCCGGTAGACCAAGTATATGAAATACTATAAGTCTTTGTGTATATCAGTGGTGGATAGACTATATGTACATACCTAATGTTTGGAGATACTGATTATATGTAGCTGCTGAGTATATGTAGCTGATGAGTATATGTAGTCGCTGAGTATATGTAATCAGATAAGCTCCCTTTGGAGTAGATTTCTTTTGGGTTGAAGTGCTGAGTGTAAAGTGTGACAATCCTGCAAAACCACATTGTCAACTCCTGATCAATGAAAAAAAAACTCTGATTCATACCTTCATGGCATAAATACACCTTCAATCCCTTTCCATCTATTTTGATCAATTTCTTTATTCCTGCAAACCAAAAGAAAAGGGTTTGAAACTTGAAATTTTTCCCCAAAATAGTTTTTCTGGAATTTCAAGATGATTTCCAATATTTTGAGGGGTGATGATAAATTCATGGCTCCAACCGTGTTGTAGTTGTTGAGGGCCCTGCATGGCCCATTTGAGCCATGGGGGACCATAGGCGACTACAAAGGGCTTTTCCAAACAAGCGCAACACCCAGGGGGTTGTGTAGAAGCCATTTTTGGGCGTGCCCAACCCCCCAAAGTTGTGCCAGAATTTTGGGCACCCCCTGGACCACACTTGGGTTCCCTCAACCCCAATTTGGGATGAACGTATACTATGTGGGACAGTTGGACCACACCTAGCAATACCAAAGCAAAATTAAAGTGAAATCAAAGTGAAATCAAAGTGAAATCAAAGTGAAATCAAAGTGAAATCAAAGTGAAATCAATTGAAGTATCCTAGATATTAAAGTGAAATTTGACACATCTTTCTTAACTCAAAAGTGAGAAAATTTTGCAGTTGTCCATTTGAAATTTGGATTGAATACTGAAGTAGAATTGCAATTTTTTTGCATTATGGGAACAGTGCCAAGCCCTAGTCCTTGTGATGTGGCTGCGTTGAAGGACTACATCAATAGTGCCGTTAACAAATCTTTGGAAAAAAAGGATTTGGTTAATGAAACATTGGAAGCCCCAATTGAATCCTCATCTAGGGTGGCAATTGAGGAACAAAACGTTTCACAGTTGGATTTGACCTCTGGTTGTGAGTAAAATTTTATGTTAATGAGGCCTTTGACTGATTTAATTTTATTGAAACCAATTGAGGGATTGTAATTATGAAACTATGAAACTATGAAACTATGAAAACTATGAAAATATGACCATAACCAATAAATGTTTACAAGATCCACTTGACCCACCTCCCGTGAGAGCATTTCCTACTAGGGAATAGGTGCAAGACTATTGTCAAACATGGGCTATGAAGCATGGTTACTCTCTGAACATTTTAATCTCAAATAAAGATAAATATGTGGATTTGGCCTGTGATTGACATGGTTCCTACTTGGGGCAACTCCTTACTGAATGGTCTTGGAAAGCTCACACAAGGAAGGTTGGGTGCAAGTTTTTAATCCATGCAAGTTGCACAAAGGCAGAACCCTTGTGGCAACTCTCCTACAAAGAAACTCAACATAACCATAAACCATCAGAACATCCCTCTGTGCATCCTCAACTGAGTAGAGTTACTGGGGTAGCCTTAGAAAATTTAATAAAAGTCATGAATGATGGGCTCAATACCTTACAACTTCAGAGAAAACTGAGCAAGATTGATGGCAGTGATTATGTTGATGACCAAACAATCTATAACACTAAGCAGAAGGTGGCTCTTGAAGAACTAAAGGGTAAAAGTGTTATGGAAGTACTCTACAAACAGCTTGAAGAATCAAGTTGTATTCATGGGTCAAAATTCAGTGGAGAGGGTCACTTAAAGGCCTTATTATTGGCCCACCCAGATTCATTAAAGCTTTCCAAAAAATCCATCATATTTCTATGTTGGATTGTACTTATAAAACAAATAATTGAAAAATCCTGCTATTGCATGTTTTAGGAATGACAGCCAACCGGAAAACTTTCACAAAAGCTCTTGTTTACATAACAAAAGAAACTTTTTAGTTATACAGTTGTTCTGTTAAAGAATTAAAGGAGTTGGGTTATAATCCTGGTCAGAGAATTCCAAAATTCTTTGTGACAGACTGTGAAAAAGCTCTTATTTATGCAATTGAATCTTGTTTTCCAGAGTAATCAAGAAAATCTTGCACTTGGAAATTGTCTAAAAAAATACAAGCAAACTTTAAAGGGCGCTTTGTTGATGATTTTGAAGGATGGAAAAGCTTTATGACTCTATGGGCAAAGTACACGCCTCAAAGACAAAGGAGGAGGTGGAGGTCAATGATGCAGAAATTAGATTAGGTCCAAATGACTGCTTCTTATTCTTCCTAGTTTTGGCTTTTGACCTTTTGAATTGTATAGTGTTTCTTGAAAGACTATGAGAATGTGCTCAAGTATATGAAAAATAACATTTTCCCTATCAAAAAGATGTTTGTAATGGCGTGTACTTTTATAAACCCAGATTTTTGAAACAAAACAACTTCTTTGGTTTTAGGGGCCATGCCACTCTCAAACAATTCCTTGAAAACTATTTGGGAAAAATTTTGGATGTTTGGAAAAACCTTGAAAGAGCAGTTTTGAATCAAATTAAATTGGTTCATGCATCACTACACAACTCTCAAATTAAGTTAGGGACAGTTCTCCCACATGAACTTTTACCATTGGGATACAAATTTGATTTAGAGGCAATTCAGCTTATTAGGGAAAAATTCAAGAAGTTCAAAAGTGATCATGATGGCAAAGTGTGCACCAAGTCATACTCCAAGACTATGGGTTTTCCCTGTTCATACCAAATAGGTGAACTTCTAGCATTCAGAGGATTGATGGTACCCAAAGATGTTCATCCTCAGTGGATTTTGGACTATGACCCTTGCAGTTCTAGTTCAGTAAGTTGGCTTAAGTTGGATTTTTCAAATCACTATGTGATTAATGCTTTTTGATTAATGCTTTTTGATTAATGCTTTTTGATTAATTATTCCTAATTCACTAATAGTTGATCCTTTTGAGTTTTTGAAGTGAAACATGGACAAAATGCTGAGCATTCCTCAGTTACGCAAAAAAGTGAATGCAATGATCTTGGAATCTCCAGATTATAAGCAAGGCGGCCTATTGAAGTATATCATTTGGAAGATCACAAAATATTGATTGAAGCCAAGACTTGAACCTGAATTCTTACAACCAAGTAGGGGACAGCCAGAATTGACAGATACATGGAGAGAACCATCTTGGTTTGAGCATGTTGAAAAACAACTCAAGTGGGAAAATAGGACTGGAAGGGTTCCAAATAATAAAAGAAGAAAAATTGTAAGTCTTTTCTTTTGGAAAATGTTTGTTTTTTGGGTTTAATGAACATAATAAATAATGATGAATTGTTAGTCAAAGTCTGCAGGATCAGAATCTGAATTTCATAGTTCAGAGTAAGATACTGAAAGTGAATTGGGATCACTTAATTTGGAATCAGAATCCTCTTCAGAGAAAGAGAATGTGCAGCAATGCTCAACCAGAAGCTCATCTTTGGTGGGTATTCATTTAATTGATCTGATTAAAGAAATTAATACTAAGTTAGTTGTCATGATAGGAACCAAATGTGAAATACATCAATCAAATACCCAAGAAATTCCATAAGTTCTTGGGTGAGTTTTGGGATCCAATTGGAGATGAGAATTGCGGATTTAGAGTCATTTCTAAATCTCTTGGTTATAAAGAACATGGTTGGTTTAAATTTAGGAAGGAAATGATTGAAACATTAGAGAAACATAAAGCATGCTACATTAAGATGATTGGTGGTGCAAAGGAGGTATAAAAAATTAAACAAAGTCTTGATTTTGAAGACATCAATCAAAAGATTCCCTCTTCAAAAAGGTTTTCTAAAACAGATATGGGACAAATATTAGCAAAAACATACACCAGACCTATATGTTTCATTTCATTGGAGTCAGGTTTTTCTTATAATCCAATGAAAAATGGTGTTACAGATCAATCAGAACCTATTTATATTTCCTTTGCAAACAATAAGCACTGAGTTCTATTGGCACTTGAGGAAGAAATGATTCCATGCCCACCCATTTTAGCAAAACTGCGTTCCTTGATTTCTAAAAAAGCCTCTGGTTGGGTTGATAATCTCAAAGATAAACTGAAAATTTATTATAGATTAAAGAGATTATAGACTTTGAATTCATTTCATCATTGTGTTTCATATAAATTGTAATTCTAATGCAGCCAACAAGTTCCATTAATATGAAGGGTTATCACATTTTCAACATCATTATTTTGAGTGTTTTGAGTTAACATCATTGTATTTAGTGTTTTGAATGAGATTTCAATGGTAAGTCAGTTCAACTTGAGTGGGCTGATTCCATCATAAGGATTATTTTACTCCTTATGATGGGATCATCTTAACACAAGTTGAACTGGTTTTTTTTGGTGTTTCAAGTTTAGGGCTAGTCCAGTTAATTTTTTTTTTTTGGTTCTTTTTACTTTGGGGCTAGTTCATTTAATAGTACCAGTTTTTTTTTTTTGATTAATTTATTTATTTTTTTGTGTTTATTTAACCAGTTTTTGATTTTTTGGTTGATTTCTGTTTTTTTTGGAAGGCATATTTAGTTTATGGGCTATGTTATTACCATTTAATTTTGTTTTTTTTTTGGCTCACCACAGTCTGGTGGAATGTGGGATTCCACACAACTACATTCAGGCTATGTGGAGTTCTACACGGCTGGAACGTAGTCATGCAGCATCCCACACAAGCCTGGACCATGGTGTGTGGGCAGCGCGGTTCTTTGGGCCATGGGGACATGGAAATGGCTCAAATTTGGTTGTTGGCCTGCCACACGGCTCAATGGGCTGTGGATTTAACATTACCCTATTTTGAGTGACTTCTATGAAGATAATGGCTATCATCACACAAACATTATGTGAATGATACCTCCTCAAAATCACTTTCTTATGTATTTTTGTGACTTTTCAGGGCTTAATTAAATCATTTTGTGTTGTTTTTTGACATTTTCAGTTCATTCTCTGCATGCATCATTTTTATTTTCAAATTTTCAATTTTTTTTGTGTGTTTTCATTATCATACCAATTTTTGGGATTTCTCATCATATCTTTTGGTTATATTGATGGAAGAAAGCTACTTGATTAGCACTATAAACTTTACAAGCTCTGGCCTTCAAAAAAAACTATTGGAATATTACTTAATTCTACATCCAATAACTAGTGATTCCTTTTGTTTTTTTTTATCTCTATCCTTTATTTCCCTCAACTTTCTCTGGGTCAGGGGTCATTCCCATTCAAGACCCTCACGCGCTTGATCTAACTTGGCGCTTGATCCACTTAACCGCCCTCACAAGCTTGATCCAATTACTGCATATTAATTATGGTTACATTTTCTCAGCCTCTTCAAATATCCTAGTCTCATTGAGATTCAATCCTCTTTTCTCTTGCCCAACTTTCTTCTTTTACATTTCTAAAATTAGGTCATTCAATCTAAAACATCAAATAGGATCAAGAAATCAGAAAGTGTTGGAAACTGTTGAGGACTCAAGATAATTTGGTGTGACCACCATCCATACCTCCTTCATGACAAGGAATTGTAAATTTTGTTCTGTAGTCTTTTTATTTGTCAATTCCCTTCTCAACTTTAGTATGGTGTGTGGTGGCAGATGTTTTCATAGTATCAATCTGATCTCCTCTCCCTTATTTTTTCCATTTTATTTATGTCAGTTTGGGTATGGTATTTATCACATATTATTCTTTAATTTTCACTTCACACATTTGTGTCTTTTGTTCTAACTCCTGTTATCAGTTTTCTGGTTTTAAAATTATTATTTCTTGAGACTTGGAAATATTATTTCATCACAATTAACAGTCAAATTTGATCATCTAAAGAACTTCCAATCTCAGTCAACCAGAAAATACATAATGACCAACTCTCTTACCCCCAAAATTCTCAAAACGGCTATAGAGGCCATTCCCTTACTCATGCCAGAAAATTTCTGAATATTGCGGAATCAATTAGTTAACATGACGGACCTATAAGAGGATTTATACGCCAAAATCACAAAAGAAGGAATGGATTCCAATTGAAATACAATAGAAATTAATTGCATCAACAATGTACAGATTTGGACCATTCTAACCTCCAAAATAGACACAACAGTACAAGCAAACATCATTACTTCAGACAACCAGGAAGTTGCACGTAAGATATGGTTGGACACAAATGAGTACTTTGCATCCAATCACCTGTCCACCTGTTCCAGGATTTTCAAGGAATTTTTATGAACTACCTTCTCCCACTCAAACATTCCCAGTTTCATTACAGACACTAAAAAAGCCATGTCCAGGTTCCACAAAGTTGGAATTGATCTACCAACAGACATTATTTCCTATCTCATTCTGGAGAAGCTACCCTTGAGCATGGACATAGTTGTTCAGAAAATCACTCATTTAGACAAAATGATCATGCAGGATCCATTTCTAGGTCACCTTCAAATGTTCAAAAATAACAAGTTTCTGAGCAAAGAAGCTCCTCCAGAAAAACAAAAATAAAGCCCCAATTCTGTTGCCTTTCTTACCACCAAAATCAAATCCTGTGACAACAAATGGCATACTCCAAGAGCTGCTCATCCTGAAGGCAGGTGCTGGAAGTTTTACATGCACTTCAGACCTTTTTTTCCAAGGAAGAAGAAAATGGGAGTGGATTCTGTTACCAATGGAACCTCAGTTAGCTCCTTTCACAAGAGGTTGATTTTCTCTTCTGATTGCTATGTGATGGATTCTGGATTTTCAAGACACATTGTATATAATCTTAAATTATTCTCAAACTTAGACATATCACTAACCAGATACATCTCAACAACATTGGGAGGGAACTCTCTTGAATATGACAGAGTTGGTTCAATAAATCTGATGGAAGGTAAGAATTGGGAATTATTCTCTCTGATGTACTTTTTTCTCCCAATTCTACAGCTAGTTTTATGTCTATGAGAATCCTTGTTCTTGATGGGTTTGATTTTGATTTTAGAAGAAATGATCTTGTAACCCAGAAAGATCACTGGAGAAAAGTAGGGTCTTACAAATGAAATATACCCGTACTTCAATTTTCCAAACCCAATCATGGTCAAGTTTCACTTCTGACTTGGGATGAATTAATCCATAGATCACTTGGGCAGACTAGCTGCGGCAGAATTAGACAAAAACTAGTCTTACAAATAAAAAAATCAACAATTTGTGAAGCCTGTGCCATCAGCAAGATAACTCAAGCGCCATTCAAAAATAAGCATCCATGTGCTGAAAGACCATTTCAAGAATTGCACTCCAACTTGCTGGGACCCATTCATCCTTTGAGTATTAATGGTGATTTTTATTTCTTAACAGTAGTGGACAGCTGTACATGATATTTCACTTTCATTCCCATAAAAAACAAAGTCAATGTGGCAAGTACCTTAAAATTTCTCATTGACATCAAATATAAGAGATTCAATTATGGTCCAATGATTCTTCACTCAGATCTGTTAAAATACGGATTTTGCATATTAGTGTGTAATTGAAATTGGATGAACAAATGGGCCTCCACGTCCCATTGGACATACTTGGGCCATGTGGGCCTATGTGGATGTTATTGGTTTTGGGCATTTGGGCGCCAAAAATGTTTTCCAAGTTCATTGGGACATGGGCCTTGAAAGGCCTGTCAGGGTGGATGGGCCACTTAGCCAGATGGGCTTATCTGGGAATTTATGGGCCGGAGGATTATTATTGACATACTTGGCCAGATGGGCTGGCCCGCCAAAGTATGCTTTTCAGGGTCATTTGGGCCGCCTCCCGTGTTGGGGCCCGCTTGGGGCCACTTATTTCTCAACATGGTTCCATTTTGGGGCCCAACGGCCCGCGTAGGGCCGTTGTGAAGGGCAGGGGACTCCATTTGGAGTCCCCCCACCCACTGTGTGCGGGGCTGGAGGCCCCTGCCTCGCTCCCTCCCCTTGCTTGGTTGCAAGGGGGAGGGAGTATGTCTGGTTCCTCCTCTACCAGACCAGCAAGCCAGCAAGGTGGGAGGGGACTTGATCACCCCCCCCACCTCAAGACCTATGAAAATGGGGCCATCTCCCCCCCCCCCCCCGTTACCAAGGGGGAGGCAACCAATGGGGCTGGGTGGTCCTGACCACCACCCAGCCCACCTTCTGTGTGACAACCCCTGGGGGTTGATACCCCCAGGGCCCCTAGAGGGGGATTTGGTCACCTCCCCAGTGGATTTGAGCAAAGGAGGGGGGGCGCATGCCCGCTGGTTACACCCCCCCTCATGAGTTCTTGGTTGGACCTAGAGTGATTCTGGGTCCAACCTGGCCATTTTGAGGGCCAGGGGCCTGGTTGCAGGATTCAACCAGGCCTGAGAGTTTATAGAAAAGGAAAGTATGGTTAGAAGAGACATGTAACCAGGTAACAGGGCTTGTTGTAATAGACAACCAGCCAGCGTCTGAACAGAAAGGGCTAGTTCAGCCCTGTGAGGGTGGAAACACCAAATTTAACCTGTACAGGCTGGTAAAAATGGTTCAGAACTAATGCCAAGTGGGCTGAGTAATCCCAAACCAAGTAACAGGGCTTGTGGAGCTTGTAGAGCCCATTTGGGGCGGAATTTTTGCCTTTTGCTTTTCATTACATGAGCTCCACATGAGCACCATCATTTGTACTTAAGGAGCTCTTCTCCCTGCTGTTTTCTGTTGAATTCTTAGTATCAAGCTGTTTTTTTGCTCTGCACATTTCATGTTGTGTCTTAGTCTGTTTCCCATATTTTCATCTTTTTATTTCTATCTTTATGTCTTTTATTTATATATTCCATGATTGCTAATAGTATCTGAGTGAAGTGTCTAAAGCAGACTATCTTCTGCAGTCATGGTGACTGTGAATACTCCACATTTAGTTGTCACCTTCAAGACACAATCCCACTCTCACTCTGATCCTCACAAGTAAAACATTGCAACTTAAATCAACTCAAATCAATCAACTCAGAAACTCAAGCCAATCATCTTGAACAATCCCCAAGATCTTCCAACAACCTATCAATGCTCAAACCAACAATTGCCTTCAATCTTGTGTTCAAGCCAGGCAGCCAGTTTAATCAGTAAGAGGACCAGAGCAACCAGTCTCAACTTCTTGCTCATCTCACTCACCCAATATTCTTTCATTAGTTTTTCAAGGTGCTTTGTCTCATCTACTGCAATATCTCAACTGGCATAGTTGCTCCTTGCACTTTCCCTTGTTAAATCATTTTGACTGTTTCAAACTAGGATTACTAGACCTTTGCTGATCTCCTGTCTTTGACAGTATCTCAAGTCTTGCCTCAGATCCCAACTCTTTAACATCCTCAGACTCACAGTCCTCTTTCAGTGCAATCTTGTTGGTTGTTTTGTATTTCATAAATCTTTCAAGATTCCACACTCATCTTTTGTGATTTTGTTGATATGCATTTCAGCCTGCTCTTGGTGACCAATTCAAATTTCATCGCGTTTAAAATCCTGCACCAATCAAGATGGACCGGCTGGGACCTTCTATCACATCAGGACCAGGGCGGGAATCAAATACAAACTACAAATCTTTGGCCATCAAATCCTTAATAGAGTCAACACCGCTACTTATGGCCAGCAACTATAGCATTTGGCGCAAGAAATTCAAAAAATTATTGAAACTAGGTGGAATTTTGGAGGTAATGAGTGATCCCAACAAGCTAAGGCGACTTGAAAAAGACCTGAATCAGGAATTTGTTGCACACATCATTTCCAAGCTTGATTCAAACACATACAACAATGTTATAGACAATTTCAACAAGGATGATGCGAAGCTTATCTGCTTATTGACTCAATCTCACTTTGCTTCCTCTCAGTCTGCAAACAGAGCCAGGGTGTTCAACTGATTTCTCTATCTCTTGATGGAAACCAACATCAAGGCATTTGTCACTTCTGTAAAGGTGTATCTCAAGAAAATGTTGGAGGTGGGGATCAATTTGCCATCTGATATAGTGGCATACCTTGTTCTCTTCAAGTTCCCTTCAAGCATGCAGGCTATGAAGTCACAGATAATTAATTTGACCGCAGAAATGAAGATCAATACCGTACTTAACCACCTCATTCAACACAAAAACAAGGCAATGGCTCAAGCCGAGAATGTGAAACCCATGAATATAGTCCTGTAGAGAGGCCCAAGGTGCAAGAATGGCAAGCACAATCCTGCGGTCACCTCACACCCTGCCAGCTCATGCTAGTTTGAATTTCCCAAACTGAAGCCCCCAAAAGCACACATTGAGGGAAGAAGGGGAAGTCCAAAACCACAAACAAAGCTCACTTCTACTTGTTTTTCTGCAATGGGACATTGATTGATGAACAGCTATCCCAGCAATTCATCCTGGACTCTGGATGCTCAGTGCACATGATTGTTGACTTGCAAGCATTCCTTGATTGTTTGATCAGTAACCAGAACAAAAAAATCCAGACAGGTAAGAAGGAGGCAGCCATTCTGATCAAAGGAACAGGAAAGGCTTCCTTGTCAATCAAGGATGCGGACTTGATCCTATTGAACTCCGTCTGGGTTCCCAAATTTACTGTCAATCTGATATTGATTCTTTCTCTGATGAACCAAGGGGCTTGTCTGAGAGTTTCTCAAAGCAGAAACCCAGCATGTCCTACCTATTGTCACAAGGAAAAATTATCATGTTGGGTCAAATCATAAACAACCTATTCATGATCAACATTTCAATAAAACCAAAGGGGTCTTACTACTCTAGCCATGAACTCCTTCAAATTCATAGATCTGTAGGCCACGCAAGCACCAACAGGATGGAACGGTACCTCAAGCTGGCAATTCCTGCCATCCAAAAGCATGAATTCAAATGTCTCAGCTGCAACAAGTTGAAAAGAACCCGCAAACCGTTTAACAGCCAACAGCAATCAGTGAACCGGTGCTTCAAAAGAGTTCACGTTTACTGATGGGAAGGATAAGTTCAACGTCAAAAGGAGGGTTTTGCTAAATTCTTAACCTGATTGACTTGCACTCAGGCTACATAGCTTGTTTCCCTCTGCGTGCTAAGAACAATGCGGCGGAGACAATCATTTTTATCATCAAAAACCAGAACAGAAAAACAGGTTCCTATCCCGCCAAGGTCTGCTTGGATGGGGGCGGAGAATTTTCAAAAGCCAAATTCCAGAATTTTTACCAATCCCAAAACATTAATCAAATTGTAAGTGAGACTTACCACTCTCAACACAAAGGAAGAGTAGAAAGGGCAAACAGAACCATAATTGAGTCAGCCAGAGCAATCATCTCCGACACCAATTTGCAAAAGTCACACTGGCATGAAGTCATATGCGGCTCTTGCCTCATTCTCAACCAAATACCAAAAGAGAAGGACGGAGTATCACTCTGGGTAATGATGCAAAAGAAAGATCTACCACCTGGCTACATCTCACCAATTGGGACTGGGGTCATCTATTGACTCAAATCCACTGAAATCAAGTCAAATTTTTGACAAGAAAGGCACGCCGGGGATTCTGGTTGGATTCAATCCAAAACTGCTGTCCTACAAGATCATGAAGGCCACAGGTAAAATCATGGACACTAAGCATGTGATCTTCAACTCTCAAAAGCCCATCAAAGCTTCAATTGTGAAGTATGAGTTCAACACAAACACCACTGAGCCAAAAATATCCAAATCAAGAAACCCAACAAATTCCCCAACTGACAATCCACAAACCATCAAATTTGAGTCTCCTGCAACTGTGGAAGACGAGTCCTAGTCGGAGATGGAATCTGACACTAACGCAGCGTTGGAGGAGCATCTTTGACTAAACCTGAGTGACAGACAAACCCTGGCCAAACATGAAAGATATGGGTTTTTAGCTGATAAATTACCAACTTCTCTTGAGGAGGCAATGAGCATTCCCAAATGGAAGGAATTGGCCCTCAAATAATTTGGCACAATAGAGGATCAAGGTGTTTGGGAGGACGCGGACAAGAGCACAGTCACCAATCCTCTCAACACAGTTCCTGTGTTCAAAATCAAGATCAATGCCCATGGCAAAGCTCCAATTTTAAAGACTTGGCTCTGCGCTCAAGGGTTTAACCATAGGTACAGCCTTGACTATTTAGAAACATATGCTCTGACAGGTAAAGTCGCCTCTGTCAGGGTCCTCCTGACCTATGCAGCGGATAACAAAATTGAAATCTTTCAACTGGATGTAAAAGGTGCCTTCCTTCATTCCAAAATTGAAAAACAGGTTTTTATCAAGACGCCATACAGATTTAATAGAACTTCAAAGTACTTAAAACTCAATAAATTTTTATACGGGCTCAAACAAGCACCAAGAAACTGGTAAAAAATGCTAAGCAAGTGGATAAAAAATCAAGGTTTCAGGGAATACAACTGCAATCCATGTCTCTACATGGGTGACAACAAGGTGACTTTTGTATTCTTTCACATGGATTATCTGATTGTGACGGGAAACACCAAATGATTCAAAGAAAAGTTTCTTTGTAGGTTCAAAAATTTGTCTGCTCATCCACCCAACACGCTCCTTGGTATGAAAGTAGTCCAAAGTGGTGGCCTAATTCATTTATCCCTACCCCTGCATATTGAAAAATGGCTCAAAAAAACTGATTCTAATTGACTGCAAGCAAGTCTCCACACCACTCACGCCAGGTCTTCATCTCAAGACTTCCAACAATGAAAACCACACCAAGTTCCTGGCTCTGAATATGAATTATTGCTCTCCTATAGGGAGACTGAATTTCATTGCCTGCCTGGCGCATCCGGATATCAGCTTTGCTGTATCTTGCCTAGCAAGACACTCCAAATGGCCAGGTCTCATTCACTGGCAAGAAGTTCTACACATTTGGTGCTACCTATCCGGTACCCAAAATCTGAGACTAATGATTGGTCCTCAGTCAATCACAGACCAACTGGTATGTTTTAGCAATGCCATGTGGGCGGATGTTCCTGAAAACTGTATCTTGCAGAGTGGATTCATTTTCACCTTCAAAGGGAGCACGTTATACTGGACCAGCAAACTTCAGCAGTCTATCACACACTCTTTGACTGAGTCCAAATGCAACTTCTTTTCTAGCTGTCATCTGGAAGCGCACTGGCTTCAGAAACTGATCAAATACATCTATTTCCTCAAATTCAGATGTCCTCTCCATTTAATCAAAAATAAAGACCTGAATGACAAAATCAAGAAATTTGGCTTGTGCTCAAAGGCCAAACACATAGACATTAAAACTAAGAGTCTTTGAAAAAACTTCAAAGCCAGTCTCATAGATTTCAAATTGCTTCCGTTTCTCTCCATGAGCGTGGATGCACTTACCAAAGCGGCCAACAAAACCTCAAATGTAAGGCTGATAAATAATTTCAGCTCTATTGTTCACTGATAAAAAATTTGTGGGGGCTTGTTGAATTCTTAGTATCAAGCCTTTCTGTTTCTCTGCACATTTCATTTTGTGTATTATTCTGTTTCCTATATTTTAATCTTTTATTTCTATCTTTATTTGTTTTATCTATTCCATGACCCCTTATAGTATCTGAGTGAAGTGTCCAAAGCGCACTATCCGCTGTAGTCACAGTGACTGTGGATACTCCACATTTGGTTGTCACCTTCAAGACACAATCCCACTCTCACTCTGATACTCACAATTCAAACATTGCAACTTTTTTCAACTCAAATCAATCAACTCAAAAACTCAAGCCAATCATCTCAAAAAATCCCCAAGATCTTCCAACAACCTATCAAAGCTCAAACCAACAATTGCCTTCAATCTTGCGTTCAAGCCAGGCAGCCAGTTTAATTAGTAAGAGGAACAGAGCAACCATTCTCAACTTCTTGCTCATCTCACTCACCCAATATTCTTTCATTAGTTATTCAAGGTTCTTTGTCTCATCTACTGCAATATCTCAACTGGCGTAGTCTCCCTTGCACTGGCCCTTAGTAAACCGTTTTGACTGTTTTGAACTAGGATTACTAGACCTTTGCTGATCTACTGTCTTTGAAAGTATCTTGAGTCTTGCCTCATATCCCAACTCTTTAACATCCTCAGAATCATAGTCCTCTGCCAGTGTAATCTCCTTGGTTGTTTTGTATTTCATACATCTTTCAAGATTCCACACTCATCTTTTGTGATTTTGTTGAAATGAATTTCAGCCTGGTCTTCGTTACCAATTCAAAATTCATCATTTTCCCTTAATTCATTTATCAATTCATTCACATTCACAAGTGTGCCATTGCCTCTGCCTCAGATTAAAGATCCATCATAAGACATTATAGTCTCAGCATTTGTTTTGCTTTAAATACTTCTCTTTGACTAAGCTTATGGGCCAATAATTTGGACAAGATTGTGGAACCAAGTTCTGGAACCACAGCCTCTCTAACTACTGTAAGGAAAACAAATCAGAAAGACCTTCTCTGATGCCTATTCACCACAACAGAATGAACTAGTGGAACAATTCAATTGACTCATACTAGAATCACCTAGGACAGCTCTTTTTGACTCACAACTTAATAAGGGACTTTGTAATGTTATTATCAAGTTGTGTGCCTTTGCACTAAATCAATTTCTGTCCCACAAATCAAAGAAATCTCTGTATGAGCTTTTTAAAGAAAATGTATTAGAAATCAATTACTTTCATCCTCTGGGTAATCCGGTCAGCTACATTCTCAAAGACAGGCCTTCCTTATCCAAACTGGATCCACGCGGGATCTTTGGTTGTCTGATTGGTTAAAATGAAAATTTACTGTCTTACAAGATTCTTAAAACTGTCAATAAAGTAGTTGAAACTAAAAACATAAATCTACTGGATTTTGACACCAATCCAAAAAAAATGAGAATGATGTGGTGATAGGGGATTGGTGCAATGAATCTCTCTTTCCCAAATTTGAAGGATCTAATGAAGTTGACATCATAGCTTTGGCTGCTCCTCTTCCCATGCCTCCTCCAGCTGAAGCACCAACCTCCATAATCCAAATTGAACCCATTTGACCTGTCAAAACTGTTAGTCAAAGGGAAGACACTTCAGAAGAAATTACTCCCCAGTACAACTTATGTGAACAGGTTCCATCAATCAAACCTCAAAAGTATTCATATGTCTCTGTTGTTACTAGCACTTCTCCCAATCACTCTTCTAAAAGACAAATTGAGCTAGATGAACCTTAATTTCATGGTGTGTGGGAAGATGTTGACATTGAACCCAATTGCTACCTCAGAACTATGTGGTTGGACAAGGTTCAACCAGCCAAAAGTATTTCTCCAGAAAAAAGGAAATCTTGACTGTGTATCATGGGTAATCTACAGGCGCCTGGATTGTATTTTGGTGATACTTATGCACCAACCGGGAAATTCACAACACTTTCACTCCTTCTTTTAAGTGGTTTAGACCTAAAGCTAGAAATTTTTAAATTTGACGTTAAGGCAGCTTTCTTGTTTGCTTCTCTGGAAGAAGGAATTTACATTCTCAAACCAAAGGAAAGCAAGAGTTTTTTTGAGGTTTCTGATATTAAATAAATTTCTCTATGGTCTGCGTCAAGCTCCCTCAAATTGGTACAAGACAATCACAGGATGGTTGGTAGACATTGGTTTCAATCAATACAACACAGAACCGTGTCTTTACACTCATAAAACCAGATTCTCATCTGTATTCTTTCACTTAGATGATCTCATTGTTAGTGGGAAATTGAGTTTTTTTGAAAAAGAGTTTTTGAAAATTTCCACGTTCATCAGCACACAAACCCAACACAATCCTCAGAATGGAATTTAGAAAGGTTGAGAATACAATCACTTTGACTCAGAAGAAACTCATTGAAAAGACATTGGACAAGCTGAATCTGTCCAACTGCAGACAGTTTGTGACTCCCCTCACTCCTGGAGCTCAGTTAGTTCCAGCCTATAAAAGAAAACAGACAGAGTTTAATAAACTTGGTATAAACTTTAGGAGTTATACAGGTATCTTGAACTATCTTTCATGTAGAACTCAACCAGACATCTTGGAAGCAGCTTCTATTCTCTCTTGATTCAATCAAAATCTGGAGATCTGTCATTGGAAAGAACTTCTTCACTTCTGGAAATACTTGGTTGGGACTTCATCTCTTTCTCTTGCTCCTCATGCTGACTCAAGTGGAACAGAATCTCTGACAGTATTCACAGACGCAAAATGGGCAGATGATCCACACAAGTGTAGGTCTCAAATGGGTTTCATTATATTTTAGAAATCTTCTCCAATTGTGTGGAAAAGCAGAAAACAGAGCAACTTCACTCTTTCTTCCACAGAGGCAGAATTAAATTCTCTGACCAATGGAGCACATGAATTGCTCTGGATTCAATCAATCATATTTGAACTGTGAAGAAAACCTCAAGTTCAACCCTCCAGATTCCCAGTTGAAAAAAAGGACTTATAGATAAAATTAATCACTTTGGCTCTAATTTGAAAACAAAGTACATTGACATGAAAATGAAATTTCTGCGCAACAAATCATCTTTAGAAAAAATTTATGTTGAACTCATCACAACAGACTGTATGGTTGCCAAAGCGCTCACTAAGGTCTCCAGCAGAAAAGCACTAGAGCTACTCACATCAAAGTGTTTTAAGCCTGGGGTGTTGGAATAATACTTTATTCTACATCCAATAACTAGTGTTTCCTTTTGTTTTCTTTTATCTATATCCTTTATTTCCCTGAAATTTCTCTGGGTCATGGTTTATTCCCATTCAAGCCCCTCACGCGCTCAATCTAACTGGGTGCTTGATTCATTTAGCCACCCTCACAAGCTTGATCCAATTACTGAATATTCATTATGGTTACATGTTCTCAGCCTCTTTAAATATCCTATTCTCATCAAGATTCAATCCTCTTTTATCTTGCTAGACTTTCTTCTTTTACATTTATCAAATCAGGTCATTCAATCTAAAACATCAAATAGGATAAAGAAATCAGAAAGTGTTGGAAATTTTTGAGGACTCAAGATACTTTGGTGTGACCACCATCCTTACCTCCTTCATTAAAAGAAATTCTAACATTTTTTCTGTATTCTTTTTTCTTGTCAAGTCCCATCCTATCTTTGGCGTGGTGTGCGGTGGCCGCTCTTTTCATAGGATCAATCTGATCTCCTCTCCCATATTTTGTCTGAGTTCATGTTATTTCAGTCAGCTTGGGTATGGTATTTATTTCATATTATTCTTCAATTGTTACTTCACGCATTTTTTTCTTTTTTTCTAACTCCTTTTATCAGTTTTCTGGTTTTAAAATTATTACTTCTTAAGACTTGGAAATACTATTTCATCACAAAATTTTGAATTTTAATTACACACTGGGAAGGCTCATATGAAAAAATTCTACAATCATAACCTCTTCAGTTCTGAAATCAATTGAAATTTATCCCCAAAAACAAGGAACCACTATTACCAAATTATATCCATACTTTTATTTTACTTTGAAACTTTTTCCTTCATTTGAATCATTGAACAAAGATTTTTACCTAATTATCTTTTATAATTAGTTAAAAATGAATTCATTGCATTGATTTTTCCTCACATTCAAAAATTTAGCTTTCCATTTTTCTTTTCCTGAATTTCTTTTCATCACCAAAATCTTAGCTGAAGCCAAGCCTTTTGGGAATAAAAACTTTTTCAACACCTTTTAAATGGTGTATTCTGTCTTGCCTGTCTTTTCATAGTTGATTTACCTGTCACCACATGTCTCCAATTCCTCAAATTCCCTTATTCACATTTTTCTAGTTACCTACCACCTTTTTTCTTTACTATCTCAGTCAGTACCTTGCTCCTAAATAAATAAAAGCCTCAACCCCCCCAAAAAATACCTTCTTCCCCACTTTGTGCTTGTCTAAAATCACTATTTCTGTTTGTCAAAGTTCTTCTCCCCACTTTCCCTGGTCCCTGACCCCTCTTTCCATTTCCAAAGGTGTTTATTTTTTTCTGTATCCTTTCCTTATGTTCTATCTGTATATTTCCTTGTCTCTACACTTAAACCAAACCTTGCAATCCACCTTTTGCTTTTCCAAACTCACTAGGTCTGTTTTTTGAAGCACTTCTCATTGAACTCTCTTTCTTTTTCCAAATTTTCATTTGTTCAAATTCTACTCCCCCTTTCTCTGGTCCCTGACCCCTCTTTTGGGTTCCAAAGGTTTTCATTTTTTTCTGTCTCCTTTCCTTATGTTCTATCTCTATATTTCCTTGTCTCTCATCTTAAACCAAACCTTGAAATCCACCTTGTGCTTTTCCAAAATAACTAGGTCTGTTTGTTGCAGTGCTCCTCCATGAAACCTCTTTCCTGTTTGAAAAATACATATGTTGAATTTTAGCTCACCCCTTTCCCTAGTCCCTGACCCCTCTTTCAAGTGTAAAACTCCAAACTGTTCTGAGCTTGAGGCATTTTTGTGGAGGGGAAAGGTACTGTTTAGGCTGCCCTCCCAAGATTTAAAAAAAAATAAAATGTAACCAGGATCAAGATCCAGTGACTTGTAAATAAGGAACCAATGGATACAATGAGTTTGGAAGTATTTTGTAGCAATGTAGAACAACAATATCTGAGGCAAGATGGTGTGGGAAAAGACTTGAAAAAATAATTCAAAGTTTTTTCAGAGTTCAATGGAACAAGACAGTTGTAAGTAACAACGCCCACAAGCTAATAACTCTGGTTGTCAGCAGAAGATGAGGAAAGATCAACTAAATCCCAACCAACCTCCAGGATCTCAATGAAACCGCCCAACTCTCCACAATCAAGCACTTGAAGGGTACCAGATGACTGTGGGTGGCTGTATAAAACAAGGCAATTCGTTTTATGAAGCTCTAGAAGCAAAACAGTAACAAATCTGAGAAAGAATGACCCAAAACTTCCCAAGAGACTCAGGAATAGTGGGGCAGAATTCAACTTTAAGGAAATAAAGGGAGGTTGAACAATCCAGTTTTCAAACTTAAAGAAACCTCTCAGCAAAACATGACTGGTTCCAGAAGGACAATCAAATGAATGATCAGGATCAAAGTGTTGGGAGAAAGGGATAAACAGAGTGGCTTAACATACTCAAGAATTTGAGCCAATGAATTCTTCTTCAACCAGAAATGCTATTGGTTGGTGATAAGGATCAGGTCACAGAAAACAGATCAAAGGATTGATTATGGAGGCTCAAGGGATCAAGGGGAAATAAAAAGAAATGCCCAGGATAAGGATGCTCAGACAAGGCAAAGGGCCCCACCAATTTATTATTTAGATGATGATGATAGGATGGATTTTTTGATGATAGCTGATGATGGGGCAAAAAAGAAGGGGAGATCCCCTCCTTTTATGGAAACAAGCCATGCGCAAGCAACAGCTTGCGGTTTTGAGGCAAAGGATCAAGAGGTTGAGTTGGGCAAAAGCACTGACAGCCACAAGCAAATGCTTGCTGGACAATCAGGTGAGAAATCCAAGGGCAATGGTATTTTTGGGGGTGACTTGCGGAAGCTCCAAAGGCCAGGATGATGAGCGCGGATGTGCGGGTAGGAGGATTGTAAGATTGCAGTGCTTGGATTATGGGATCTTGAGAATGTCCAACAGCAATACAACTTGGGAGATGAGTGGCCGTTGGTGGAGGGTTTGAATGAGTGGGAAATGACCCTCTCTGCGCGCTTGGATAAAAAAATTTTGGTGCCAAGCGCAACAAGGAGGAGTTGAACCAAGGATCTGGGAATTTGGAAGCGCTGGAGGGTGCTTCCTTGACAGTTAGGACAGGAGGAGTTAGTAGTAACAAAAGAAGAAGATTAACCATAGCAATTTTTTTTTATTTTTTTTTTGAATTTTGAAATTTTCTGCCTTTTTTTGAGGTGCACCAAATTTTTCACCACATCTCTCCTCAAATTACAGACTGTCCCTAGTCTTTGTCTTGAATTTGAAGATATAAAGAAAAGTAGGCATACAAGGAAATTGAGACAGAAGAATGGCCATTTGTTGATCTTGAGAGTGGTTGAAGAGTTGAAAAATATCTTGATCCATCCAAAAGAGCCCTAGAACCAGCTGAGATAAAACAAAGAAGGCTTCCCAGGTGCTCACGTATGTGGAATACAGTAGTGTTTCACAAAAAAAAACACAGAAAATGACCCTGGTGGTGCACAATTGGGAGGACTGACTTCTGAGATAAGTTACCTCTGCAACAATGAAACTTCTTGAATTGGTCAGCAGAGAAACTTCTGGCCAACTGAGTACCATCCAGGTCCTCCAAAACATAAGATTGACTTCTAACCTGACAAACCACCCAATAAGGACCTTTCCAGCAGTTTGAAAAAAGCTTGCCTCACTGGGTTTCCAAAGATCAATTAGAAGCTAAAAATAGGTCACCAGGATTTAAGGGATCCCTGATTTGATTTAAGTGCTTATGTTCCCAATACTGAACCAATTTTCCTCTTGATTCCATCATCTTCTGATAAGCTTCATCACAAACATCTTCACTTCTCTCCAGTTTCTCGGATCTAGCAACTAATAGATCAGTAGTTGAGCACAGCTCTTCCCAAGAGATACCAAAGAAAGATTCCATTTCCAGATCCAAAGGAAGAACTGCTCTTTGACCAATGATGATTTCATAACGTGATTAGCCAGTAGTCCATTTGGTTGAGATAAAATCAGAGAAGAGAACAAGAGGAAGGAATTTGCAACAATTCTTGCCACTTTCACCAGAAAGTTTAACAACTGCAGCCTTCAAAGGAGCATCCTTTTTCTACCATGCCTTGGCCTTCCAGATAATAAGGATTAGTGACTCTATGTTTTCAGGGGAGAGATTGGATCATTTCAGCAAGTTTCCCACCAAATTCAGAGCCTTCATCAGTAGATTAAGATTGAGCCAAGCCATAATTCATTGTCCAATTCTCATAAAGGAAAGCTTCCACTGATTCAGGGCCATTATTCTTAAGGAATTTTGCTTCAACCCATCCAGAAAAACCATCTCTAGCCAAAATGATGTAATTAGCACCAAATGCCTTAATATGAACCACATCCATAGCAATCCTTCCAAAGAGAGTGGACTCCCTAGAAGGATACAAAATTTCAGCTGGGTGCCTTAGATCACCCTTCTGACAAACTTCCCAACTCTTGCCCCATTGAGAGAAAAATTTCTTCAGAGATGGCCACCAGAATTGTTTGGATAATTGTTGATAAGTTTTGTTTTCCCCACAATGACCAAGACCTTCATGGAGACTTTCAAGGATAGAATCTTGTTTGGAAGGGATAGTAAAAAAAATAAGAGCACAAGGATTCCCCCTTTTCATAATCCTAGAGCCTTGTACAAAGAAATTAGAGGACTTACTTTTGAGCGATTGAAATTATCCAGCAGAGAGATCAGGAGGTTTTTGGAGAGTTAAAAGGTACTGCTCTAGTTCAAGCCAGAACACTTTTTGAAAGCCAGAATAATCTGGAGAGGAGAGGGAGAAGACAGGATTAATTAAAGGTTCTTCCTCATCCAAATCCACTCCAACATTTGATTCTTCATCTCCAAGAGGACATCAAGATAAACCATCAGGAATGATGAAAGACTTTCCAGGACTGTGAACAATAGGGTGTATCAGAGTTCAGAAAACCCTCCAATTTTCAATGGCGGGTTTCAACCCAAATCAGCCATTTGAAACCCGCCATTAAAATTCAAAAAAACCCTCTTATTTCAGATCAGAGGTTTCAGAGTTACCTGGAAATAAATGGGTTTTTTGAAATAAAGTATATAAAGGCTTTCACCAGTTCAAACGTGTCATTCCACATCATCACCCCTGGTTTCAACCTCCTGCCTCATTGGAAAAATTCTACCTCCAACCTCATCCAAAAAATTTGATTTTCATTGCTCTCATCACTTCATCACTCTCAACCCCTCATAACTTCATTACTCACACCTTTCTTCATCACCCTCATCACTTTATCACTTTAATGAAATCCATCCTCTCATTGCTTCATTGCTTCATCCCCGCTTTCATCACATCCCTTTATCACTTCATTGCTTCATCAATTTATTGGTTCATCCCTCATCCCCACTTTCATCACATCCCTTCATCACTTTATTTCTTCATCCCTCATCCCCGCTTTTATCAAATTCCTTCATCACTTTATTGATTTATCCCTTCATCCCTCTTACTCTTTTAAAATGTCCCCTTCACAATCCTCCCCCCGCAATTCCACCAAACAAAACAATGGGAAAAAGCAAACATCCCCAAGGAACTCAACATCCAACAATCCTCACCCATCAGCTTCCAAAGGCTCAAGTGAGCTCAAGCTTGCTGATCACATCATCCTGGTAAACTGGCTCAAAATTCCCTCCAAATACAATGATTGCTTTGGATCCAACAATGAAACACATGTTGGACAACCTCCATCCTCCAAGGTCAATGGTTATCTCCTGATGGCCAATGAACTCAAGAATAAACCAAAGGTAGGCTGGATCTGTCATCCAAACAGATGAGGGAGAAATTCAAGAATTATCAAGCCAAGTACAAAAAGGCCCACTCCATGTCAATCTCCACTGGCTTTGGTATCACCAACTCCAAGAAAGCCAAAGGAATCAACTCAATGGTTGATAAGTTGGACTCCATTTTTCCTTTTTATATTCAAATGGATGAAATATTTGGAAAGAACGCCAAAATCACCCCAATTGCTGCTTTTGATGCCCAATAATCTAATTCAGTTGATTCTAAGGACTTGGCTGTGGATGCTCAGCCTAGCAATGAGGACCCTGATGAGACCTTTGCCTTGGAGTGGCCCCCATCCAATGCCAAGGAGTATATTCCAACACAGGAAGCTCCACTTGCATCTACTTCAGCATTGATTGATGAGTCAAACATGACCTTGGACCTCTCACTTCCTTCTTTTGATTTCTCTCTTCCTGGGGTGGAAGAACTGGAGAACTTGGCCAATGAGGAGGATTTTATTCCTGTATTGCCACTACCATCATCATCTGCTCAAGTAAGCACCCAGGTTCTTTTCTCTTCTGTCCAGTTAATCCTTACTGATTTATATTTTAAAAAAACAGGCTCATCCGTTCCTGATTGGCCAAAAACTCAAGCCAATGGGGCCTCCCACATCCCCTTCAAATGAGAGCAACACCATTCCAACACAAATCTCCTCCGCAAAGCAAAAGCAAAAGGCCTCAAATTACATGAAAATCAACCCAAATAGCCTTCAAAAGAGGAGAAATACTTCAAGCTTTTCTGGATTTGAGGATATCATGGAGAAGCAAGATTCAAGTAAGCATGTTAAATTTTCCTTGCTTTCAAAATTCAGCTCATTTCTATTCCCCTCTGAAAAACAGTGAAATTGCAAATTGAATCTGAAAAACTTCAGTTCAAAAAGGAGAAGTGGGATTTTCAACTGGCTATGGATTGTCAAAAGCAAAAAGCTGAGAGTTTGGCTCATCAAAAAATTATTTTTGCTGAGTGGCAAATTAAACAGGCTGAGCTGGAGTTTCAAAAAGAGGAAAAGGAGAAGGATCAAGAGGAAGTATGACTCCAAAAGGAAAGGGAAAGGCTAGCCACAGAAAAAAAGATAGTTTATCTGTAACCATGGCATGTATTGGAAGCAGTAGAACTGTGGATGAAATCAAGGAAATCACTCAATTTCTGAGCTTGTAAATACATTTACTTTCAAAATTTTAAAAATAAAAAAATATTTTGCTTGGCTTGTAAATATATTTACTTTGAAAATTTTAAAAATAAAAAAAGGGTACAAATCCAAAGGTTTCAGTTTTTGTCTAGACCATAGAATCTTTTCCAAAAACCCTCCTTCAGCCACTTCCAAAGAGATTTTGGATTCTCTCATTTGGGCCCTCTTTTGCCAAAGAGCCCTCTGCTTTCTACCTCTCTTGATGTTTTTCAACACATCTTCTTCCATATTGTTCCCTCCCATGCAACTGCTTTGCTTGGGGTGAGGATCAAGACAGGATTTGATTGGTTCTATAAAATTTGGAGCATGGCAGGAGATGAAAGGGTTATCCCTCTGCTTTTCACCTCTCTTCATGTTTTTCAAAACATCTCCTTCCATCTTTTTCCCCCCAATGCAACCTCTTTGCTTGGGTTGAGGATCAAGACGGTATTTTATTTGTTGTATAAAATTGGGAGCATTGTGGGAGAAGCATGGGTCATGCAGAAAAAGGGCATGAATGGAAAGAAAAAGGGGTAAAAAAGGTCGTTGCATTGCGGGGAATCCAAAAAAAAAACATCAGCCATGTTTCAATCATTGTGGAAGATGAACAGAAGTAGAAAAATAAATACTGGTACATCAACAATGATAGCCCCCCGCCCCCCCCCCAAAAAAAAGGTCAGTCAGAGTCATTGATCAATCAATGAGCAGAAGGAGGAGAAGGAGAAGGGGGTCATGGGGCTTACCTTGGGGAATCAGCAAGGCAGGGTGGGGGTCAGTTGGCCAGCCAAAGAGGGGGGTGAGGCCCTGGGTAAGTTGGTTGGGCAGCCAAGGAGGGGGGGTCAGTTGGTCGGTCACCTGGCTAAGGAGTGGGGGGGGCGGCGGGTTGGTCAGCCAATGGAGGCGGCATTTTGGTTGGCTGGGTGGGTTGGCCAATGGAGGGGGGGTTTTGTTGGCCTGCCAGACAGTTGTTCAATGGAGGGAGGCATGGCGGGTTGTTGGTCAGTCGGCGGGTTGGCCAATGGAGGGAGGCAAGGGGGTTGGCCAAAAGGAGGGGAGGGGGCATTGGTTGGCCAAAGGAGGGGAGGGGGGGGAATTGTTTGTTTGGCCAAAGGAGGGGAGGGGGAGGCATTGGTTGGCCAAAGGAGGGAAGGGGGGGCTTTGGTTGGTTGGCCAAAGGAGGGAAGGGTGGGCTTTGGTTGGTTGGCAAAAGGAGAGAAGGGGGGGCTTTGGTTGGTTGGCCAAAGGACGGAGGGGGGGCTTTGGTTGGCTGGCGGTTTTTTGGTTGGCCAAAGGAGGAAAGGGGGGGGGCTTCAGTTGGTTGGCCAAAGTAGGGGAGGGGGGGGTTCGGTTGGCCAAGCAATCAAGGGGGGGGGAGGCTTCCAAGCAAGCAAGGGGGGGCAGGCGGCCAAGCAAGCAAGGGGGGGCGGGCGGCCAAGCAAGGGAGGTGCGGCCAACCAAGGGTGGTGGGGGGGCCAGCCGGCGGAAGGAGGTGGGGGGGGTGGGCTGCCAAGCAAGGGTGATGGGGGGGCTGGGCCAGCAGAGGGAGTTGGGGGGGTGGGCGGCCAAGCAAGGGTGGTAAGGCCAAACAAAGAAAAGGTGGTGGGGGGGGGGGAGAGAGGGGGGGGTGGGCCGCCAAGCAAGGGAGGTGGGGCCAACCAAGGGTGGTTGGGGGGGCTGGGCTGGTGGGGGGTGGTGGGGGGGTAGGGGGGTGGGCCGGCGGAGGGAGGTGGGGGGGGTGGGGGGGTGGGCGGCCAAGCAAGGGTGGTGGGGGGGTGGGCCGCCAAGCAAGGGTGGTGGGGGGGGTGGGCCGCCAAGCAAGGGTGGTGGGGGGGTGGGCCCCTGACCAAGGGTGGTGGGGGGGGTGGGCCACCGAGTGAGGGTGGTGGGCGGGGTGGGCCCCCAAGCAAGGGTAGTGGGGCCAACCAAAGCAAGGGTGGTGGGGGGTGGGCCGCTGAGCAAGGGTGGTTGGGTCAACCAAAGC
Source organism: Puccinia polysora (assembly GCA_025617555.3). Taxonomy (NCBI): domain Eukaryota; kingdom Fungi; phylum Basidiomycota; class Pucciniomycetes; order Pucciniales; family Pucciniaceae; genus Puccinia; species Puccinia polysora. The sequence continues at coordinate 55,919,619 of CM062612.1, read as the reverse complement.
AAGGGTGGTGGGGGGGAGAGGGGGGGGGCATTAGTGGGGAGTAAGGAAGAGGGGGTGAGGGGGGTGGGGAAAGGGTGATGAGCAGGAGGGGGGGAGCTTACCTGAGGAAAGATGCAAGGAGTTTGGTGGAGAGTTGGATCAGCATCCAATGATGGGTAGTATGAGGAGGGAGATGAGGAGGGGGGCGGGAGCTTACCAGGGGGGGGGGAGTGGTGGGTGAGGTGGAGGCAATGGGTGAGGTGGAGGTGGAAGTGATGGGTGAGGTGAAGAGTGGATTGGAGGTGGGTAAGGAGGAGAGTGGACCGGTGGTTTGGTTTGGTGAGGTGGGTGGTTTGGAATTTTTGGTTCTGTTTTTGTCTAAGTCCACCAAAAAAAAATCAAAGTCAGGCTTGGATGCTTGGTTGAACAAATAAAATGAAAAAAGATATTTCACCTATTTAAAAACCAAATGCTACACATCAAAGTGAGCAAGTGTGAGGGGTAGAATCCGCTCTCTCATGGCCAAAGATTAGGTGTAAGATGAGACGGGGATTACTTGAGGAGTATCAGGAATATCTGCTTGAAATATTTTGTCCCATTCATCCTTGATGTTGGCAAGAAGGTTCTGAAGGATTAAACAAGTGATAATACAGTTCATGAGGATCTTCATTTCCTTCAAATTTTGAAGCTGATTTTGCATCTCCCGTAAGCTGGACCAACCTCCTTTCAGAATTCCTGTGGCATGCTCAATCCAAAATCCTGATTGGGCAAGATGATAGTTGAAATTGGTTTTTCCTTGATCATTGGATGATGATGATGGGATTTGTGTGAAGATGCAGATTTGAAGCAAGAGATTTGAAACAATGGAGAGGTGAAGCAATGGAGATGAGATGTGTGTGATGTGATGGAGATGGGATTGGTATGGATTTGCTGAGGTTGAGGTGTGGATGGGTGTTTTGCATGTGATGGATTTTGGATGGATGAAAATGGCTTGTTTGATGTTTGAAACCTGCCATTTTCATTAAAACCTCCATTTTGAAATACACCAGTTAAGGGGTATGTGTATTTCAGAAACCCACCATTAAAAATGGCGGTTTTTGTCAAAAGAAATGGTGGGTTTCTAATGGCCGTTTTGCTAACTCTGATACTCCCTAATATCAATTATAAAAGCTGGATAAAGGCCACCCAACAATTCATTGGATAATTTTGAAGGCTGGGAGCATTGATCATTTTAATGATGGATTGATTGTCAACTTTTAGTTCAAAATCTTGACCCCAGAGGACCTTCTGGAGTTTCTTCATCATTTGAGCCACACCACAGAGTTCCAGTTTGGGCTGAGAGTATCTGGATTCTACATTTGAAAATAAAAAATATTCATAAAGAGCAGGACATTCCCACCCATTTTCATCTTCTTGAGTAAGGACAGCCCCAACAGATTGATAACTAGAATCAACAGCCAGCTTAATTATGCCAGATCCACATCCATATGAGACCTTTTTCAAAACTATGTCCTTGCCTACAATTATTTTGAGCAACTGAAATTTTTTTTTCACACTCTTGGGTCCAAATCCATTCAGTATCTTTCCTGGTTGGGCAACGCAAGAGTGAACAGATTTTGAATAAAGATGGGAGAAAGATTCTAACATAAGTCAAAAAACCTAGAAAACCTCTAAATTAAGTAGGATTGATTGGAATGGGCCAAGAGATGATCTTTTTAACTTTGGCTGGTGCCATCCTTCTTCCTTCCTTGCAGACAACATGACCAAAAATTTCCAGAGCAGGGAAACAAGCAGCCAACTTGGATCCAGAGACAGTAAGACCAGACTCCTTGATTCAAAACATAATCCTTTCCAAAGTAGTAGCGTATTCCCAGATAAAGCAACAAATTCCTGAGTTCCAAGGTAAGAGCTCATTATCATAGTCAGAAACTGGACCTTTCATTCCACAATTTTCAATAAAGATACTAGCATGATAAGGGATTTTATCCTAGAGGATCCAGATCATCTGAGCCTGATAGACTGTAACCAAATTGGTGGCTACTTGAGGCAATCAAATAAGTTGGAATTGAACAAGCGGAGTATAAAAATTAGTGAGAGGGAAAGAAATAGGATTTAAGGATCATTCTTCATAACAACCCATAACATCCCCTAGACCATAGCAAGCTCTCCCAGAGAAACATTAAACAAATTCTTCAGTAGCAGGAGGCATACCAGATTCTTTAATAGTCACTTTATTAAGAGGTTGGAGATCATGAACTATTCTAAGTTTACCATTAATCTCTGAGGACACAGAAAGCAGGGCTGGAATAACTAGAGGTTGACTGTTCATGTAGACCAGTACAAACTTGTTTGTGGAAAAAATTGAAAATTTGTCAACTTTAGCAGGAGGGATTGGGATCTTTTTCTTTTTCCAAAGATCATGTTCAACTACAGGGATGATATAGGGGAGACCATAGGATTCTTTCAAGAGACCCCTCTCTCCTTCACAGAAAGCAATAGATTTTTCCCTTAGAGTTAAGAAATTCTTGATCAAATTTAAATCATCAGGGAGAAGTCATCCATCTGGACCAAAGTTGACCATCTTCAGACATTCTTCAGTGACACAACCATTGGGAAAAAAGGTACCAGTAAGAGATTGAGATAGACCAACGTAAAGATCACAAGATAAGGGAGAACGCATAAGAGGAGGATTGAGGTTGAGAGGCATAGGCTTGTTTACTGGTTGGACCTTTTTAGAAACTGGTTTTTATTGGTAGAAAAAGAGAGAAGTTCTTGTTTCCTGAAAGAGTTGACTAGTGAGACTTTATTACAAAAACTGAGACATAGTTCCAACATTTTTGGCGTCCAATTTTCCACAATATCCTTGAAGGGTGCCTTTTCCATAAAGGGAGAACCAGGAGACAATATTTTTCTCACATGTGTGGCACAAGGTAGAGTTTCTAAAACAATGGTGGAAGATTTCCCAGGGGGTGCATAATTGTGAGGACATACGTCTACCACAAATTGCCTCCACTGGTGAACATGTTCCTACATAACAAAACCACCAAGAACACAATTCAGATCAGGATCTAGTTTATACTCATTGTGGAGATTCAAACCAGAAATGAGAGAAAATTGATTGATCCTAAGAGTACAAGGAAAAGAAGACACAACATATCCAGAGAGAGAAGAGATATTTTTGGAATTTTCTATTTTAACATTTTTTTGATTTTTGAAACTTTCTAGATTAGGAGATAATGATGAGAAAAAATAAAAATAAGCCTGAGTTATGAGATTTGATCCTTTGGTTGAAGTCTGAGGCTGAAAATAACTACAACTATTAGTGGGATCAACTATTCCCATAAAGAATTGGAGGAATTAGAATTATTCTTCTGCTTTCCCTTTAAAGATGATTTAGGAGGATGACCAGGGAAATACCTTTCCCAAAAACCAGAAACAAAGGAACAGAGAGGAACTTCAATCTTTCTAACATCAGCTTCAGGGAGGAGAATTCTCTTCCCAAATTGATCAGAAAAAATCAGGGTAGCACCAAGATCCATCAAGAAAGCTCAACCCTAGATCATTGGATCTTCCAAAAAAGTGATCTAAAAATTAAAAGTTCCGAAATATTTTTACCAATGTGGAAAGAGATTTTGTGTTTAATAAATTCCCCATAACAATATAAAATTCTCTGCAACAATGCTGCTCCAAGTTCCAGAAAGCCCACTAGCCCTTGAGTTACACTCCTGTACCTCCGCCATTCCTAAAAAAACTCTGCTTCTGCACCCAAGCTGGAAGCCACTAAAGGTAGCCTTCAATGAAATAATAGTAAATAAAAAAGTCGGACTCCCCAAAAATCTCCGCACTTGAACTATTTCCCTAAATATTACTTCTGCAATTCCACTTGCGCACCCAAGCTGGAAACCACTAAAGCTAACTTTCAATGAAATAATAGTAAATAAACAATTTGGAATTGCTGGAAAGCTCCACACTTGTACTATTTCCCTAAATATGAACTCCAAGAACTCTTTCTGGTTTCTACACTCCAAAATAACAGAAGAAAAGAATATAACTATAATTTTCCATAAAGATATACTCCAATAATGGTGAACTCCAATACTCCAATATTTGTTAATAATGTCCAATAATTCTCTCCCCTCCAATTGTGATCTCACCTACAACTAAAGAAAAGCTTCCTTATATATACAACAAAAGAATGCAAGCCGCAAATGAAAGACCCCCCTTGTCTCTGTGCATTCCGCACTGACCAGCCTTTGCTACTCCAAAAAAGGAAGGTGAACTGCTAATGAAAGACCCCTTTTCTCACTGCCTCCGTGTGTTTGCACTGATACTCCTTACCAACAGTCCAATCCTTACCCAATGTGATCATTTCCAGTAGATTCAATGATCCTTTTGCCTATTTCCCCTAACAGTTGAGTTGCGCCAATGCATTACTAACAACAGATCCTCTCTGATCTTCCCTAGGAGATCACTCCCAATCCCACATGCGGCATAACTAAAAATCCCCAACAATCCGCATGCCGCCTCCTCAACTTTAGCATTCATTGCCAGACAGCGCGTGCATATCCCATAATCAGCCTGATCCGTACTACTTAGCTTCAATCACTTGCTTCTGCATTAGTAAACCAACTGCCGCGGAGGGAAATTTATGTTAGACCGCGCAATGTCCGCAAAAGGCAAAAACTCTGGCCCACTCTTGTCTTTGTGCCCGCAAAAAGCGTGCGCCACACCAATTCCAAGCCCTCAGCTATTGAACTCCCCAATAGAAAGTCTTCCAATGCGCTTCTCTGAGCCTATTGTACTGTGGACTTCCACCCACAACTAAGCCGCTCCTAGTCAAATGTCCAGTGGTGAGACCACTTGCCTCCGTGTCTATAAATAACCACCACATCCCCCCACAACTTGAATTCTGTCCCCAGGATTCCCGCGCTCCATAACACCAGAAAATCCGCCAAAACATTCAAACCCCTCGAAATTCCAAAAGAAAGAAAAAAATCCCGCCATGGAAACGTGTGAATATTGCGCAAAGATGCAAAGAACGTGCACCCAAACTGCCGGTTGCCCAGCCTGCAAAACCTGTTTTCTAGGCAACCACAGGTGCTTGTTTGTTGCCCCAAACCCTGGAGCCTTGCGGACTTGCCCTCCGCCCCATCCTTGCTCTTCCTCCTGTCCCCGTTGCAAATGCTGCCGCCGCAGACTAATGGCTGACTTTGTGGTTTATGATGACAAGTAAATTGAGACCAAATATTGGACTCTGGAGTTGGAATGCCCTGCCTCATTGTTTCCTGTTGCAGAGGCCACCCACCATCTTTCCCCCCCTCCTTGAAGCGTGGACTTCCCTACCGCTTCCGCCTGGGGATGATGCCATAACCTGAATGTTAGACTTGTCCAAGTACCACGCAGGCCCAACATGTCTCCTGTCTTTTTCCAAGTAGCTATGCCTCCAATATCCCCACCAAAAGCACCCAATGTCCCACTATTCCATCTGCCCTCACCCACTCCTCTGGTGTCCACTACCCAAAAGGGGTCTCCTTCAACCACAACACCTCCTGCGGAGGTTGAGTCCCCGCGCTTGGTCATTGTGATTAGCTCTGATTTTCTGCCTGTACCCTGTGAGTTTTTATTTTTTCTTACTGACCCCTCCACTTCTTCACACAGCTCCTGTGCCTCACATTGAGTCACTGTTGCCTCCATTGCCGGTCCAAAGATCACGGCTTTGCTTGTCTTGGATCTGGATCCCGTGTCCCCAGATCTTCTCAGAGACCTCCGACTCCGGCCCTTCTAGGTCAACCTGATTCCACCTAGTCTCTCCGTACCACAAAGCCATCCAAAGCAACAACAAAGAAGGCTGCCAAGGAATTGGGGAAGCCAAAATAGACTGGTACCTCCGCAAATGAGATTAAAAAAGTCTGGCCATCCTCCAATGTTTGGTTGGGATCCCAGCCGCGGAGAGTTGCAAGCTCCTCCAAAAGCATCATTGTTCCAGTGTTGAGCTCCACCGCAGGATCTGCTGCGTCATCTTCCTTCCCTAGAATTCTCCCTCCTCTTGAATTATTGCCACGCCCCCTAGATCTTGTACATAGCTAAATAAATAAATATGATGCCTTGCCCACCCCAGAAAGGAATCCTCTTGATTCCCCGCACCATCCTACAAAATGAGACACACAAAAAAAATAAAATCTGCAACCCCTAGTGATAACCCCTCTGAATCTGAGAATAAGGCAAATAAAAAACTGACACAAAGAAAAGACTCAAAACTCCACAAATAAATATTGCCTAAGGGACCTGGACCACCCCAGACAAAGGCCTCTAAGACTAGACCTTCAATGCTTCTCTGGTGATCTGAGCTTCCCCGTCCCCCCTAAATATTCTATATAAAGGAAAGAATAATAATAAAAGAATGTTTATCTCTGCAGAAGGTACCAGGTATTATAACAGACAAAGGAACTTCCTGGACAGACCCCCAATTTGTGGAGAGAGATTGTATGTTTTGTAAATTCCCCTCAAAAATATAAGATTCTCTGCAAAAATCCCGCTCCAAGTTCCGGAAAGCCCATTATCCCTTTAATTACACTCCTGTACCTCCACAATTCCTAACCAAACTCCGCTTCCACACCCAAGATGGAAACCACTACAGCTAACTTGCAATGAAATGATAGTAAATTGTTAAGTCTCAGTAGTTCTCTCCCCACGCTCCCACGCAATTCTCTCAGTACTCTCTCCGCATTGTAAGACTCCAAGCGGTGCTAGGCCATGGCAGTTCTGTGGAGGGAAAAAGGTGCTGTTTAGGCTGCCCTCCTGAGTGTTACAAAAATATTTAAATTTAACCAAGATCAAATTCCAGAACCTGGTAAATGGGGGACCAAATGTAGGAGGATAAAGATTATAGTTGTTGGTAGCTGGGAAACAACACTATCTGAGGCAAGATGGTTCCGGGGAAAACTTGAATAGAAGAATTCAAAGTTTGTTCAGAGTTCAACACAAAAAGGCAATTTTAAGTAACAATGGCCACAAGCTAATAGCTCTGGTTGTCAGCAGAAGCTTAGGAAAGATCAACTCAATCCCAAACAACCTCCAGGTTCTCAATGAACCTGCCCAACTCTCCGCAATAAATCGCTTGAAGGGTACCAGATAACTGTGGCTTGCTGCACAAGAAAAAGCTAATTGTTTGAAGAAGCTCCAGAAGAAAAACAATAACTGATTCAAACAAGGATAACCTAAAACTTCTCAAGGGACTCAAGAGTAGCGTGGCGGAATTCAACTTCAAAAAAAAGATGAAGGGAGGTTGAACACTCCAGGTTCTAAGCTTAATAAAACCTCTTCAGTCAAACGTGACTGGGTCCAGAAAGATAATTAAAGGATGATCAGGACCAGTATGGTTGGATAAAGGGATCATGAGTGGTTTAACACACTCAAGAATTCAATTAGTCAAATTCTTCTTCAACCAGCAAATCTATTGGTTGGTGATAAGGATCAAGGATCAAGGGTTTGAGTATGGAGGCTCAAGGATCAAGGGGAAATCATAGATATACACAAATTTTTGTCTCAGATAAAGGGGAATGAAGACCCCACGGATGATGTATAGCAAGGTGAAAATGATGATGATCCTCCCTGGTATGGTAGGATGTGATGATGATGGTGTGATCTGATCTGATGTGATTATGTTCTGATAGGATCCGCTGATGTTCCGGTAGCATGTCCTCAAAAAGTCAGGGAAGAGCCCCTCTTTATATGGGCAGGAGGCCTTTTTAGACTATGTACAAGGGATACTACAAATGGAGCGGAAAAAAGAATTTTTTTTTTCTTTTTTTTTTTTTTGATTTTCAGATTTTTAGGTGATCAGAAAAATTCGATCCCGCAGGCCAGTGGAAATCTGGCCTGCCTGACCGGGGTGGGATCTGTCTTCATCCCTTCATCTATCCTGCATCCGTCCGTGGACGGACGCGCACAACAATACCAGAATCACCTCCCCCTTGCCCAAAGGCGGAAGGGGTGGGAAAAGAAAATGGGCCAGACCGCCTGCAGGTGTCCGTGGGCGGTAGACAACGTTTTCCACCCCCACCCAAAGGTGGAAGGGGTAGGAAAAAATTGATGGATTGGTGGCTGAGCAATTGGTCAATGCCGGCTGACTTGTGGACCAAGGGGGATCAGGTGGAGGATCAGATGAGTGATGGTAGAAGCTTTCAAGTTTGTCACCACTGACCGTGAGATTGGGAATTTGGTGAATGGTTTTCAAATAGGAGACAGCATAGTTTTAATCTTTTTGCCATGTGATTTTACAATTTAATAAGATGATCAATAATTGATTGTACCAATGTCTTTGCTTGATGTTTGATGCTGGTTGTTGGCATCATTTGTTCTGACAACCTTTGAAGTAACAGGATCCAATTGAGATTTGGAGTTGTCTTTGGATTGATCCAATTGGTTACTGGCTCCTTTTGCTTGAGGATCAATAGTTTTCCCCTCGGAATATATGAGATTGACTGTTGACACCAAATTGAAGAGACAACCGGAGTTAGAATAACACCAACATTGATTCATCAATTTAGGTTGAGGATGATCTTTTGAGTTCAAGTTTAGGATTGACTCAAATCCTCCAGTTGGATGACTCCTTTGAGTGGTTTTGAGCACTTGATTGTTAGATTGAAAGAATGAAAGGATTGATGAGTCCTTGTAAGCAATCAATTTTGATGGATAATGGCTACTAGTATAATTCTGTATGTACACAGTAGAATAAGTTGGTGAAACATCAAACAATGCAATATTCCAAGAGCACATTGATAGTAGGATAGCCAAGAGTAATATGAAGCAATAAGCACAAGGCTTGTGTTGAACGGTCATCAAGATGAGTAAGAGAAAGACGAGGAAGGGTGGTGCGGTGGAAAAAGGGAAAGAAGAGAAGGACCAGCAAGAAGTATTGTAGACAATACATCATCAGAACTGATTGAGTGAGTGAGGGTTGAATAATATTTCTTTTGTAGGCTTTGTTGGGGAGGGTATTGAGGTTGTATGGTGAGATGGAAATAGTTCTTGGTGGTGTTTGATGAGGATGGGGGTGATACTAAAAAAAAATTCCATTTTTTTTTTTTGGATGACACCTAAATAAAAGCATTTTAAACAAATTTTGAATTTTCTGCATCTGGTCCAGGGTGTCCAGATTTGGTCACCACATCATCAGAACTGATTGAGTGAGTGAGGGTTGAATAATATTTCTTTTGGGGGCTTTTTTGGGGAGGGAATTGAGGTTGTATGGTGAGATGGAAATAGTTCTTGGTGGTGTTTGATGAGGATGGGGGTGATACTAAAAAAAAAATTCCAATTTTTTTTTTTTGGATGACACCTAAATAAAAGCATTGTAAACAAATTTTGAATTTTCCGCATCTGGTCCAGGGTGTCCAGATTTAGTCGCCACAGCGTGCTCTCTCTCTCACCCAGGGCAGCCTCACTCCAATACTCAGATGGAGGAGCTCTCCGGTGTGGTGCCCAATCCTGGACACCCTGGCCAGTGCGGAGACTTTAATTTTTTTTATGATTTTTCCTTATCATCATTCATAAGCAACATTATCAAAAAAAAAAATCATCATCATCAGATTCCAACTTGATCACCAGCTTATCATCCAAGGACAAACGGGCTGTTGTCCTCCTTGTCATTTTCTATATGCTCCAAGCTATCTCTCTTTTGTTTTCTCTCTTGCAACCATGCTTGCACTTTCCTGGCCTTCCTCGCTCTATTGAATCTTCAACCTATCAACCTTGCGGGATCTTGCTTGCACCTTGATGGCCACCTTTCTTGCTTCAAAAATTCCTCTCCTACATCCAATATCTCCAATGTCTAGCAGCCTCGCCTGCAATCATTTTGCAACCTTGAAAGCAACCTTGATTGCCTCCCTTTTGCTACCCACCTCCAACATCTCGTGTGATTTTGCTTCCATCCCATAAGCCCTTGCTCCTAATCATCCCGCAACCCCGGTTGCTCTTTAACCTTGCACCAACCTAACAGCAAGGTTGACGCTGACTTGCGACGGCTGTCATCGCCCTGCTCAACCCCATGACCATTTTGTAAAGTAAAGCAAGGCTCACAATTATCTGTTGAGCAAAGGCTACCAGATGAGATAAAAATGATAAAAGACTCTGTATGTATATTGCATAAGAAGAAGAGAGAGAGAGAGAGAGAGATGGAACAAGTAACATGGTGTATTTATACAAAATGAGTCACCCATTGGTGAGTGTGAATGTAACCCGTTGGTCCTCCTCTTCTCAAGAAGCATTCCAAGAATGCTGGTCTTCCTTTGACCTTTCTCCTTACACTCTCTCTTTCTATTTTTGTTCTTTTCCTTGGAATGAACATTTGTACATTTCTCTTTCTCTTACATGAATGCTCCGCCAGTCTTGTCCTTGTGTGATGCGCATCTATCTTGCTTTTCGCTTTGGCTCCATGTGCTATTCCAGTTTTTTTCTTGTCAGGCTCCTTTCCTGCATTTATCCGCACGGTAGCCTTCATAGTCTTGAGCTGTTGGAGAACACCTTCTGCTTTTCTCATCTCCTTTCTCAACTTGTCTTTCTTGCTATCAATGAATCTTTTGAGTCGTTTGCTTCGTACTTCTTCTGCACTGGAATGGTCTGGTCCCGCGGACGTATCCAGTGCTTTATCTTGCATCTGATACTCTGGTGTTATCTCAAATAGGTTGGTGATCTTGTCCGCTTGCTGCGCGGGTCAAGTTGCTCTGTCCATTGCTCCTTTGGAGGCTAATACCTTCATGTAATGCTGTTTCTTTCCACACGTGACATCTTGATGACATATTGGTTGACTTGAGTGTACACAGGTGAGATTTGCTCGTGCTAATCTCTCAACACTCCCCCTTACGCTCAAGTCAATCAGGTCCTTTGGAACTAGACCTAACATTTTTGAGAATTTTGCATGTTTTTTTCTTATCTAGGGCTTTGGTCAAAATGTCGGCAATCATATCTTCTGTAGGTACATATTCCAGTTTTACTTCTTGGTTGTTCACTAAGTCTTTAATAAAATCATAGTGTATCATAACGTGTTTGGTCCTAGCATGGTAAACGGGATTCTTTGATAGCTGTATTTCCCCCTGGTTGTCTGAATTCATGATGGTCCGATCTTCCACGTTTCCAAAAATGTTCACAGTAAGTTTTCTTAGCCATAAAGCTTCTTGTCCTGCCAATAAGTTGCCCTGTATTCGGCTTCTGTTGAAGATATGCTAACTCCCCCTAACTTCTTACTCCTCCATGATATTAATCCCCCTGCAAACTGGAAAAAATAGCCATTCATTGATTGACTATGATTGTCCTTGCCATAACTTGAATCGACATGTGCTAGTAATGTCATTAATTTATTTGGTTGGTAGATTAATCCCAAGTTGATTGTTCCTTTTAGATATTGCAGGACTCTCTTAAACGCTGAACAATGTGTTTCTGACGGGGTTTCAAGAAAATGTGACAACTTTCCTACTGCATAAGTAATATCCGGCCTTGTACACTGGGATAGGTAGTTGAGTGACCCTATAGCCAATCTGTAATCTAGACCTAGTTTCTTGAATTCTTGAATTTCTTTTTCTGACGCCTTTTCAAATTTTATATTTGCTTGCATTGGTGTCCCAAATGGTTTACAGTCTTCTAGCCCATACTCCTTGAGTAGAATCTTCACATAATGCACTTGATTCAGGAAGACACCACCGTCTGTAGCATAATTGACCTTCATTCCTAAAATATGCTGTGCCACACCTAGGTCTTTAATTTTAAACTGTTTTGATATGTGTGCTAATATTTCATCTGTGTCTCTTCCAACAATTATTAAGTCATCCACCCATGCAAAAGCCAGGCTGCCTTTTGATGATATGAACAGGCAGGGGTCTGCGGTTCTGATCCGGTATCCATTCCGCGTAAACCATGTAGTCATGGTTTTATACCATCCCCTTGCTGCTTTTTTTAACCCGTACAGGCTTTTTTTCAATTTAATTACGTAGTTTCCTGGCTGTTTAATTACATCTCTTGCAACTTCTAATGTGTAAGTTTCCTGTTTTGTTTCTTGAAGCCACTCTACAAATCCCTCTGGTATGCTGATGTAGACTTCTTCATCTTCATCCAATTCCAAATTCAAGTAGGCTGTAACAAAATATGCCTGCCTAGGTTTAATGCCTATCTGTGTTGCATAATTTAGTATATATCTCATAGTACTTAGTCTTCCGGTAGGCAAGAAAGTTTCTTCATAATCTATTCTTTCTTTTTGTTTGAATCCTCTTGCCACACAACAAGCCTTATATTGTTTTAAGTTTCCTTCTGTGTCAAACTTCTTATTTAGTACCCATCTCATGTTGATGACTGATTTGTCTCTGTTTCTTTCTTCCTTTCTGATGATCTCAAAGACACCGTTTTCAACTATAGAATCCATTTCTACGAATATTGCTTTTTTCCATTAGACCCACTCCGGCGATTGCTTGGCTTTCTGGAAACTGTCGGGCACTATGGCTTTTTCTTTTATAAACGTCTGAAAATCCATAGCTTCAAAAATTTGGCTATCATCTTGATCTTCTACATCAATCCTCATCCTAAGATCACCATTATTGTCTAACTTGGCTAGATGCGCTGCCCAGTTTCCATATTGTTTGATTGGTATTTTATGTCTTGCACTTTTCCTGGTGTCTGGATTGTGATACGTCCCTGGTAAGATGTTTTCTATTTCCTCAATTGATTCTTCTTGGTTTGACGCTCTATTAATCACTTGACTGATTCCCCCCCCTTGATTAATAGGAGCGTTACTTGGGTTACCATTTCCTTGAGAGGTGTTGCTCTCTTTACCTAAGGTCCAGTTACACTGATTGTCTATCGTTGTAATTTCTTCTGCTTCCTCCAAATTAAAGACCTCTGGATTACTTTTTCCTAACCCATCCTCAGTTCTTGTGTTGACGGACTCAATTTCTAGACCATATTGATCAGTACCAAATTCATTGTCCATGTCGCTATTGGTATTCTTTCCAAACACAACATCTCTAGACCAAACAACCTTCCTCTTGTCCGAGTCCCAAATCCAATAAGAATGTAATTCTTTGTCAAAGCCCACTAAATTTCCCTTTTTAAACCTTGCATCCAATTTTCCTAGTTTTTCAACATGATGTATACTATAATACAGATCTGATCCAACTGGTTTAATACTTGATAATTTTGGCCTTTTTCCAAAAAATTTCTCATATGGACAGGTTTGTTGGTTCCCATTGTACAGGAATGATGCTGTTGTTATTATTTCTGCCCACAGAAACTTAGGCAGTCCAGTATTGATTATTAATGTTCTGCTTTTCTCCACCAGTGTTTGATTCATCCGTTCCGCCGTACCATTGTTCTGCGGGGTATTTCTTGTAGTGAAAATGTGAGTGATTCCTCTTTCTGTAGTCCAGCTCTTCATATCTTGGTTTACAAACTCCCCTCCTCCGTTGCTAATAATTCTCTTAACTTTCCTTCCTAGTTGTGTTTCTACCCAGTTTACCACCCCAAGCACAGCTTGTTGTGTCTTGCTTTTTGCCTTCAAAACCTTGACCCATGAGCACCGACTGGCGTTATTGACTATTGTCACAAAGAACTTGGAGCCCCCCAAGGATGTAGGTGTTATTGGTCCAACCACGTCCACTGATAGCTCTTCAACTGCTACCTCTGTTCTTTTGCGCTTGTGTTTGAATGACCTTTGAGTCATTTTCCCTAGTTTGCATGCTTCACAATCCGTACCATCCCCTGGATGACCCATTATCTTGTGTTCTTCTATACTGACGTTGCATTCAATCTTCCTTTGTTCAATCTCCAGGAAGGGTAATTTATTTTCTACCTTCCCTTTAATGATAGTTAAGTTTTTTTAATGACCTTGAATTCTCCTTTCTTAGCTCTTAATACTTGTGCATCATTTTCCCATAGCGCAGTTTGGGACACTAGACAGTACAGCAAAGAGGGTACGTGGTATGAATTGCGGAAGACTATAGGATTATTATCAGAATACAAAGTAACATCCCCTTTCCCTAAAATATCTACACTTCGGCCTACTTTGCCTATCCCAAACTTTCCATCCATTGCTTTATAGTTATCAAAATTGGCTCTGTCAACAAACATGTGATCTGACGCCCTGGAGTCCAACAAAATTGAATTGGAGTCGCTCACCCCCGCGGTGTTGACAACTACTGCGCCAGTGAAAGCACAAATTACATTACCCTTGTATGGTTTGGTTTCAAGATTGCCTAAGTTGCCAAATATTTTGAGTTCAGTAAGTATGGGATTGTAGTATTTGCTATTTATGTCATTGCCTTCCAATAACGTTATGCTTTTTTCTTCATTGTCTGGGTTGTAGAATTCGAACATCTCGTCCTCCGGATTCAAGTTTATAATCTTGTCAAGGTAGGTGACATCATCAATATCATTGTTGTATTGGGGCTCCGCTTGAACTGTACCTAAAAAGGCAACTGAATTAAGTTCCTTCTTGACTTCCCCGACGTTGGCCTTGGGAGGTGCGAATTTGTAGTTCAACCATTCCTTGCGACATTGTTTAGCGGAGTGACCTTCAATGCCACAGTTGTAGCACTTTATCTGCTTCCTTGGTGCTTGATTGGAAGTCATGGCAACGTTCTCGGACCTTTTAACTTTAAATTGTATGTAATCACGTTCAATTTTACCTATAACTTCCTCAATTTTTAAAATGGAGCTTCCCAATATGATGATTCTGACCAGCGACTCAAACTCCTTTGGTACCTTTTTTAGAATGAGTAACGCCAAAACTTGCTCCTTAATATCCAATCCAGTAGTGCAAATTTTACTGATTCCTCCACGGATGTTCCTCACAAATTCCTTAGTTTCTTTAAACTCCATGTCGATAAATTCCCCCAAAGCTAACATCTGATGGTGAGCCTTGCTCCCCGCGTATTTCTTCTTGAATAATTCCCAGATGGCCAACCCGTCTCCTTCCTTATCCAGAACTAGTTCGCTATTAACTATTGCTATGTGTTCTTTGTCCAGGTGCTTCATGATTAACACATAGACCTGTAAGTTCTTGGTTCCAATGTCTGTTTTACTTTCTCTCTTGATTAACGCCATGAGACCTAATCCATAAAATTCGGCGCGAATCATCATTGCCCAGGTGGCGTAATTATGGTTGTTTAGACGGTATCGCTTGTTTTTGCTTATATTTTCCATCTTTTAAAAATTGGTTGTTTTTGAGGTGATAGAAAGTATTAGCTTGATAAACGGTATTGGTTTTCTATATTGGTACTGATAATGTGTTGTAAAGTAAAGCGAGTTTCTCAATTATCTGTTGAGCAAAGGCTACCAGATGAGATAAAAATGATAAAAAACTCTGTATGTATATTGCATAAGAAGAAGAGAGAGAGAGAGAGATGGCACAACTAACATGGTGTATTTATACAAAATGAGTCACCCATAGGTGAGTGTGAATGTAACCCGTTGGTCCTCCTCTTCTCAAGAAGCATTCCAAGAATGCTGGTCTTCCTTTGACCTTTCTCCTTACACTCGCTCTTTCTCTTTTTGTTATTTTCCTTGGAATGCACATTTGTACATTTCTCTGTCTCTTACATGTATGCTCCACCAGTCTTGTCCTTGTGCGATGCGCATCTATCTTGCTTTTTTCTTCGGCTCCATGTTCTATTCCAGTTTTGTTCTTGTCAGGCTCCTTTCCTGCATTTATCCGCACGGTAGCCTTCATAGTCTTGAGCTGTTGGAGAACACCTTCTGCGTTTCTCATCTCCTTTCTCAACTTGTCTGTCTTGCTATCAATGAATATTTTGAGTCGTTTGCTTTTTACTTCTTCTGCACTTGATCGGTCTGGTCCCGCGGACTTATCCAGTGCTTTATCTTGCATCTGATACTCTGGTGTTATCTCAAATAGGTTGGTGATCTTGTCCGCTTGCTGCGCGGGTCGAGTTGCTCTGTCCATCGCTCCTTTGGAGGCTAATACCTTCATGTAATGCTGTTTCTTTCCACACGTGACATCTTGATGACATATTGGTTGACTTGAGTGTACACAGGTGAGATTTGCTTGTGCTAATCTCTCAACAGACCAGCCCCCCCGACTCATCTCTGACGCCTGCAAACCGCCAATTGTTGTTGGCGGCCGTTGCAATCTTTGTGCTGCCACCAAACAAGGACCGCAAGCGTTTGATTGCAGCTGTCAATGACCTTGTGCCGCCTTCAACAATCCCCCCGGCCAATCTCGGTTGCAGCCGGTCAAACCTGTCATCTGCCTCTTA
Organism: Puccinia polysora; assembly: GCA_025617555.3. NCBI lineage: Eukaryota > Fungi > Basidiomycota > Pucciniomycetes > Pucciniales > Pucciniaceae > Puccinia > Puccinia polysora. The sequence goes on along the minus strand of CM062612.1, from coordinate 55,903,384 downwards.
GCTCACAGGTCATCCGCGGTTTCAAAGGTTGCCCAGGCCCGTCAGTATGTCCGCAGGCCTCTCACTTGCTACTCTCCTGCCCACCCCCATCCTGTTTAAGAAAAGAAAAAAAAGAAAAAAGAAAAGTCAGCTCCCATTTGTAAGCATCTCTTGTAAATAGTCTACAGGCCTCTGGTCTATAAAAGGAGGGGCTCTCCCCTGCTTTTTCTGGGGGATAGAAAATAATCCATGGGAGTGTGTGCTTATGTCCCCCCATTATTGTGAAATTGAATCCTGATCCTTATCCTGGGTATATCTCTGATTGCCCCCCTGATCCATTTTTGACCCTGAGTCTTTGCCCCTCTGTGGCCTGATCCTTATCACCAACCAATAGCCTTGCTGGTTGAATAAAATTCTGTCTGTTGGAATTTTTGAGTGTGTTATACCACTCCTTGATCCCTTTCTCTGAACATACTGGTCCTGATCCCTGATCATCTTTCTGGAGCCAATCACAATTGATTGAAGAGGTCTTATTAAGCTTAAGACCTGGAGTGTTATACCTCCCTTTATTTTCTTTGGAGTTGCATTCTGCTGGCCTACTCTTGAGTCCCTTGAGAAGTGTTGAGGTTATCCTTGCTCCAAATCAGTTACTGTTTGCTTTTAGAGCTTCTTAAACATTGTGCTTTGTCTTGTACAGCCACCCTCAGTTATCTGGTACCCTTCAAGCGCTTGATTGCAGGGAGTTGGGCAGGTTCATTGAGAACCTGAAGGTTGTTTGGGTTTGAGTTGATCATCCCCAATCTTCTGCTGAAGACCAGAGTTATTAGCTTGTGGGCCTTGTTTACATTCAACAGCTTTTGTTCCTTGAACTCTAAAGCAGAATTTAACTTCTTTTGTTCAAGTTTTTCCCTGCATAATCTTGTCTCAGATAGTGCTGTTCCATCGCTACCAAACTATTATCCTCTTTATGCTCTACTCCTTGATTCCTCATTTACCAGGTTCTGGACCTTGATCTTGTTTACATCTAAATATTTTTGTAACACTCAGGAGGGCAGCCTAAACAGCACCTTTCTCCTCCACAGAACTGCCATGGCCTAGCACTGTTTGGAGTCTTACATTTGGTCCCCTGGGCTGGGATCAAACCAGCAACCTTGGGATTTACAGTCCCAACTTGAAGAATCAACTCCAAAATCCAATCCAATTTTTCTTTTCTTTCTTTTTTTTGTTTGTTCTTTTTTCAGATCTGATCCGTGGATGCAACTTGGTCTAGAAGTAAGTCCTCCCAATTGTGCACCATCTGGGAAAGATCCTTGTCATTTTTGTGAAACTCTACTATTGCCACACTTGTGAGCCACCTTGGAACTCTGCTCGTTTGGATCTCTTAGGAACCCTTCAACATGAAACCTGCTGGATGCTCCTCATATGTTTGGGCCAAGATGGTCAAAATCAAACCTCAGAAAAAAAACTTAGGCTTCAATGGGACCAATGTCAAAAGATTCCTGGACTCCTATGAGATGGCTGCTGAAGTGGATAGTGCCAGTAAACATGATATGGCTTATCAGTTACAATTTTTTATCTCTTCTGAAAAAGTTATGGATGTTATCGAATTGTTCAATGGATTCAAAACTCATAAATGGAGGCTCCTGAAGGGGGCTATGTTGGCCTATTGGGGAAAAATAGATGTAGCCAGATTTACTTTGCAAGACTTGGATGCCCTGGTTTCTCAATGGATCTCCAATGGTGGCATCTCCTCAGCCTCTGATTATCAAGCTTTCAGAAAATCTTGGGACCCTATCCAGTCCTATCTTATTTGGAACAATCACATTGATACGTTGGACAAAATTTGAGTGCGATTTTTTCAGTATTTCTCTCCAAGAGTGCAGGAAAGAATTAAGGATGAATTGGTGAAATCTGGATCCATGATCATGACAAGAGATAATTTGTTCAAGCTACCTTCCTCCATGTTTCTTAGGAATACTGTGGATAAAGTGATGAAAGGTCAAACAGCTCTCACCTTTGAAAAGCCTAAAATCACTGAACCAGTCCTTTCCCCCTCTTTTCAAGCATCTAAAGAAATCATGAATAATATGGAAGCCAATCGCAGATCTAAACCCAATCCTCAGACCCACCGGGAGACACCTACTATAGATGAGATCAAAAAATTACTTCAGGCATTTGAGAATAAAATAGATCAGAAAATCTCCTCTTTAGCCACTCCTAAACCTGCTAATTCTGTTCCTAAATCTACTCTAGTCTGTTATTATTGCCATAGGGAAGGTCATGGTACTGGTAGATGTCCTGAACTCCAGAAGGAAAAGGAGGAGAAGTTAGTGGAGCAGAAGGGAAATAATTTCTTCCTTCCTAATGGTGCTTTGATCCCTTTTGATTCATCTTGTCTGATCTGTCATGTGGTGGCCTCATACCAACCACCAACTCCCAAGAAGGCATCCTTGGTCTCTGTGGATTTTTGATCATCCTGTGGAACTTTGCAACCGTGGTATCCTCCAGCTATCACTTCTTCCAGCTTTTCTGGCAACTATCAATCTGATCCAGCTAGGAAACGCCATGAGGAACCAAAACCTCATAAGTCTCCTCCTGTTCCATTCTCAATCCTGCAAAAACCCGTTAAACGTCAATCTTCACCTGAGCCTCCTTCCCCTGATGTGGAAGACATGGAAGTTGAAAGGGAACCACTTATGGAAAGGTTCCAGGAAAACTCTGATCTTCCCCCTCTTCAACCTGTCCAACCCTCAGATCCTCTTCCAGCACCTATTTCACCTGATCTTCCTCCCTCCACCCAGCCCAAAGTTTGATTGAGAGGGGCATCTCCAAGGACTCCCCTAATGCTGTGGAAGGAGTATTAAAGAAAATTTCTTATCTTAAAATCCCTGATCTATCTGTGGCTGAACTCCTGTCGATCTCTCCATCTGTGGCTGAAGGGATGAAGAAATGGGTTTCTTGTTGACGCGTGGAGATTGGTCTGGACAAATTGAAGGTCTCCTCTGGTACCATGATGGAGGATTCTGGTGGAACAGATCCCTCTTCAGATACCAACCTGTATTCCTTTCCTCTTGGCTTTCTCCCATTTCATCTTGGTGATTCAACTAAAACAGTTTCTCTCCTTGTCGATTTGGGTTCTCAGCTCAACTTGATTTCGGACTCCATGGCCTGCAAGCTTAAACTTAGCCCAAGGGTCAGTTTCAATTCTGCTTTGTATGGAATAGGGAACCAGTCCTGTGAGCTGGTTGGTATTGCTGAGGAGATCCCTGTTTGAATTGGTTGGAATATTGTTGGCACCTGTCACTGCTGGATCACTTGTCTGGATGGTCCCATGATCTTGGGAAGGCCTTTCTTAATGGACTTTGGTGCTACCCTGATGTTTTCTGATCAAGTTGGGGAGAGAATTCTCCTCCCTGATGCTGATGGCAGGAAAATTGAAGTTCCCTTTATTCTCTGGATTCTGGTCGTTGGGAAAGAGACTTCCCTGGTCATCCTCCCAAATCTGTCCTGAAGGGAAAGCAGAAAGAAAACTCTCATTCCTCTCATCCTCATTTTTTAGCAGAATAGTTGGCCCTACTGATAGTTTTAGTTCTTCTCAGCCTCAGACTTCAACTCATGGACCAACTCCCACCTCAGAGGCATATCTTTCTTTTTCCTCATCATTTCCTTCTCATCCAAATAAGATCAAAAATCAAACACATGAAAAATCCAAAAAATCCAAAAATATTTCTTCTCTGTCTGGATCTGTTGTATCTTCTTTTACTTTTTCTTTTAAGCCTGATCAATAATCCTCTATTCCTGTTTTGAATCTCCAAAATGAGTCTAAACTAGATCTTGATCTCAATTCCTTTCTTGGTGGCTTTGCTATGAAGGAGTATGGTCTTAGGTGGAGGCAATTTGGGGTAGAAGCACCTTTCAAGGACGCAGCAGAACATCAAACTTGGAAGATTTTGGAACATGGTCTCAGTTTTTGTAGTCAGGTCTCACTGGTCAATGCTTGGAGGAAGCAAGGATTCCTCTCCTTTGCCACTAAGTACAAACCAGTTGCAAGGAAGGTCCAGCCAGTCAACCAACCAATGCCTCTCAACCTCAATCCTCCCCTTATGCGTCCTCCTCTATCCCGCAATCCTTACTGTGGTCTATCCCAATCCCTTACTGGTCCATTCATTCCCTCTGGTTGGGTCACTGAAGAAAGTCTGAAAGTGGTCAACTTTGGTCCAGACGGATGGCTTTTACCTGATGAGTTAAATTTGATCAAAAATATCTTGTCTCTAAGGGAAAAATCTATTGCATTCTGTGAAGAAGAGAGAGGTCTCTTGAAAGAATCCTATGGTCTCCCTTACATCATCCCTGTAGTTGAACATGATCCTAGGAAAAAGAAGAAGATCCCTATTCGTGCTGAAAAGGTTGACGAATTCATCAAGTTGGTCCGCGAATGAGTCCGTACCAGTTTATACAAACAATCAACTTCTAGCTATTCCATTCCTGTTTTCTGTGTTCTAAAGAGTAATGGTAAACATAGAGTAGTTCATGGTCTCCAACCTCTTAATAAAGTTACTATTAAAGACTCTGGCGTGTCTCCTGCCACTGAAGAATTTGTTGAATCCTTCTCTGGGAGAGCCTGTTATGGTTTAGGAGACATTATGGGTGGCTATGAAAAACAATCCTTGCATCCTATTTCTCCTCCCCTCACTACTTTTGATACTCCCCTTGGTCAATTTTAACATACTTGATTGCCTCAAGGTGCCACCAACTTGGTTGCAGTCTATCAGGCTCAGATGATGTGGATCCTCCAGGACAAAATCCCTGATCATGCGGGTATCTTTATTGATGATGGTGGGATTAAAGGTCCAGTTTCTGACTATGATAATGAGCTCTTACCTTGGCACTCAGGAATCTAAAGATTTATCTGGGAGTATGATACTATCTTGGAAAGAATTTTGGTTTGAATCGAGGAATCTGGCCTTACTGTCTCCAGATCAAAACTTGCCGCCTGTGTCCCTGCCTTGGAAATCGTTGGTCATATAGTCTGCAAGGAAGGAAGAAGGATGGCACCCTCTAAAGTCAACAAAATCATCTCCTGGCCTACTCCAATAAATCCAACGTAAGTTAGAGGTTTCCTAGGTGTTGTAACTTATGTTAGGATCTTCATTCCCTTACTATCCAAAATCTGTGCACCCTTGCATCGTCTAACCAGAAAGGAAGCTGAATGGATTTGGACCCAAGCTTGCAAACAATCATTCCAGATACTCAAAACAATTTTTGGGAAAGACATTGTTTTGAAAAATATGACTTATGGACCTGTAGCTGGCAAGTCAAGCTGGCAGTGGAATCTAGTTATCAATCTGTTGGGGCTGTCCTTACTCAGGAAGATGAGAACGGTTTGGATCTTCCTGCTCTGTATGAATCTCTTCTTTTCTCAGCTGTGGAATCCAGGTACTCCCAGCCAAAACTTGAACTTTGCGGTGTGGCCCAAATGTTTAAGAAGCTCCAGACTGTCCTTTGGGGTCAACACTTCGAGTTACAAGTTGATGCACTATCCATTATTGAAATGATCAATGCCCCCAGCCTTCCAAATGCTCCAATGACTCATTTGGTGGATTTCATTCAGTTGTTCTCTGTTGATATTGTTCACAGGCCTGGAAAATCTTTCACCATTCCTGATGGTTTATCTCAACGCCCTCTTGGAGATGATGAATCAGATGTTGGAATGGATTTCGATGAGGAAGAAACCTTGGTCCGCGCTGTTTTTGCTTTCTCCTCCCAAGATTACTCTGGCTTCCAACAAGGTTTCTGGCTTAAGTTAGAGCAGTACCTTTCAACTCTCCAAAGACCCCCTGATCTCTCTGCCAAAGAATTTTGGTCCCTTAAAAGGAAGTCCTCTAGTTTCTTTGTCCAAGGTTCTAGGCTTATGAAAAGAGGAACTCCTTGTGCACTTGTTGTGGTCACTATCCCGGCTAAGCAAGATTCAATCCTTGAAAGTCTCCATGAGGGCCTTGGTCATCGTGGGGAAACCAAAACTTATTGAAAATTATCTGAACAATTTTGGTGGCCATCTCTGAAGAAATCAGTCTCTCAATGGTGCAAGAGTTGTGAAGTATGCCAGAAACGTGATCTTAGGCGCCCGGCCAAAATTCTTTACCCCACTGGAGAGTCCACTGTCTTTGGGAGGATTGCTTTGGATGTGGTTCACATTAAGGCTGGTGGAGCTAAGTACCTCATTGTGGCTAGAGATTATTTTTCTGGATGGGTTGAATCAAAGTTTCTTAAGAACCTCAGCTCTGAATCAGTAGCAGCTTTCCTTTATGAGACTTGGACGATGCGTTATGGTTTGGCACAATCTTATTTGACTGATGGCAGCTCTGGGTTTGGTGGTAAACTGGCTGATATGATCCAATCACTTCCTGGTCAACTTAGGTTGACCACTACTTATTATCCTGAAGGTCAAGGAATGGTGGAAAGAGGCCATGCTCCTTTGAAGGCTGCTCTTGTCAAACTGGCTGATGAAAGTGGCAAGAATTGTTGCAAATTCCTCCCCCTGGTCCTCTTCTCTGATCAAATTTCAGCTAAACAAACCACCGGCTACTTGCCTTAAAAAATCATTTTTGGTCAAAGAGCTGTCCTTCCTCTGGACCTGGAAATGGAATCTTTCTTAGGTATTTCTTGGGAAAAGGTTTCTTCCACCACTGGTCTATTAGTTGCCATATCCAAGCAGCTGGAAAGGAGTCAAGATTTCCGTAGTGAAGATTATCAGAAGATGATGGATTCTAGGGGAAAATCAGTTCAGTATTGGGAAGACAAGCATTTTAAGCAAATCAGGGATCCCTTGAACCCTGGGGATCTGGTCTTGGCTTATAACTGTTTCTTGGAAACTCAGTGGAGAAAGCTTTTCTCTAACCGCTGGAATGTTCCTTACCAAGTGGTCCATCAAGTTAGAGGTGGATCATATGTTTTGGAGGAACTGGATGGTACTCAGATTTCCAGAAGGTTCTCTGCTGATCAGGTCAAGAAATTTCATTCTTGTGGAGGCAACTTGTTCCAAAAGTAAGTCCTCCCAATTGTGCACCACCAGGGTCATCTGCTGCGTTCTGTTGTGAAACTCTACTTCATGCCACACATTTGAGCACCTGGGACACCTTCTCCATTATATCTCAGCCACTTCTAGGATTTTCCTTTGGATGAATCAACATATTCTTTTTCAATCACTCTCAAAATCAAAATGTCCATTCCTTGGTTTCAATCATCCTTCTTTCCTTTCTCTTTTTATGGCATCAAACTTGGGTGCAGACTAGGGACAGTCTGTAAGTTGGGGAGAGATGTGGTGCCCCATCCTGGACACCCTTGCCAGTGCGGAGACTTTAATTTTTTTATGATTTTTCCTTATCATCATTCATAGGCATCATTATCAAAAAAAAAAAAAAAAAAATCATCATCATCCAATTCAAACTCAATCACCAGCCTATCCTCCAAGGACAAATAGGCTATCTTCCTCCTCATCATTCTCTATATGCTCCAAGCTAACTCTCTGTTGTTTCCTCTCTTGCAACCTTGCTTGCACTTTCCTTGCCTTCCTTGCTCTATTGAATCTTCAATTTATCAACCTTGCGGGATCTTGCTTGCACCTGGAGGGCAACCTTGCTTGCTTCAAAATTTTACATCCAATATCTCCAATGTCTAGCAGCCTCACCTGCAATCATTTTGCAACCTTGAAAGCGACTTTGATTGCCTCCCTTTTGCTACCCACCTCCAACATCTCGCGTGATTTTGCTTCCATCCCATCAGCCCTTGCTCGTAATCATCCCGCAACCCCAATCGCTCTTTAACCTTGCACCAACCTAACAGCAATGTTGACGCTGACTTGCGATGGCTGTCATCGCCGTGCTCAACCCCATGACCAGCCCCCCAATTCATCTCTGACGCCTGCAAATCGCCAATTGTTGTTGGCCGCTGTTGCAATCTTTGCGCTGCCACCAACCAATGACCGCAAGCGTTTGCTCGCGGCCGTCAATGACCTTGTGCCGCCTTCAACAATCCCCCCAGCTAACCGTGGTTGCAGCTGGTCAAACCTCTCATCTTCCTCTCAGGTCACCGGTCATCCGCGGTTTCAACGGTTTCCTGGGCCCGTCACTATGTCCGCGGGCCTCTCACTTGCTACTCTCCTGCCCACACCCATCCTGTTAAAAAAAAAAAGAAAAAAAAAGAAAAATCCACTCCCATTTGTAAACATCTCTTGTAAATAGTCTACAGGCCTCTGGTCCATAAAAGGAGGGGCTCTCCCCTGCTTTTTCTGGGGGATAGAAAATAATCCATTGGAGTGTGTGCTTATGTCCCCCCATTATTGTGAAATTGAATCCTGATCCTTATCCTGGGTATATCTCTGATTGCCCCCCTGATCCATTTTTGACCCTGAGTCTTTGCCCCTCTGTGGCCTGATCCTTATCACCAACCAATAGCCTTGCTGGTTGAAGAAAATTCTGTCTGTTGGAATTTTTGAGTGTGTTATACCACTCCTTGATCCCTTTCTCTGACCATACTGGTCCTGATCCCTGATCATCTTTCTGGAGCCAATCACGATTTATTGAAGAGGTCTTATTAAGCTTAAGACCTGGAGTGTTATACCTCCCTTTATTTTATTTGGAGTTGCATTCTGCCAGCCTACTCTTGAGTCCCTTGAGAAGTGTTGAGGTTATCCTTGCTTCAAATCAGTTACTGTTTGCTTTTAGAGCTTCTTAAACATTTTCCTTTATCTTGTACAGCCACCCTCAGTTATCTGGTACCCTTCAAGCGCTTAATTGCAGGGAGTTGGGCAGGTTCATTGAGAACCTGGAGGTTGGTTGGGTTTGAGTTGATCATCCCCAATCTTCTGCTGACAACCAGAGTTATTAGCTTGTGGGCCTTCTTTACGTTCAACAGCTTTTGTTCCTTGAGCTCTAAAGCAGACTTTAACTTCTTTTGTCCAAGTTTTTCCCTGCATAATCTTGTCTCAGATAGTGCTGTTCCATTGCTACCAAAATATTATCCTCTTTATGCTCTACTCCTTGATTCCTCATTTACCAGGTTCTGGACCTTGATCTCAGTTACATCTAAATATTTTTGTAACACTCAGGAGGGCAGCCTAAACAGCACCTTTCACCTCCACAGAACTGCCCCGGCCTAGCACCATTTGGAGTCTTACACCGGTCTTTCTCTCTCTCATTCTGTCTCATGGGTTTATCTACCTTCTCTTTCTTCTTTCTTGATCTTGCTCTCTCTCATCAAGTCTCACTTGCGTCTCTAATTTCTTCTTTCTTCTTCCTTCTCTTTTCCATTCCTTCTATTTCTCCTTCTTCTTTTCTCACTCTATTTAACTATTCTCTCCATTAAAAATCAACCTTTGCCTCCACAAAATCAACTCAACTCTACCAACCATAAATCTCTGCCTGGTAAGACTCTGATTTCTCAAGCTCTCTCCACAGAACTCTATCTGATCTTCTAGACATCAAGTCTGCTTCCTAAATTTCTCCTCCCAGCCTGTCCTCTCTCAATACCCATGGTTCATCCTGAATAAATTCCGTCCTCAACATACAAGTACTGGCCCAAGCTGTAGGATTCTCCCTTCCTGTTTCTTCTTGTGAACCTCTATTTCCGTCAGATCCTCTGCTCTTATATTTTTTATTCTTTGTACAGCTTATGCTGGTCCTGAGTCATCTAGAAATTCAATCCAATATTATCACCATTAAAAGCCATGATTTTTACAATCAAATCTAGCCAAACTAACCATGAAAAAATCAGCTGGGGCAGCCAACTACTTTCATCAGGTAGCGCTCAAATTCTCTGTTGACGCCATCCCTCCCCTGAATGAAGAGAATTATTCAATATGGGGGGATAAGATACTCATGTTATTCACCTTGAAAGATATCAAGGATGCTATTACTAGGAATTCTGGCCCCCTGTCCTTCAAAAAAGACATAAAAATTCAAGCCATAATCCTATCTAAAATAGACAGCACAACCCAGGCCAACGTGGTCAACTCCACCAACATAACCTCATCTAAACTCTTTTGTGCTGAAATTACCAGGAGATTTTCCTCTTCTGAGACAGCAAATAGGGCAAGGGTATTTAATCACTTCCTTCACTCAGCTTTCAATGAACACGCCATCAAGGGATTCATTACCAAAATGCAAAAGGCAATTACAAGAATGACAGACGTAGGAATCAAGGATATATTTGCATACTTAGTGCTCTTCAAGTTTCCTCCAATTCTTGAAAATCTTAAGCAACAAATCATACATGTAGAAAAACATATGACGGTGTGGTGTCAATATATAGCCTCGGATCGGGAACTGCGTCGCGGCCTGCGCGCTCAGCATCTGGTAGGTCGGGGCTCAGCAGTTGGGGTGCGCGCGTTCTCAGCAGCGGCCGCTGCGGGCTCAGCAGTGGGCGCGGCGGGATCAAGCACGCGACTGCGGGCCGGGCCTGACTAAGGGAGGCGGGCCGCGACCCGCTTGGATGTCCGACTCATGGATGGAGCTGGGCTGACTGGGTTCTCGGAGCGGCTAGTCGGGGAAGGAAAAAGCGGGGCGATAGCGGGGCTATACCCGTGGATAGCCGCGCGCAAGCGCGGGCTGGCCACGGGACGGGAAATTCACAACGGCGCGTCGGGCGGATACGGGCAATCGCGGTGAACTTCGAGAAGCGCGCGGCGGAGGGCCGCGCCGCGGGGACGAACCGGATGCGCGTAATGGCAGGCAAGCAAGCGGGATAGGACACGGATAGGGTATGGGTTGGGGGTATGGGTTTAGGGATGGGTTAGGGTTCTGGGTCTAGGTTTCCTTCTTCATGGTTGTCAGTCTGTCTTTGCGCTTGTACTTAAGTTAGGGTTGAGGGGGAGGGCTCAAATACCCTTCCCCTCGACTCCGGGTTGTAGGGGGCGTTCTATCATCATTGTATCATCGGATTATCGGATTATTGTGTCATCAGGAGGCGGGGAGCGGACTTAGGAAAAACAGAATCTCTTCTCTCTTCTCTCCTTTTCTCTGGAACGGCTGCATCCAATCTCCTTACAGACGCTTTGATCAATAACTTCCGGAACTCGAGGACAACTTCGGGGAGGTTTCTCACTATAGTTTCCACATCTGGGGGTCTGGCCGGGAAAAATCTTTCGTCAAAGTCTCTCGAAGGTACTCACGGATGCTACCAACAGCCGCTTCTCTTCCTTCCTCCTCCGACGGCTTCCGCGCTACTCCATGGATTTACCCGCATATTAGACTCAACATTGCGGAGGTGGAGCGATTCATCTCACGTTATGAAACAATCGCGGACTCTGAAGGCGTTTTGGATTTTGAGAAGGTGCGCCATGTCGTCCTGTTCATCGAGGACGCGGAAGCGCGTCGGGAAGTGGAGGAGATGGGAGGATACCTGAAACTGGATTGGCCGGAACTGAAGGAGGGCATGCTGGCAAGATGGGGGAGGCGCGGTTCTCGCTTTCGGAAGGACGATCTCAAGCCATCCGCGGAATTGGGCTACAAGGCAGGCGCGCGCGACGGGACCCGGTTGCAAGCGGAAGTGGACTACGCGGAACTGGAGTACTACAGGGAAGAGTATGTTCCGGCCCCACCACCGGAAACCATCTCTTGGGCTAGCGAACTTGCAGAGGTGGCAAGGGGCCTTGAGGCCTATCTGGAGAGTATTCAGTCTCCCAGTGCATCTGCGCCCCGCGTGTGCGCAAATGGGGAGGACGACGACCATTGGCGGACGGGAAAAAGGGACCAGAAAGTGGATTCAAACGCGGAATTGGTTTCCCCGGTGGGGGCTAAAAACGTGTTGGGGAAGCGGGATTCGAGGGAACCGGTGCGGCCTACTGACAGGAAGCGGGCGAGGACAACGGAACGGGAAATGAATGCTACGTGCGGACTGGGAATTGGCAAGCGGCGGACGGATCTTGCGGAGAAGGTACACGCGGCGGCGGAAGAGATGGACCACACGTTGGAGAATTGCGACCCGAGCCGGACCTCTTTGACGGCGGAGAGCGCGCATTTGGAAAGGGTAGTGGCAGCAACGGAAAGGACGGGCGCGCGTGGAAGTAACGGTGATGGTGGGCGGACAAGACACAAGAGTCGGACGGCAAACCCGATCGATCCGAGGCCGGAAGAGACGGGGTGCGTGCTGGGGAAACGGGTATCGGCGGGACCGGTTCAGTCTAACGGCGGGAAGCGAGCGAGGACAAAGCAAGAAGAGGATACTCCGCGCGGTTCAAGAGTTGGTGAACCTCGGATAAATCTGATGGGAGGTGGGGAACAAGCGGTGGTGGGAGCAGGTCATGTGTCGGGCGATCGTAACCAAGGCAAGACCCTTTCGACGGCGGAGGAGGCGGACGCCGAACGGGAAAGGGAAGCGCGCCGGGGCGGAGAATCGGACGGATCAGGCACCAAAGGCATGGTTCGGAGGAATGCAGGGAGATCGGGCAACGGACGCGACCCTCATGGCATTGGCTGAATCCATCAGCTGGGGACAGCAGCTAAGTTTGGGGGGGGAACTGGGGGATAGGGCGCGGGCGCGGCAATGGCGTATATAAAAAAAAAAAAAAAAAAAAAAAAAAAAAAAAAAAAAAAAAAAAAAAAAAAAATGAATGAATGGAATAATAAATATAGGATATTCTCTTTCTCGTCTTTGGATTCGGGCTGTTTCCTTTCTTTTTTTTGTCTATTTCTCTCCTGTTTCTCTCTTCATCGGACGGGCGCGACGGTTGGGGATGGTATGGACGCGGATTTAAGCTTAGCTTGGTAAGGGGGTGCTCTAGCCGGTTCACAGCCGGAACGACTAGACACCCCAGAATGTTCGTTCCCATCGCCTCTCCCTTATACTCCCGGTTGTGAGCGCGCGCTGTCGGCGCGGTGTTTGTTTTGTTTTGTAGAACGGGTACCGGGGAACTGTGTGGCAGTCCGTCTGGGGCGGTCCAGGTACCTCTTTTCGTTGGGATAACTGGTCACTTGCGGTCTCTCAAAGAGGGAGCGCGCGGACGCGGATCTCAACCTCAACCTCACTCACACTCACTTCTCACGCGGACGCGGATCTCGGCACTCACACTCACTTTCCACCCGGACGCGCGGACGCGGCCCTTTCGTTTCCTCGCGCAGCAAGATGTATTTCTCCAAGGATTGCGGTACAACAATAGGACAAGAAAGTAAGCGGAAAAGGAGAAAAGGAAGGGGGCGGGGACGTCTAAGCCATTCGCATCATCTCCTCCATGTCCGCCCTCGATGATGCCAGAAGGGCCCGGTAAGCCGCCAAGAATTCGCGCCGGGATTCGGAGGATTGGGCTCCGGGGGTCGCCAGGAAGTTGCGGAGCATCGCGGTCGACCTTTCCGCGAAAGCCTCGAAGCCAGCCGCCGGGAGTGCCATCACGACCGGGATCTCCGGGATCTCGGGGGAGTTGGAGGAAGGCGGTGCCGGTGCTGGGACGGGGCTTGATCCGAGTGGGCGCTCAGGGGATCCAACGGGAGAGTCCAGTCCGATAGGAGGCGATGACGAGATGACCACCGGCGACGCGGGCGGAGGAGTAGGGTCTCGCGGAGTCGGAGCAGCGGGCGGAGGAGTGGGGCCTCGCGGAGTCGGAGGAGCCGGAGCAGGGGGTGGAGGAGGAGCCGGAGCCGGAGCAGCGCGTCGCCTAAGGATTTCGTCGATTTGCGGGTCCCTCGCGCCTTGCGTAACCCGGACGCGATCCGCCCAAAATCGCAATGCCCTCCGATAAGCCGCAAAGTCCGGATAGTCATCCTTACGCGGTGGTCCCGCGCGGCGAAGCGGAGAAGAGGAGTCGCGGTCGGAGTGCGGACGAGGACGGCGGGGAGGTGATCCGGGTGGAGTCCACGACTCCTCCGAGATAGCGTCGTCATCCGAAACCACAAACGGGTCCGGACGAGCCCGCTTGCGCGGCCGAGGGTGAGAGCCGGATGGGTTGGGGCCACGGGGTATACCCTCGCTAAGCGAGCAGCGGCGGTGTCCGCGGCGGCACGCGGAGCAGGCGCGGCGGCCGGACCCAATGGAGCATTCAAGCCTGTTTCGGGCGCAGAAGTCGCAGCGGACCATGATGACGATGGAGTGGAGGGAGGGATGCGGAGCGGAGTTTAGAGTTGGTAGAGGGGGTAGGGCGCGAAGGACGGCAGAGGTGACAATGGGGAGGATCTCTGGGGACAGAACTCAAGTTGGGGGGGGGATGTGGTGTCAATATATAGCCTCGGATCGGGAACTGCGTCGCGGCCTGCGCGCTCAGCATCTGGTAGGTCGGGGCTCAGCAGTTGGGGTGCGCGCGTTCTCAGCAGCGGCCGCTGCGGGCTCAGCAGTGGGCGCGGCGGGATCAAGCACGCGACTGCGGGCCGGGCCTGACTAAGGGAGGCGGGCCGCGACCCGCTTGGATGTCCGACTCATGGATGGAGCTGGGCTGACCGGGTTCTCGGAGCGGCTAGTCGGGGAAGGAAAAAGCGGGGCGATAGCGGGGCTATACCCGTGGATAGCCGCGCGCAAGCGCGGGCTGGCCACGGGACGGGAAATTCCCAACAGCGCGTCGGGCGGATACGGGCAATCGCGGTGAACTTCGAGAAGCGCGCGGCGGAGGGCCGCGCCGCGGGGACGAACCGGATGCGCGTAATGGCAGGCAAGCAAGCGAGATAGGACACGGATAGGGTATGGGTTGGGGGTATGGGTTTAGGGATGGGTTAGGGTTCTGGGTCTAGGGTTCCTTCTTCATGGTTGTCAGTCTGTCTTTGCGCTTGTACTTAAGTAAGGGGTTGAGGGGGAGGGCTCAAATACCCTTCCCCTCGACTCCGGGTTGTAGGGGGCGTTCTATCATCATCGTATCATCGGATTATCGGATTATTGTGTCATCAGGAGGCGGGGAGCGGACTTAGGAAAAACAGAATCTCTTCTCTCTTCTCTCCTTTTCTCTGGAACGGCTGCATCCAATCTCCTTACAGACGCTTTGATCAATAACTTCCGGAACTCGAGGACGACTTCGGGGAGGTTTCTCCCTATAGTTTCCACAACGGTGGATGTAGTTTCCAACCACCTCACACAATACAATAACAAGAGAAAGGCACAATTGAATTCCAATAAACTGGCAACATATATCTCACTGCTGTTGACTAAGACTAAGATCCACAAAGACAAAAAGAAGACTAAAATGAGATTTGGAGAAGGATACCACAACCCTCATTCACCCCACTCAGAATCTTCTTGCTTCCATTCACATACCCAAATTGCACCAGAATGGTGGATCAAACAACAAAATGAGTGGAAGAACAAATCAAAAAAAACTCCAACCATCAACTATCATGCCTTGTTGACTCTCTGGATCAATGCAGATAACAATCCCAATCTTCTTCTAGACTCTGGAGCAAATTTTCATATATTCAAGGATCTTAAGTATTTCTCCTCCATCAAAATTCAGGAAGGATTGGAAGAAATCAAAAACAGAAAATTAGAAGCTAATATCAAGATATTCAGAACCAGAACAGTAAAATTAGAATGGAAAGACTTCACAATCACTCTTTGAGATTGCGTCTACATACTGGATATTGTTTTCAATCTTATTAGTCCCGGTCTCCTTGCCAAAAAAGGCTGTAATCTCTCTCAAGTCCATGAAAGATTCTCTGTCACTTGGAATGACCAACCCCTTCTGCAAGGATTGATTAGAGACAATTTATTTGTCATTGAAAAAACTCATTCAGCGGGTCAAAGTCAAACTGTAAACCCTACCAGGCAATCTTGCTCCCCTTCTCTTTCTCTCCTCAATATCCACAAGATGTATGGACATGCATCAATCTCTACTCTTACAAAAATTGTGAAGGACTTCTACACTAACAAAGAGCTCCATAAATTCCAATGCAACAGCTTTGTCAGGAGCAAAATTACTAGGTCTCCATTCTCTTGCACCTCAACTCCTTTGAACAAACCTTTGGATAGAATTCACCTTGACCTCATAGGGCCAATAACACCTCAATCTAAGGTGGGTCATCATTACATCCTCACGCTGGTAGACAACTACTCAGGCTATCTAGCAGCCTTTCCACTAACATCCAAGGACAAGGCTACTGAAGTGATCATAAAAATTCTCAAAGTCAAGCACAAGAGGCTGAACTACTATCCTTCTGAAATCTTCTCAGATAAAGGAACAAAATTAACCAATTCTACCCTCAAAGAATTTGCCAAAGCTAAACACATCAAGCTACAAACATTGGAACCTTACCATTCTCAACATAATGGCCAAGCTGAAAGAGCTAATAGAACTATCATTTAATCCGCCGGAGCCACGTTCTTTTCAACCAGGTTAGCTAAAAATTTTTGGCACATACTAACTCAAAGCTGCTGCTTCATGCTCAACCAAATTCATCAAAAAGGTAATCACCTATCTCCCTGGGAGCTCATGTTTGGTAAAAGTCTCGCCGCTAACCAATTGAAACCAATAGGTGCCTCTGTCATCTACCTTGCAAATCACATTCAAAAAGGCCAAAATTTTGATGAAAAGGGACTCAAGGGCATTCTGATTGGGTTCAATCCCACTTTTCACCCCTATCTTATTCCCAAGTTGCTTGGTGCGTTCATCAAAACTAAACATGTTAAGTTTTGTTAAAATGCGGATGCACTCAGGTAATGTGCATAGGAGTGTGTAATCCAAATGGGATGCAAAAATGGGCCTCCATGGCCCATTGGACATCATGTGGGCCACGTGGGCCTATGTGGGTGTTATTGGTTTTGGCCATTTGGGCACCAAAACACGTTTTTATGTTCTTTTGGGACACGGGCCCTCACGGGCCCGCCAGGGTGGATGGGCCACCCAAGCCAGATGGGCTTATTTAGCCATAAGAGGGCCCAAGCTTTATTATGGACATACTTGGCCAGACGGGCTGGCCCACCAAAGTATGTAATTCTCACAATTCAGGCTTGGGCCACCCATTGGGGCCGCCGCCCCTGTCGCGGCCCGCTAGGGGCCGCCGCCCATGTCGCAGCCCGCTTGAGGCCGCTGCCCGCGTCGCGGCCCGCTTGGGGCCACTGCCTGCGTCACGGCCCGTTTGGGGCCGCCTGTGTTGCTTGGTGCGGCCCACGCAGGGCCCAACGGCCCGCCGCGGGGCTGTCGCGCGGCCAAGGGATCCCGCGCAGTGGGATGCAGCGCGGGCCCGGCTGGTCGCGCTAGGCAACCAGCGCCACGGAGCTGGGGCTTGTGGCCTTGGCTCGCTCCCCCTCCCCTTGCTCGCCGTCGCGAAGGGGATGGGGGCAGGCTGGCTGGGTTGAACCAGCCAGCAACCAACTGCGACAGCGCGGTAGGTCAGAGCAGGGGGGACCTGACCACCCCCTTGCCCAAGGAGGTGGCGGCACCAGCCGCAAGAGTAGCAACCGGCAGGTGGGGGGGATTTCATCACCCCCCCCCACCATTGATTGGTTAATGCAACCAAACAGGATAGGGGCGCTCTCCCCCCCCCCCTTTACCAAGGGGGAGGAGCGATGGGCCTGAGGGGACCTGATCACCTCCCAGGCCAATTTACATGACAAAGCCCTGGGGGTATCAACCCCCAGGGCCCCTGGTGAGGGGATTTGACCTCCCCCACCAGGGATTTGAGAGAAAGAGGGGGGGGGGACAGCATGTCCGCTGGTCACACCCCCCCATGTGAGTCTGAGACCGGACCCAGGTGTTCCCTGGGTCCCACCTGGCCCATTTGAGGGGCCAGGGGCTGGCTGCATGAGGCAACCAGCCCGTAAACAAGGCAATAAAGGTCATCATGGCTGGTTGTAAAGGACAACAAGCCAAGGGGATTGAACAGTTAAGGGGCTGGTTCAGCCCCATTGAGGTGGAAACACCAGTAATAACCTGAATAGGCTGGTTGTAAGGGTACAGGGACTGATGCCATGTGGGCTGATGTAGTCCAAACCAAGTAACAAGGCCAGTAGAGCCTGTAGAGCTCTTTTGGGGCGGAAAATTTGCCTTTTGGCTTGTTGTATCATGGGCTCACAAGAGGCCAATCTTTTGTACTTAAGGAGCCCTTCTTCCTGCTGTTTTCCATCCATTCATTCATCATTCCAATCAAATTCATCCAAGATATTGCCCCATTGTGAGAGCCCCATTAGACAATATTGACACCCAGTGTCCAGCATTTCTTTTTCTTTAAATACTGCTCATTTGCCTAAGCTAATTGCTGGACATAATTCTAACAAGTTTCTCAAGACCCAGCTAAACAAATTTCCTTTTCTCAAATCTCCCGGTCTAGACTTATTCTCCCAATCCAAACTGGACTCATAAAAAGCCAAATTTTTGACAAGCAACAAGCAATATAGGATCAGGGAAACACTTCCTGAATGTCCTGAATCTGACTCCAATCTGGAGGATACTAATTCCTTGGACTCTCACTCTCCAGATCCTCCTCTCCCCCTTGCTCCTGAACCAATAACTCAGAGACCCAATCTAAGACCACAAAATGAAATCCAAAAACCTCAAAGATATGGGTTCTATCACTACTATGAACCTCCCTCACAAGGCAGCACAAAAGTTCCCTGAATGGCCTAAATGGAAAAAAGCATTGGAAGAAGAATTGAACTCTATCAAATCCCAAGAATTTTGGTAAGAATACTATGACAAACCTAACAATATCCTGAATACCACCTGGGTATTCAAAGTGAAAGAAAACTGCCATGGCAAGCCTGCAAAATACAAGGCCAACTATGCGTACAAGGATTTGACCAGGTTCAGGGCGTGGACTATGACAAAACCTGGGCACCAACTGGAAAACTAGGATCTCTCCATATTCCTCTTCTCTAAAGCCTAAAGAATAAGATGACCTTCACTCAATTTGATGTGAAGGGAGCCTTCCTCCATGCGCCTCTGAACAAAATATTAATAATTAGAACACCTAAAGGATCAAACAGAAAATTGCCCTTTTTTAAATTGAAGAAATATCTCTACAGCCTTTGCCAATCCCCAAAGAACTGGTACAAAACTCTCACTACCTGGATTAAATTGCAAGGTTTCCACAAATCTACCAGTGATCCTTGCCTGTACCTCAACTTGGAATCTGGGGAAGTCATCTACTTTTACGTTGATGATCTCATTCACGTTGGGAATTCAAACAACTTTGCTAAATATTTCCTGAGCAAATTCTTTAACTCTTCCTGTCATCCTCCAAACACCATCCTCGGCATGCTAATGTAGATCAAAGAGGAAAAAATTTTCCCCAGCAAGCCAAGTCACATTGATCAAGGATTGGAAGAACTAGGTCTCACCAATTGCAAAGACACCAACTCTCCACTAACTCAATATTTCCATCTTGAAACAACTTTGGATGAAGATCATGCGGAGTTCTCTCAGCTCAATATAAACTACTGTTCTGCTATTGGACTCCTAAACCATCTGTCCCAATACACCCGCCACAACATTGCTTTTGCTGTCTCAAGCCTGGCCCAATTCAATAACAAGCTTGGATTGTCACACTGGAGGGAAGTGTGCAAAGTCTGGAAATACCTGAAAACCACCAGAAATCTCAAAATCACTCTCAAGTACAATCCCTCTCAAGAAATTATATCAGCCTACAGCAATGCTACTTGGGGAAATGATCCTATATTTTGTAAGTCTAAAACCGGGTACATTATTCTTCACTACAGTAGCCCAGTCATCTGGAACTCTTCAAGACAAAGAAACATAACTTACTCTTCTACCAAATCAGAGCTCAATGCGCTCCTGGACTTCTACCTGGAGCTAAAATGGATCACCCACCTTGTTGGCAAAATCTACTTTTCCCCTGAGTGCAAACCAAAAATTTACATTGACAACAAGGGTTTTGAAGACAAGATCAAGAAGTTTGGGTTGCACTCCAAATTGCAACACATTTATATCAAGACTAAAGGCTTGCAAGAAGATTTCTCTCTCTAAAAGTTCAACCTTTCTCCTATTCCCACCAACAAGATGATAGCAGCTCCACTTACTCAGACCTCTGCTGTCAATGCCCTCAGGATCCTTCAACAAGAAGTCTTTACTTAGACCCTATTGTGAATCTTCTCTACCCTTCCTCTTGCCAGTCACGGGGGGTGTTAAGTCTCAGTACTTCTCTCCCCGCGCTCACGCCCACTTCTCTCAGTACTCTCTCTGCATGCTCTCTCCCTCACCCAGGGCAGCCTCACTCCAATACTCAGATGGAGGAGCTCTCTGGTCTTTCTCTCTCTCATTCTGTCTGATGGGTGTATCTACCTTCTCTTTCTTCTTTCTTGATCTTTCTCTCTCATCAAGTCTAACTTGCGTCTCTACTTTCTTCTTTCTCCTTCCTTCTCTTCTCCATTCCATATATTTCTCCTTCTTCTTTTCTCACTCTATTTAACTATTCTCTCCATCAAAACTCAACCTTTTCCTCCACCAAATCAACTCAACTCTATCAACCATAAATCTCTGCCTGGTAAGACTCTGATTTCTCAAGCTCTCTTGACAGATCTCTATCTGATCCTCTAGACATCCAGTCTGCTTCCTTGATTTCTCCTCTCAGCCTTTCCTCTCTCAATATGGGTTTTCCATCCTGAATAACTTCTGTCCTCAACATACAAGTACTGGCCCAAGCTGTAGGATTCTCCCTTCCTGTTTCTTCTTGTGAACCTCTATTTCCATGAGATCCTCTGCTCTTATATTTTTATTCTTTGTACAGCTTATGTTGGTTCTGAGTCATCTAGAAATTCAATCCAATCTTATCATAAATAAACAATTTGGACTCCCCAACAAGCTCTGCACTTGAAGTATTTCCTTAAATATTACCTCTTCAATTCCGCCTCCGCGCCCAAGCTGGAAACCACTAAAGCTAACTTGCAATGAAATAATAGTAAATAAACTAGTCGGACTCCCCAAAAAGCTCTGCATTTGAACTATTTCCCTAAATATGACCTCTGATAACTCTTGCTGGTTCCTACACTCCAAATTAACAGAAGAAAAGAATCTTAGTATAATTTTCCATAGATATATACTCCAATAATGATAAACTCCAATACTCCAATGTTTGTTAATAATTTCCAATAATTCTCTCCCCCTACAACTAAAACAAAGATTCCTTATATATAAAACAAAAGAATGGAAGCCGCAAATGAAAGACCCCCCTTGTCTCCTTTCATTCTGCACTGACCCGCCTTTGCTACTCTGAAAAAGGAATGTGAACTGCTAATGAAAGACCCCTTTTCCCACTGCCTCTGTGTGTGGTTGCACTGATCCTCCTTACTAATAGTCCAATCATTTTCAGTATATCTGATGATCCTTTTGCGTATTACCCCTAACAGTTGAGTGGCCCCAATGCATTACTAACAACAGATCTTCTTTGATCTTCGCTAGAAGATCACTCCCAATCCCGCATGCAGCATAACTATAAATCCCCAACAATCCGCATGCCGCCTCCTTAACTTTAGCACTCATTCCCACACAGCACTCCGCAATCCTAGTGCATATCCCATAACTGGCCTAATCTGTACTACTTAGCTTTCATCACTTGCTTCTGCATTAGTAAACCCACCACGGCGGAAGGAAAGTTATGTTACACCGCGTGATTTCCGCAAAAGGCAGAAACTCCGGTCCATTCTTGGCAATGTGCCCGCAGAAAGAGCGCGCTGAACCAATGCCAAGGCCTCAGCTATTGTACTCTGGAATAGAAAGTCTGCCAACGCGCCTCTCTGAGCCTATTGTAATGCAGAATTCCACCCAAAGCTAAGCCACTCCATGTCAAATGTCCAGTGGTGATCCCACTTGCCCCTGTGTCTATAAATAACCACCACATCAATTCTGACTGGGAAATCTTCAGCAATACCAACCATTTCACAAGATTGATTCCCTATCCCATAAACAGCAGATTTGAAGCTGAACCTAGGAATGAGTTTGAGCTTACAGGCCATAGCATCTGAAATTAGGTGGAGATGAGATCCAGAATCCACAAGAGGAGAAACATTTTTAGCTGAATCACCAAGATAACAATGAAGGAAACCAAGAGGGCAGGAGTAAAGGTTGGAATCTGAGGAAGGACTTGTTCCACCAGAGTCCTCCATCAAAGTGCTAGAGGAGACCTTTAATTCTTCAGGACCAATCTCCACACGTCAACAAGAGACCCATTTCTTCATTCCTTCAGCAACACATGGAGACATCAATAGGAGTTCAGCCACAGATAGATCAGGAATTTTAAGATCAGAAATTTTCTGTAAATACCCCTTCCACAGCATTAGGGTGATCCTTTGAGATTCCCCTTTTGAACCAAACTTTTGGCTGGTTGGAGGGAGGATGATCAGGTGATGCAGGAAATAATATGGGATTGGAAGTTTGAGGTGATTTAGATGAAGAAAGAGGATCAGAGTGATATGGAAACCTTTCCATGAGTGGCTCCTTTTCCACCTCCATTTCTTCTACATTGGAGGGCAGAGGATCAGGTGTGGATTGACATTTAACTGGTTTTTGAAAAATTGAAGTTGTAAAAGAAGGAGCTTTATGAGGTTTAGGTTCCTCATGTATTTTCCCAGCAAGATCAGATTGATAGGCTTCAGCAATTGAGGAGGAGGAGATAGCTGGAGGATACCAAGGTTGAATAATACCACAGGATGATCAAGAATTGAAAGAAGCAAAGGATGCCCCCATAGGAGGTGCTGGATGATAAGAGGACATCACATGACAAATAGGACAAGATTAATCAAAAGGGATTAGAGCACCATTAGGAAGAAATAAATTTTTCCCCTTTTTCTCCATCAACTTTTCCTCCTTGTCCTTCTGGAGTTCAAGGAATTTTCTGGTTCCATGACCTTCCCTATGACAGTAGTAGCAGACCAGAGTAGATTTAGGTAAAGAAGTGGAGGGATTAGGAGTAGTAAGAGAGGAAATCTTTTGATCAATTTTTCTCTCAAAAGCTTGAAGTATCTTGGTGATTTTGTCCATGTTAGTAGGTTCTTGGGTGAGCTAAGGATCTGCTTTAGGCCTGCAATCTGAATCCATCTTAATTATGATATTGTTTGACTCTTTGAAAGAAGGAGCATGGACTGGTTCAGTGGTTATAGGATTCTCAAAAGTTAAAGCAGTTTGAACTTTAATAACTTCATCCACAGTACCCCTAAGGACAAGGAAAGCAGGGAGCTTGAATTGATTATCCCCGGTGGTGATCATTGATCCAGAATGACCAATTCATCCCTAATTCCTTCCTGCACTGCTGCCAAAAAAAAAATGGAAAAACCGCACTCAAACTTTGTCCACTTTATTGATGTGGTTGTGTTGGATAAGATAATTTTGGCTTGGGTTGCATGACTTTCTAAAAGACTGATAGTCAGAGGCTGAAGAGACACTACCATTAGAGATCCACTGAGCTACAAGATTTTCTAGGTCCTGCAAAGTAAATTGGTCTACATCTATTTTTCCCCAATATGCCAAAATTCATTCCCTTAGAAGCGTCCAGTTATGGGTTTTGAATCCTTCAAAAAACTCAATAAATTCCATGACTTCATCCCAGGAGATAAATAATTGTAACTGGTAGGCCATATTGTATTCACTTGCCCCATCCACTTCAGCAGCCATCTTGTAGGAGTCGAAAAACCATTGAACCCTAATTTCTTGTTCTGAGGCTTGATCTTGACCATCTTAGGTCAAACAGAGGTTGTGGGAGTACCAGAGGATGCAATTTTGGATAACAAAGGTCCTAGAGGATCCAAAGAGCAGATTTCCAAAGTGGCTCAAAAATTTGGCAAGAGTAGGTTTTTTAAAAAAAAAAACAAGAATCTTGACCAAGCAGTACACAATTGGTAGGAATTAATTTTGGGATAAGTTGCCTCCACGGATCAGATCTGAGGAAAAAAGAAACAGAAAAAAAAGAAAAGGAGATTGGATTTTGAATTTGATTCCAAACATGATTGGGACTGTAAATCCCAAGGTTTCTGGTTTGATCCCGGTTGGGGGGCCAAATGTAAGACTCTAAACAGTGCTGATCCGGAGGCAGTTCTGTGAAGGGGAAAGGTGCTGTTTAGGCTGCTCTCCTAAGAGTTTCAAAAAAAAATAAATTTAACCGGGATCAAGATCCAGTGACTTTTAAATAATGAATCAATGGAAGGGATGAGTTTGGAAGTATTCCGTAGCGGTGGAGAACAACACTATCTGAGGCAAGATGGGGCGGGAAAAGACTTGAGCAAATGATTTTTTTTTTAAGAAACGGTGATGAATAGAAATTCTTGTTACAGGAAGTGCCTGACATGTGAGAAGAAAGGAAAACTATGATGGGAAAAACAAGGAGGCCAGCCCGTGTCAAGGATGAAAGCGGGAAGTTGGATGGATGGTGGCAACAGCAGTCGCAGACCATGTGCGGCTGCAGTTGCGGACCATGAGCAACAGCCAAGAGCGGCCCAGGCTTTTCTAAGAGTGGGGGCTGATGAGCAAGAGTCCTGATGGCCGCAAGCCACAGCTTGCGGTGTGGTAAACCAAACCTGTCCTATAGCTATCAGACTCATTTTGTCTTATTAATTATTATTCTTATATCAAGTTAAAGTCAAGAAAATACTAAATAAATTCCAAACCCCTCATAAACTATACTCTAAACTCAAACCAACCTGAAAAACCCAAATCAAGCACCAGATAAACCCCTTCAACCATATCAACACCTGTCACAAAAAAAACCCAACACCTGGCACAGTCTGGATCATGTCACATGGATTAATGAAAATTCTTAATTGAATATATAATCAAAAATATCATGCTTAAAATAACCACACAACAAAACAACATACCCCATACCAGCAGGACTTAAACCATATCAGTGCCAATGTTACACTACAAGCAGTACTATGAAAACAAGTTACACTAATTTTCTAGAACCTTTCACCAGCAGATAAGCCCTCTGAAGCGTCCTCTCAAGCACTCTGATACTCAGTTTTCCACCATTCCAACCATACATCACACATACATGCACCAACAGAAGTAGGGGCTCATGCAGCCAAGTATATCTCAATTCTCACCAACCAGCAATAACAACTCAGTACACATGACTTTTCTGGAACTTTAACCACCTGATAAGAGCTCTGAAGCGTCCTCTAAAGCACTCTGATACTCAGTTTGCCACCATTCCAACCATACAGCACACACACATGCACCAACAGAAGTAGGGGCTCATGCAGCCAAGTATCTCTTAATTCTCACCAACCAGAAATAACAACTCAGTACAAATGACTTGTCTGAAACTTTCACCACCAGATAAGCCCTCTGAATCGTCCTCTAAAGCACTCTGATACTTAGTTTGCTACTGTTCCAACCATACAACACACACACATGCACCAACAGAAGTAGGGGCTCATGCAGCCAAGTATATCTCAATTCTCAACAACCAACAATAACAACTCAGTAGACATGACTTTTCCAGAACTTTCACCACCAGATAAGAGCTCTGAAGCGTCCTCTCAAGCGCTCTGATACTCAGTTTGCCACCATATCAACCATAAAACACCTGCAAGCCACACTCTCAAGTTACCCAAGGGGACATGCGGTAAAACAGCATACCTCTTATCTCCACAACTAATTACATTGAAACAGCATGAAGGTAGTTCCTGCAACATTTTATACATGATATGGCCTCAGAAGCGTCCTAAGAAACACCCAGAACATGACCTTCCACCACCAAACCCATGCAGGTCACACCATTCAAGCTACCAAAGAGGGCTTGCAGCTGCCAAGCATGTTTCATGCTTTTCCCAACCAGCAAAATTAACTCAAGCTGCAGGCAACTTCTGCATAATTTTTTTACACAAGATAAGCACTCAGAAGCTTCCAGATAACACCAATCTTATCTCTTAGCTCATATCTTAGCCTGAATCTCAAAGATTGAACTAAAAAATACAGTTATCTCTCAGCCTGATTTACACGGTTTATCACCATAATGATCTGTCTCATGTAACTGTACCCTCCTGTGCTTGAAAAGTGCAGAGAGAGACTCAAAACCGCACTCAGGGGAGCCCTGAGCATCCCCTGAGGAATTATTTTTCTATTTAAGGGGCCTCTTTTGCCCTATCCAAGTTGTCTAGCATGGCTTCTGCCCAGTGTGTGAAATTTGGCATCAGCCTGACCAGTAACTTACCAGTACCCAGTTATAAGTGAACCAGAATCAAGTGAAAAGGAAATAAAGGATCAAACACAAAATTATCATTGACCATTTGACCCAAAATCCTGGTGTTCTTGAAGAAGGTTTCTTGAGAAAAGGCCTGTTATTCAGCACCTATTTTTCAGAGGGAAAACCCCTTATTTTTGATTAGTAAATTCACAAAAGAGGAAGAGCACAACAGAACAAACAACCAACCTTTTTTTCCGCCCAACTCCCTGTGGGCAAGCCCATCTTTGGGTCCTCCTACTGTTTAAACACCTTTTAGTCAACCGTTAAATCCTTTAATTGGAATTGGAAAAATAGTCAGAAAAAGTCGGAAATTTTTGATCATTAATTGGTGGAAGCTTGCCAATAATCCAATCCAACCTGGAATAGTCTTGCAATTCCTAACAATCTCTATTAATAATTAATCCAAGTCTGAAAAGAGACCTATTTTAAGTCTCAAAGAAACCAGCCACTAATTCAAAAAATTATTGTGCAGACTTATTTTAGTTCAGAAGGGCAGGCAATTCAAAACCACCTTAGCTTACCTCTATCTATTCAAGACTAGTAGTAAACTAAATTCCCCTTCTAGTGACTGCCAGCAAGCTATTTGCTAAATAATCCCATTATCCCTTGGAGTCTCTACAATGGTTTTCAGGCAAAGGATAAAGAGGGTAGGGTGGGCAACAGCACCAATTGACGCAAGAAACTGCTTGCTGGCCTGTCAGGTGAGCAATCAAAGGGCGATTCAATGTTTGGTGGTGACTTGTAGAAGCTCCAACAGCCGCAGGTGATGAGCGCGGATGGGCGGGTAGGAGGATTGCATGTTGGAAGTTCTTGGATGGTGGGATCTTGAGGATGGCCAACAGTAATACAGCATGGGAGATGAGTTGCTGTTGGTGGAGGGTTTGAATTAGGGGGAAATGACCATCTCCTTGCACTTGGCAAAAGAATTTGGGTGGCAAGCACAAAAAGGATAATTTTAACCAAGGATCTGGGAATTTGGATGCGCTGGAGGGGGCTTCCTTGACTGCTAGGACAGGTGGATTTGGGAGGAACAAAAGAGGAAGAGTAGCCAGAGAAAAATCCACTTTTTTTATTTTTTTTTAAAATTTTTAGATTTTCCACCTTTTCTTGAGGCGCACCAAATTGGTCACCATACCTCTTCCAAAGTTCTTTCTGTTTCAAAGATTATCAGACCAGAATTTTTCTATTCCTCAAAGACATCCTCTGCAAAATAAGCTCAAGAATCCCCTAAACCAGAAATGGTCAAACTAGCTGTCAAACTCTCTAAAAGTGAAAAAATTTTGGGATGAAAATATTTGGATTTTAAACTTTTAATGGAATCTATCCTACAATTGAAACACCTCTATTGACTAGTAAGCCAATCAGAAAACCCCAATTAGAGCCATTGCCTCAATAAATTAGACCCAAACCAAGCCGCCAATGCTTATGCTATAATTACCCTCAACTGTGACCCAAGGATTATATCTCAATGCAGTGGCAATGCCTTTGGGGATGCCTATCAACTATTTTTTATTCTCAATCACTACTACCAACCTAAAACTGTCCAAAATCAAAAAATCTAGGTTAATCAAATCTTCACCTGCCCCCTTTCTACTTACAACCTCAAACTTCTACTTGAGAAAATAAGACTACTTTGCAGCCTCATTGAAAAAAAGAACAAAAACTCCCCTCCCTCCTTGATTTTTCCATTGCATTATTTTCCATTTTTAAACTAACCTCACGGTATTGAATTTCTGGGTAACTCCTAATCAAGAAATGCAAAATTGAAAAGAGGTCCTTTTCCCTCAAGGAAACCCTAGATCAGGAACTCAGATTCTACATACATTGTACCTCCAAGAACAAAAATTAAAACAAAGCATTAGCAGCCCAACAGAAACCATACCTCCCAGATATGCCTTGATGCACCAATGGAACCCACAACCCCCTTACTAAACATCCCAAATCCCCATGTATCCAGCTCAGGAAAAAAAGAAAGCTAAAATCATCAAATCCCTGTTCATGGCTATGACCACCTCCCACCCCAAAATCATGCTTGATTCCAGAGCCTCCGCAACTATGTTCAATACTCCCCACTCCTTCACTAATCTCACTCCCATCAGCAAGAAAGTATACTTAGCCAATGGGAATTCAATTCAAGCCACCAGGAAAGGAAACATCTACCTCAAACTCCCACTCGTGACCTTACACCTGAATAACTGTCTCCTGGTCCTCAACCTAGCCACCAACCCCATCTGCATTTGAATGTTCCTGGAGTCCAAACATTCAATCCACTCTCAAGGCAAAGCAGACTTTCTGTTCAAATAAAATCAGAAAAAAACAGTGATGACCAGCTTATTTAAATCTGGAAATTTTGTCATACACCAGGATCCAAAATCTGCTCTTTGCACAACCACTTCCCCTTCCAAAAAAACAACCCTCCATCAGGCTTCTGGTCACCCCTCTCTCAAATAATTCAAAACAATTTTCCCCCTCATTGAGAGCCCCTCCATTGCCTGAGCTACATGCAACATCAGCAATAGTCACAAAGCCCCTTTTTTAATTATTTTCCACACTCCCTCCAGGAAGCTTGAATCTATTCACATTGACATCTGCAGCCCCATATCCCCCCATCCCAATCCAGAAAGGAATATTTTTTTCAAACTTTCAATGGTTTCTCCCATTATGTTGGGATCAATTTCCTAAATCTAAAATCCAACACTGCTAACATCATGCAGGAAGAATTCAAAATAATCAAGGTAGAAACAAAAGAAAACATCATGTAACTACTCTCCAACAATGGCACCAAATTCAAAAACTTCAGACTCTCCAAATACTATCTAGACCTAGGAATACAACATCTAACCACCACACCCTACCACCCCAAGAAAAACTTCCTCATCAAACTTGGAAAAAAAACAACTTTCTCCAAATCCCAATTCCTCCTCAAAGACTACATTTGACCAATTTCATACTGGGCCAAGGCCTCAATGGCAGTCTACCTGAAAAACTGCATCATGTGTAGGAATCTAGATGTTGTTAATTCACATGAAAAATGGTTTGGAAGCTCTCCATTGCTATCACACATCCATCATTTTGGTTTCCAGGCTATCTATCACCTAAAAAGACCAGGAGTGAAATTCAGGGATTGAGGAGCAGCCGGAATATTCTTGGGGCATGGAAAAAGATATTTCATCTAGAGATTTTTTTGACAAGGAGACATTTAATGTCATCATCACCCACCATGTTCAATTCCATGACTCTTTCTTTCCTTTATCTGTATCACCCTCACCATCTGAGGACCTCAAAATACCTCCCATCTGTCTCTCTCTCCTCTCCCCCCCCCCCCAACCTCTGGGCAGTCCACCCAATCCAAAAACATCAACACCTCATAAAATTTTCCTTCCACACTCCTCCCACCCTCCACCCTATCTGATCCCCCCAATCTCCTCACTCCAGACACCAGTCAAACACCAACCCCCCCCCCCAATGGAAAACTGACCCTCCCCATGACAAATATACAGGCTCCTACCTCACCCCAGACACCAAGACTTACAAGGAAGCCATCTCTGGTCCCAGGGCTCCCCAATGGCTCCAAGCCATCTACGTCGAATTGGAAAACATGCACAAAAAAAATTTTTTGTAACCCTATCATCAAAACCCAGAGGAGGACATCCATCCTCTCAGTACCACCTGGGTGTTCAGAAGGAAGACCAATGTGAACCGGAACCTCACCAAATACAAAGCTCAACTCTGCATTTGGAGCTTCCAACATCAGGAAGGCCTCAACTACTCCAATTTCTTCTCCCCAACTGGAATCCTGACCTCAACACAACTCCTAATCTTCCTCTGTGCCTCCCACCAATTTACAATCCACCAGATGGATGTGAAGTGTTTTTTCCTCAATTGCACCCCAGAGGAACAACTCTTCATCTCCTTCCCAGAGGGGTAATCTTCCTCCAACAGCAATACCCTAATCCTGAACAAATCTTGGTAAAGACTCAAACAAAGACTCCGCTGCTGGAATGCGTCCCTCACCACTGCCCTACAGGAACTTGGTTTTACCCCCTCCAGAACCAACCCATGTTTTTACCAATTGTCCAACCGCAAAACCCCCTTCTGGCTGTATGTACATGTAGAAAATCTCATATTCTGACTCTCCTGGCTAGCAACCTTCCAAGCCAGTATCCATTCCAAATTTGACATGAAATACCTGGGACCTGCAAAGTACGTGCTAGGGATCTTTTTCCAACAAAATGATGGATATTTCTGCCTGATCCAGGACAAAAAAATTGAAGTCATTCTTTTGGAGTTTGTACAGGCCAACCGTCAGGACACACCCACCCCTCTACCCAAAAACTACCAAATTTTAAAAAAGAACAACTCAGACCCCCCCACCCCCCTTCACCTACCAATGGGCCATGGAAATTTTCCAATACCTAGCCCTGTGCACCCGCCCTGATATTTCCTTTGTGTCACAATCTCTGTAGCACCCAAAGACCCCCCACTTTCAGGCTGTGGAGCAAATCCTCAGATAAATAGCAAACACCAAAACACTCCAACTTACCATTGGAAAGCCCTCCCCCAGATCCTCTCCCAAAATTACAATTGGTTTCTGAAGCACCAACCATTGTTGAACTAGAAAATGGTTTTCCTTCTCTGTGTCCCTTATCCAGTACAACAGGACCATTGGGTGTAGAATTCACAAACAAAAGGTAGTGTCCCTATCATTTTCCAAGGCTGAATTCAATGCCCTTGCCAAATTTTTCCAGGACCTCCTCTGGGTTTGAAACCTACTGGAAGAGGACCTGGTATCTTTCCCATTCCCCTCCCTCCACACCAACAATTAGAGCTCCCAGGTCATTGCTTCAAATGTGGTCTATCATCATGGAACCAGACACATGAACTTTTGAATGTATTTTGTTTGAGACCTGGTTCTATCCAAACAAATAATGCTCAAATATATCCAGACCCACCAACTACAAGCCAATTTCCTTACCATGAACCTCACTGGTCCTCAACTCAAGCAACACATCAACTTTATCTTCAACCCCATCCTTAAGGGTACAGTTTGATTCAAGTTAGGGGGGATATTCAAAATAACAATCTTTCCAATACCTTGTAAATAGTGTCTTCTGTCTTGCCTGAATTTTAATATTTGATTTAACTTTCAAATACATGTCTCCCATTCCTTGAATTTCCCTATGCCCATCCATCTAGTTAACTACCATTGTTTTTTTTACCATCTCAGCCAGTCCCTTTCTCAAACATGAATAGCCACCTCAACCCCCCCACTACGAAAAAACTTTTTGCCCACCTTGTGCATGTCCAAACTCACTAGGTATGTTTGTCAAAGTGATGCTCCCCCCTTTCTCTGGTCCCTGACCCCTCTTTCCTGTTTCAAAGGTGCTTATTGCTTTCTGTCTCCTTTCCTTATGTTCTATCTCTATATTTCCTTGTTTCTCCACTTAAAAAAAACCTTGCAATCCACCTTGTGCTTTTCCAAACTCACTAGGCCCATTCATCAAATTTCTGCTCCCTGACCCCTCTTTTCAGTTTCAAAGGGCCATTTTTCAAAGTGCTTCTCCCCCCTTTCCCTGGTCCCTGACCCCTCTTTTTGGTTCTAAGGGTCTGTTTTTTAAAGTGCTGCGCCCCCCTTTTGTCACAAAATCACCCCCCATACTATAGGGAAATCTTAGATTATTGTGAGCGCAAGGGGAGAGTCTGATTTCAAGGGACAATGCAAGGTAGCAAGGCTAACTGCAAAGTGAAAACTTATGATTCAATGGCTCAAAAAATGGAAAGAGGGATTAATTGTTCCAATGGAAAAGGAACTAAAGCCAAGCCCAATTTGATGACTGGATTAAGAAAGTGCAAGAATGTATGAAATTACCTCACTGAGGAGAAAATATTCAGGAAGGAGAAGCAGCCTTTATAATTTAATCAAAAGATGACTAGAGAAAACCTGTTTGATGGCCAACTAAAGCTAGAGAGCAGTGAGTAAATGAATGACAGGAACGGAATGTTAAAATTAAATAAAAGTACAGAAATTTCCAAGGTTGTAGCATAAGTTCAAGAAAATATCATATGAGTTTACAAAGATTTAATGGGTGAGACAGGAAGTAATGAGATTTGAAGAAAATGAAAATATGAATATGTGGCCTATGCACGGTAAGGGACTAGTCCATTTGAAAACTTATACAGTTTATGTGGCTATCTAGGTGTGAGTGAAAACTAGTGTGAGTGTGTGACCAAGAATGGAATTCCCAGGATTGATGGTATCCAGGGTAGATAAGAAAATCTTGAATGGATGGTTGATCAGTATTGGAGTTAACTGCAAGATTTTCAAGTATATACTGAGTTGGAAAGATTGGAAGGTCACTACACAAGCAAAAGATGGTAAGTAGATGGCACCATTGATTTTTTGATTTGTTTGTGTCACGCTTATGGACTGAAGTAGATGGTACTGATGAAAAGGATATGTCAAATGAATGGAATACAATGACCCTTAACCTTAAAGCGTGACAGTTTCCTGGGTATAAAGCTGCAATCTCCTGCAAGCGTTTATATGATTTTCCCATTGATTCCAAAATTTGTTACCTACTTTATACCCTTATAAAATTCCTACTATTTAATTTCTTTTTGAAAAAATTAATTATGTTTTCATCCTTGATGTGCTGTTGAAAAAACTGTATTCAAAGCAACAAGAGGTGTGTCCCAAGCACTGTTTCTTGTGGTCTTTACGGCAATTTCACTCAATGTTGCCTTTGGAAAGTAGCTTTCACCTTCCCTTTGAATAGCAAACCATTGGTTGATACCCCAGAGGCGCCCACAAGTGAAGTCCAAAGTCAAAGGTCTGCTTGGCATGTGAATTACCACATTCCAACAGTACCAGAGATTGGATTTCTCCAAGTTTGGAACCCAGCTGAGTTTTGGAGACTAACTAATTGAACAAGATGAGACTAATATTTTTTAATTTTTATCCTTTTTAGTATTACCAAGATTTTGTAGATACACCACAAATCCGCCACCACTACCACCACCACCACCACCACCACCTAACCTTTGACCTTTGGTTGAATTTCAAACATGTCAGATGAGCTCTGAGGTGAAAGGTGAAGTACAAGGCAAAAAGTGGGTTGAAGCAATCATCAAGGAGACAAAGGAAGGACAGAATCAAATGGAAGGAGGAGATGGAACAGAACAGGAAGGATGAAATGAAGGAAATGGAGGAAATAGAGATGAGGAAGGGAACAGGACAGAACATGAGGAAAGGATTGAAACAGGGAGAGATGTAATGGAAGGGAATGGGAAAGAAGACCAAGGCAAGGGAAACCAAGTACAAGTTTTGGTGCCGGTAAAAACTGATGCAAGGAAGCTGACTGGCAATTTTGGAAAAGATTCATCACAAGGTATTAGGAAAAGAGCCTATGAAGAACTCTTGGAGGAGGATGAATGGAATTCCCAACCAAAGAGGGCTTAGAATGTAAAATACAAGGAGATCTTTGAGAAGCATCTAGTTATGCAGGTCCTTGTATTTCAAAGAATATTTGGGATGATAAATGATGAGGATTTGGATAAATTTAAATCTATTTTAATGGAATTAACTTAAAATTGGGAGGAAGAGGAAAAAGAAATTAAGGAAAATTTGTAAATTTTATGTGTTTTATGTATTTATTTTTATCATTATTATTTATTATTTATTATTATTATAAAATTTTTTTCTTTTTTTTGGGAGATAATAATTTTTTTAGTTGGAATAAGGAAATAAATAAACGTAGGAAATAAATGGTTGTAATATAAAGAAAATAAACAATTTTTAAGGAATGAAAGTGGGATAGGATGGAATGGGATATAATGGAAGTATGAAATGAAATGGGATTGGATGCAAGTTCATGAAATGGAGATGGGGAATGGAATGGGATTGGATGTAATAAAATTAAGTCTGGAAAGGTTTGCAAGGGTAATTTGAATGGAAATCTTGGACCAAGTCAGGGTAGTTGCAAAGGTGATGGGCTGGCTCTCACAAGGTGCAGTCTTTGTTGGACTGGAAGCCATTCCATTCAAAAATTTATTGAAGTTTTTCTTTGCATAGCTTGGAATCCAGAATATGGCTTACATCCCACTCTAAATGATCTTGGACATTGGCTGGTTCAGGAGGGGTATTATGCTTGCCTGGGTATAGGACTTGAGCTGGCTCTAGGAGAGATGCATGAAAGACTGGTTGGATACCTTTCCATTTTTCAGGTAAGTTAATTTTAAAATCTTTTGGAAAGATGACTGATTTGAATTTGAATTGACCAATCTTTCTTTCAGAGAGTTTTTGGTTTGGTCAAGTACTGCAAATTTTGCAAGCATTGAGCCATACCTGATCTCCTACTTCAAAGGTTGTTGCTGTGAAGCAAAGTTGGTCTGCCTGCTCCTTGTAGCGCTTATTTTCTGTTTCAAGGTTGGATTGGAGTTGCAATTAAAGGGATTGGACATGAGTAAGGTAATTGGTAGCGGCGTGAGAAGGTGCTAATTGAATGGAAGCAACATTTTGGTTTCTACCATAGAGAGTCTGTAAGGCCAAATATTTGGTGGAGGAATGAGTGGAGTTTTTTTAGGAAAATTTGGCTAATTAGAGCCATTGCAACCAGTTTTCCTTTTGATAGGCAAAGTAAATTCAAAGATCCTGTTTGAGGATCTGATTAACTTGCTTGGTTTTCCCATCCGTTTCCAGTGGTAAGCCGTTGATAAGTTGTGGGTGATCTTAAAATGCTGGCATAGCAAGGTCCAGAAGCTAGAGACAAACAAGGATCCAAGATCACTAACTATATTATTTGGGAGGCCATGTTCCAAAAATACATATTCTAAAAATAAATTAGCTAGGTCTGCCAAAGAGGGGGTCACATTACTGCAAAGAAATGAAGCCATCTTTGAGAAGCAATATACTACTACTAAAACAGCATCATAACCACTAGAAATAGGTAATTGCAAACTGAAATCAATCAACAACAAGTGCCAGGTTATAGGCAGAATAGGAAGCTGCTGGAGCAGCCCATACTTCTGGTTTTTTGAGGACTTGTTACAATTTCAATCATAGCAAGGGCTAACATAGTCTATTACTTCCTTGTTCATACCAGGCCAATAGAATTTGTGTGCAATAAATTTGCAGGTTTTATCCTGCCCATAATGACCAGCAAGCCGAGATTCATGCCAAAACTCAAAGATATCTAACTTAATGCAGGGATTATTAGGTACTAATATTTGATTTATGTAAACTAAATAGTCACTATCTAAGAATTTTGCACTCTTGCAAAGTTTATTAAACTTGGGTGGGATTGTTGAGTTGAGCTTGTCAAAGTTTTCAAGCCATGTCTCAAAGGTGAGTTATGATCAAACTGAGTTGGGCAGACTGATTGGAGAAGAGTGTCCCAAAGTTTTTGGGGTTTTTATTGCCAAAGGTGCCCCCCCCCCTGGGTAAACATTGTCCCAACCTGATAAAGCATCAGGGACTACTGCTTGTTTCCTGGGTTGGTACATGATACTAAAGTTAAACTTGGAATGGTATTTGTTCCCAAGGTGCCTGTTTGCGTGTAAGGACTTTTGATCTCATGAAGTGCTTAAGAGAATTTCAATCATTTAAAACCTCAAAGGGTTCCATAAGGCTGAAAGTTATGAACATCATTTCTTCAAGAAGTAAGTGATTGTAAGAAGTTCCTTGTCATAAATCTTTTAATTAAGATCTTCAGTGAGAAATTTGCTAGACTCAAAGGCTATGGGGTGAAAGAGAGAGGAAGAGGAAGAAAACTGCAAGATTACTCCTGCAATTGCATATTTGGATGCGTCTGTCTCCACAATGGTGTGAGTTAGCTTGTTGAAATGAGAAATTATTGGAGCAGTATTGAAGGCTTTCTTCAGAGCTTTGAGCTCCAAAGAAGCTTGTTCTGTAAAAGAAAATGAGTGTATTTTTGAAGAAGGTTAGTAATATTCACAGTTTTCTTGTCATAATGCTCAATGAACCTCCTGTAAAAATTACTGAAGCCAATAGAAATTTGAAGTGATTTGACCACGGAAGGTGCAGGACAGTCCAATATGCTTTTGCTTTTTGCTGGGTCCATCAATATTCCTTGTTGTGAGACTATCAAACCTAAAAACTGAAGAGAATTTTTATGAAATTAACACATGGAGGATTTTGCAAACAGGTTATTCTTTCAAAGTTGCTGCAGCACCTCTTGAACATGTGCAATTTAATCCTGAAGAGCTTTCAAGTAGACAATTATATCATCAAGATAAACAACAAGGTATTTCTCTACAAGTTCAGAAAAAATGTCATTAACAAAATGTTGGAAGGTAGAAGTAGCATTTCAGAGGCCAAAATGCATGAAATTATACTCATAACCACTCAACCATGTTCTCATTGCGGTCAAATACTCATGAAACCATGTTCTCATTGTGGTAAAATACTCACGACCCTTTGCAATTCAAATTAGGTTTTATGCACCTTGAAGGTCCAACTTTGAGAAATAAGCAGCTCCATGGAAGAGATTGAGGTGGTGAAACATAGGAATTACTGGATAGGCATTCTTCCGGATTAACTGGTTTAGTTTCCTGTAGTCAACACAAAGGAAAAGTCATCATTATTTCTTTGGGACAAATAGGATGCGCAAGCAGGTATTTGAATTGCTTGGTCAAAGAAATCTTTTCAATACATTTTCCACAATGTATTCTTGAAGCGCAACTGATTCTTGCTTTTAGATACAGTAGACTGGTCCAGGTGCTGGAGGTGGGCCATTAAGTTCAATCCTGTGATCTTAAGAACAAGAATGAGGTAGTTTATCTGCTTTTGCAGCTGAAAATAAATCAGAAAATTCATGGTAAACCCAAGGTAAAGACTCTCAAATTATTTCTAGATCTTCAATCTTGTCATCTTTGATCACCAGGTTTGAAGTGCTTGCAAAATTCAAGAGGATTTAGGAGCTTAAATACCCCTTTTGGTAGGCGCCTGTTTCTCTTTGAAGAAACAAGGAAGAGTTCAGTTGAACAAATAAGCAATAAATCCTAAATCCAAAGATTGAAGTTGGGAATGAAGGTCAGGATATTGCAAATCTCCTGACGGAAAATTGACATTCAAATCAATGACAGTTTCAGTTAGGCTGTTTAATTCCTGTTTGAAAGAATTTTTAGCGTCCTGGGGTTTCCAGGTTTGAATGTTAATTACTCTTTCTTGCCAATTCACATCTGGATTCCAGTAAACTAGAAACTTGTGGCCTAGAATGGTGTTTTCCATTCCAGGGATATCCAAAACCAATAAATCCCATTCAAAGCTGGGGGAATTGTAAAATT
The DNA here is from genome assembly GCA_025617555.3 of Puccinia polysora. NCBI lineage: Eukaryota > Fungi > Basidiomycota > Pucciniomycetes > Pucciniales > Pucciniaceae > Puccinia > Puccinia polysora. Next base: position 55,866,002 of record CM062612.1, on the reverse strand, counting down.
CAAAGGTCCATTTTGCCTTTTGTCAAAACCAATGAGACAGTTTGGTTGCACTACTTACTGAATAGATGGGAAGCTTATCCATCTCAGAACGTGTAAGATTTTTGGAAGTGGAAAAAGATGAACTTATAAAAGAAACATTATTTCTGGAATCAAGTAAAACATAAGAAGGATTAATGTTGGAAAAAAGAGGACAAATCATGAAATCTTAGCACCAAGTGAATTGCAACTGCAAAGATTGAATTGCTGTAGATTAGATAATTTGAAGTTTTCCTTGCAAGTATGAGAAAAACTAAAAGCTAACTTTTTGGCTGTCTAGCTACTTTGAACAACTATTGACATCATTTTTTCCTCCAAAATACATACATAACCCCTCCTTTTCCCTCCTTTGCCATTCCTTGTTACAGAGAATCCTGGTTTCCTTGTCCACTTCTTTTGGAATTCAGCTATTTTCTGCTCACAATTATGTTCCTTTCTTCTTTTTAAAAATTACACTTGTTATATTTTCATTATTCAATCATTTTTATGACTCCATAAAAGTAGTAGTGTTATGGTACATGTCCTCTCTTGCTTCTCTAATCAGTTGTCATCCTTGGCTGTTTATTTCAAGGTTAAGTTACAAACATGTCTGAAAGAATTCTAGTCTGAGTAGTCTGATTATCCTTCTATGATAAAATCTTGTAGCCATGAGCCCTGATCACTGTTCATCTATAAATCTTCTTATCTCTAATGACCTCCTTTCTTATCATCTTCTTTCTTAAATATAATTTCTGTTATTTGCCAGATCAGCTTTAATTAATGCCTCAGCTGTCTGTGATATACACTCTTCTTTTGTCACTCACATGTTCTTTCTTATGTCCTTGAAGTGTCTCTGACCTATGCTTTGTTTGTCACTGACTATGTGGTATCTCTCTGACTATTGCTTCATTTATTATTCATAATATATCTTATTGCCTGTACTAAAAATTGGTTGGTGCTATCTTTGCTTGTATCTAGTCTATTTGAATGAGTACTAGTCCTTCCAATTCACATCATCAGTTCCTTTAAAAACTTCATCCTGAGTGCCCCCTTCCTCTGATTCACCTGATCTGCTCCTGTTAGCTTTATAAGATCAAATCATTCTTTAACCCTTTCATCCTGCCTTTTAGGCATTTAATTTTAACACAATTAAAATTTAAAACTCTCTTCCACTGCTCCACCTCTTTTTATCTGCCATTGCTACCTTGCTTCATTTCTGCAATAACCAAATTGCTCAACCCATCAATCTGAAATTTTGAGACCATTGGTCTTGCTGTTGCCTCAAGCAAAACCGTTTGATTCAATTGCTTCCGCCAATTTCCTTCATCCTATCTTGCTTCTTCCCTTTCTCTGAATCTCATTTTTTGTGCAATTTCAATTCAATTGATTGTATTTGCCTGAAGGCGGATCTCTTGCTTTTGCGCCCACTGGCCACCATCCCTTCAACCCATCTGCAATCCCGGTGTGGTGTCATTATATAGCCTCGGGTCGGGGACTGCGTCGCGGCCTGCGCGCTCAGCATCTGGTAGGTTAGGCTCAGCAGTTGGGGTGCGCCGGTTCTCAGCAGTAGCCGCTGCGGGTTCAGCAGCAGCCGCTGCGGGTTCAGCAGCAGCCGCTGCGGGCTCAGCAGTAGGCGCGGCGGGATCGAGCACGCGACTGCGGGCCGGGCCTGACTAAGGGAGGCGGGCCGCGACCCGCTTGGATGTCCGACTCATGGATGGAGCCGGGCCAATCGGGTTCTCGGAGCGGCTAGTCGGGGAAGGAAGAAGCGGGGCGACAGCGGGGCGATATGCGTGGCAGCCGCGCGCAAGCGCGGGCCGGCCACGGGACGGGAAATTCGCGACGGCGCGTCGGGTGGATGCGCGCAAGCGCGGTGGATCTTGGGTATCGCGCGGCGGAGGGCCGCGCCACGAAAAGACGAACCGGATGCGCGTAATGACAGGCGAGCTGGCGGGGGTAGGGTATGGGTATGGGTTAAAGGATGGGTTAGGGTTCTGGGTCTAGGTTTCCTTCTTCATGGTTGTCAGTCTGTCTTTGTGCTTGTGCTTAGGTTAGGGTTGAGGGGGGAGGGCTCAAATACCCCTTCCCCTCGACTCCGGGTTGTAGGGGGATCCTCGGATCGGCATTCTAAGATTCCATCATTCTCCCATCCATCTCTACATCTCATTCTCTCTCTCTCTCTCTCGGAGTAAAGGAAAGGAAGCATTCTCGGTCTTACAGACGCTAGAACCATCGATCCCGTAACTAGGGACAACTTCGTGAGGATCAACCTCTAAAGTTTCCACATCTGGGGGTCTGGCCGGGAAAACTCGATCCGTTCTCAGTCTCTTGAAGATTACGCAGAATGCTACCGACAACCACTCCGGGATCCAATGCTCCCCTTCCCTACCCTCCACGCCCGACTCCCGTCTCTGCTGTTCAACCCCCTCCGCCACCGTCCGCTCATGCTCCTAGAGTCAGCGGGTTCGCTCCTCCCTCGGAAGGGTCGTCGGAGATGGCGGTAGAGGCCCCTCGCCGCGTTTGGTTGAGGCCGAGGGATTTCCCCCATCTTCGGTTCAGTACTTCGGATGTCGAGCGGTTCCTTTCTAGGTTCGAAGGGATCGCGGACTCGGAGGGCGCGTCGGGCGCAGATAAGGTTCGGACTATCGTGCTGTTCATTACTGAAGAGGAGAAGCTGCGGGACGTGGAAGAAATGGTTGGATACGAGAGGCAGGACTGGGGGAAGTTGAAAAGCAAGATGTTGGCGAGGTGGGGAAGGCGTGAACCTCGGTTTCGGGAAAGCGACTTCGATCGAGCTGCGGAGGAGGCGATCGAGAAGGGCGGGGTGCGATCGCGCGAAGGATTAGTGGAATACATGTCAAGGTTCGAGCGAATCTACGGGTACCTTGCAAAGAACGAGGTCGTCGCGGGTCAGACGGGTGCCATGAAGCGGGCTTTCCTGGGGGGTCTCGCGCCCCAGCTTCGTTCCAGGGTGCAACGATACCTGTACGACCACGGCCTGGTTAAGAGGTTGTTGGATGGGAGCGTCGCGATTCTCCCCGATCTTTCGGTTATCCGTCAAGCCGCGGAAAGCGAAATCGATTTGGACGAGCTCATCGCCGATACGGCGCGAACGTACCCGTCTTCCTCCAAGAAATCGGTCACGATCTCGGCGCCGGCCCCCGACCAAACTTCGGCCGCGCGGCCGCCAACGCCCTCTCATGTCGGACTCCCCCAGCAGCCTCCGGGACCATCTGTCGGGGAGATAACGGAGATTCTGCGGGATATAAGGGTTTTCCTCAACCGGACACCGGCTCCTACAGCTCCGGTAGCCGCACCGATTCCGGCGGCTCCTTCTCAACCACGCGCGGTGCCGCCTCACATGACGGAAGGGTTCCAGCCTCCTAGCGGATCATCCGGATCGTACGGGTCGCCGCGATGTTCATACTGCGGGGTGAGAGGGCACTGGAAGTCAGTTTGTGAGGATCTCACTCGGGACATGGACGAAGGACTTGTTCGCGCGTCCGGGATGACGTACATATTTCCAACGGGCGAATCGGTGGATCTGACTAAGGACAAGCCGCCACCAATGGTGCAAGTGCGGGAAAGAGCGAAGGCTAAGACCGAGACTGCTCGGGTCTCGCTCGGGATTGTCACCGCGCCCGGAACATGGGTAGCTCCGAGAGTGGAGGCCGAAGTCAGGGCGTTGGCGGCGAATGAGCGCATTGCGATGGATGTCGACGAGCGATCAACGGCGTCGAAGCCAGTCGCGCGAGTGCCGATTTCGGACGGGCCGTCCTCTAATCCCGTGGGAAAGAAGAAGGCCGCGGACATCGTCCGGAGGGTAATGGGGAACAACTCACCAATACCCCTGACCCTACGAGAGCTAGCGGCGGTGTCCCCCTCGGTCGTCGACGAGATGGTCCAGGCCTTGAAAGATTGCGGTCAGGGCCGGGTGCCGACAACGGTTCAGCGGGTTAACGTGGCGGAGGAGGAAATGGATCTCGAGCCGTGCCGGTCGAAGTCGGTATCCGTCCCGCTTGCTTATGTCGCGATGACCATCGCCGGGCGGAAGGTGTGGGCGATGGTGGATAGCGGGTCGATGGTCAACCTGCTCCCATCAAGGTTAGTGGACGAGCTCGGTCTGGTGCGGAGGAAGTGTGCGATGGGTCTTCGGGCGTTGAATGGCGGGGAATGTTGCGTGGACGGGGTAGTAGAGGCGGAGGAGGTGGAAGTCGCCAAGGTCTGTAAGCCTCTGTCATTTCTCTCAGTGGAGTGCGGAGACGTGATTCTAGGACGGCCATTCATGTTTGGGTTCCGAGCCCAAATGGCCTTCAACGCCGAGGAAGGAACGGAGGCGCTGACCGTCGAAGACTCGCTCGGATCACGGTTCGAGACGACGATCTGCGATCACGGGAGAGGGAAATGGGTACAGGACCCAATGTCTGGCGGCAACGGAGAGTCCGGCGTGGGGGTTGACCGTAAGGGTTACCCTGCGGAGGATTTTTCTTAGTCGGCCGCGGGAACCGTGCGGAGCAGGCTCCGGCTCTGCACGGGCGGCCGACAGATGAGGAGCAGGCGGGGGAGGACGCGCGTGGGGCGCAGGTGCCGGAAGTAAGTCCCATTCCTCAGTATGCATCGCCGGAAGGCTCTACGTCTCGAAAACCCTATCATCGTGCCACAGTCGTGAGCAAAGGCGAAAGCCCCAGACTGGTCATTACTAGGACTTACGACGGCGACGATTGGGTCTGGATGGCGCGGTGCAATGCGGGCAAGTACAAACCGGTAGTGCGAAAAGTCCGGCCGCGGAACGAGCCAATGCCTCAGGGGCTCAACGGACCCTTACGACCGATTGCGTGGTCCCGCGACCCGTGGGAGACGCCCCTTAGGAAGAATGGATGGGTGACGCGGTCGGCGCGAATCACGGACGAGCGGGTGGACGCCCTTAACTTCGGACCGACGGGATGGCTGAGTGCGGAGGAGATGGATCTGCTGGTGTCGGTATTGGTAATGAGGGAGAAGGCACTTGCTTTTGGACCGGACGAGCGCGGGTTGTTGAGAAATGAGATCGGGGACCCTTACGTTATTCCCACTGTCCCTCACGAACCGTGGCAAATCAAGCCGATTCCGATCCCCCATACCGTTCGGGAGCCCTTTCTGGAGCTGGTACGGGAGCGCGTGAGGACGGGGCTTTACGAGCAATCCACGTCAAGCTACTCGAGTCCTATCTTTGCGGTCGTTAAGCAGGACGGGAAGTCGCTAAGGATTGTTCACGACCTTCAGAGGCTAAATTCGTTCACTATTCGCGACGCGGGGCTTCCCCCGCGTGTTGAAGAATTTCTGGAATCAATGGCCGGGCGCGCTTGCTACGGGCTGGTAGACGTGATGGGGGGATATGATCAGCGAGAACTCCACCCTGACTCGCGGCCACTGACGGCGTTTGAAACCGGGCTAGGAAGGTTGCAGCTGACGCGGCTACCGCAAGGTGCGACCAACTCAGTGGCGGTATACCAAGCCCAAATGACCTGGATACTACGCGACGACCTTCCGGAAGGCGTGCAGATCTTCATCGACGACGCTGGCATTAAAGGCCCCAGAACGGACTACGAGGGCGCGGTCTTAGAGGATGCACCCGCGATCCGGCGATTCATCTGGGAATACGCGGAAACTCTGGAACGAGTCCTCTTCCGAATTGAGGAGGCAGGCCTTACTGTGTCCGGGAAAAAGTTGGCGGTCTGCGTTCCGGCGCTCGAAGTACTGGGGCATGTCGTGGCCTACGACGGGAGGCGAATAGCGGAAAAGAAGCGGAATAAGGTTCTTGAATGGCCGACCCCTCGGACAGTGTCGCACGTCCTGCAGTTTCTGGGATTGTGTAGCTACGTCCGCATGTTCATTGAGCGGTTCGCGGAAGTAGCGAGTCCAATGCGGGCATTGACGCGTAAGGGGGCGGAGTGGAAGTGGACCAAGGGATGCGATGCCGCTTTCGCGAAGCTCAAGGAAATCGTGGGGCGCGACATCGTCCTTCGGAACCTCGATTACGACGCCGGAGGGATACGCCTGGCGGTCGACTCTAGCGAGCTCGGCGCGGGGGGGGTCTTGACACAGGAGGAAGACGGAAAAGATAGGCCGGTGCTCTACGAATCGGTCACCTTTACCGCGACAGAGAGTCGGTATTTGCAGCCGAAGCTGGAACTGTGCGGTGTCACCAAGATCGTACGGCGGTTGCAGCACCTTTTGTGGGGCGTGCACTTCGAGCTCTTGGTTGACGCGGAGGCCTTGGCGCGAATGATCAACTCACCGACGCTGCCGAACGCGCCCATGACCAGGTGGGTAGCGTTCCTCCAGTTATTCTCCTTTGACGTGGTGCACATCCCGGGAAAGGCGTTCACGATGCCGGACGCGCTGTCGCGGTACCCGCGGGACGACCCATACGAGGGGGCGGAACCTTTGGACGTGGAAGCTCCGGTCGTTCGGGTAGCAAAGACGGAGGCGTCGGTTTGTCTTCCGTTGCGTCAGTCGGGACGTTACGCGGTCTTGTGCTCTTATTTGCAGGATCTCCGGTTTCCCGAGGGCACAACGGAAACGGTCACCCGATGGGTGAGGCGAAACGTTCTGAACTTCTTCTTACAGGACGGTCAGCTATGGAGGCGGAGCGGCTCCGTGCCTCTCGTTGTCGCGACTTCTAGGGCCGACCAGGAGGTGATTCTGGGAAGTCTGCACGATGACCTTGGTCATCGGGGTGAGGTCGAGACGCGGAGGAGGGTGAAAGCGAGGTTTTGGTGGCCGGGGGTCGTTCGCGCGGTGCGCGACTGGGTAAAGTCGTGCGAGGCCTTCCAACGGCGAAGCTCGAGGCTGCCCAAGGAGGTCGGCCACCCCACGGGCGAGGACGCGCTGTTCGGGCGCGTTTCGCTGGACGTGGTCCACATCAAGGCGGGTAAGTTTGCGTATTTGCTGGTTGCGCGCGACGATCTGTCCGGGTGGGTGGAAGCGAGGCCCCTGGCGAAACTATCAGCAGAAAAGGTGGCTCAGTTTCTGGAAGAGGACTGGTTCGCGCGCTACGGGTCGCTTCGCTTGGTCACCGTCGACGGAGGGGCGGAGTTTCGGGGACGCTTGATGACGCTGGTGCAGAATTGTGGAGCGAAGTTCGGCCGCGTGACGGAATACTACCCGGAGGGCGCGGGAATGATCGAGCGGGGACATCAACCAATCAAGGATGCCCTGGTGAAAATGTGCGGCGAGGACGGCAAAAGGTGGCAGATGGCACTTCCCGCGGTCCTTTTCGCCGATCGGATCTCCGTGAAGCGCTCGACGGGGTATTCGCCTTACGAGTTACTCTACGGGCAGCGGCCCGTGCTTCCCGTGGACATCGAGCTGAACACGTTTTTGGGCGTGGATTGGTGGAAGGTTAAGACGTCCGCGGATCTGATCGAGGCGCGCGCGGAACAGCTCCTTAGGCGTGAGGAGACCTTGGAAAAAGCCGCGGAGCGGTTGAAGAAAACCCGGACGGCGTCAGTCCGCTATTGGGACGAGCGTTGTTCCCATCTGCTCCGGGATCCGCTGCGGAAGGGGGACCTGGTCCTGTTGTATAATCGGAGTCTGGAATCCCAGTGGGGCCGGCTTTTCGCCAACCGGTGGAACGGGCCGTACCGCGTGGCCTCTAAGTTTTTGGGCGGCAGCTATGGGCTTGAGGAATTGGACGGGACGCCGCTTAAACGGAAGGCCGCGGCTTCGCACGTAAAACGCTTCTTCGCGCGCGGTTCCACTTCCTTCAACGAAACGGCGAGCGATGATTCGGGGCCCGGGGACGAGGCGGTCTCGGAGTCGGACGACGGCGCAGATCGTTCGGACAGCGAAGTAGCGGCGCGCGACGCGCGACCCCGGAGAAGTAGGAGGTTGCAGACGGCTGGGGACAGCTGTCAAGCTGGGGGGGGGGCGCTAGGTGGTTAAAGAATGATTTGGTAAGGGGGTGTTCTAGCCGGTTCACAGCCGGGACAACTAGACACCCCAGAATGTTCGTTTCCTTATGTTTTGGTTTGGGCTTGGCTTTGGATTGGTACTGGCTATGGGTTATTTATTGCAGGAACACGGGCGCGGCGTGGTGTTGGGCCCGCAAACGCGAGGACGAGCCCCGCTCACGGATGGCGGGACGAAGAGCTAACTAACTGCAAAAAAAAAAAAAAAAAAAAAAAAAAAAAAAAAAAAAAAAAAAAAAAAAAAAAATGGAATGAATGGAATAATAAATATAGGATATTTTGTTTCTCTTCTTTGGATTCGGGCTGTTTCCTTTCTTTTTTTAAGTCTATTTCTCTCCTGTTTCTCTCTTCATTGGTTGCGCGCGACGGTCGGGGACGGTATGGACGCGGATTAAAGCTTAGTTTGGTAAGGGGGTGCTCTAGCCGGTTCACAGCCGGAACGACTAGACACCCCAGAATGTTTGTTCCCATCGCCTCTCCCTTATACTCCCGGTTGTGAGCGCGCGCTGTCGGCGCGGTGTTTGTTTTGTTTTGTAGAACGGGTACGGGGAACTGTGTGGCAGTCCGTCTGGGGCGGTCCAGGTACCTCTTTTGTCGGGATAACTGGTCACTTACGGTCTCTCACAGAGGGAGCGCGCGGACGCGGATCTCAACCTCAACCTCACTCACACTCACTTCTCACGCGGACGCGGATCTCGGCACTCACACTCACTTTTCACCCGGACGCGCGGACGCGGCCCTTTCGTCTCCTCGCGCAGCAATATATATTTCTCCTACGAACGTGGTACAACAATGGGACAAGAGAGTACGCGGGAAAGGAGAAAAGGAAGGGGGTAAGGGCGTCTAAGCCATTCGCATCATTTCCTCCATGTCCGCCCTCGATGATGCCAGAAGGGCCCGGTAAGCCGCCAAGAATTCGCGCCGGGATTCGGAGGATTGGGCTCCGGGGGTCGCCAGGAAGTTGCGGAGCATCGCGGTCGACCTTTCCGCGAAAGCCTCGAAGCCAGCCGCCGGGAGTGCCATCACGACCGGGATCTCCGGGATCTCGGGGGAGTTGGAGGAAGGCGGTGCCGGTGCTGGTACGGGGCTTGATCCGAGCGGGCGAGGAGGTGATGAGGGGGTCCCTGGGGCATCGCGCGGAGGGCTCGGTCCATCTGGGGGCGACGACGGAACAACGATCGGGGACGGCGGAGGAGGGACCTCGGGAGTAGTAGGCCTCCCGTCCGAGACCACTGGTGACGCGGGCGGCGGTGGAGTACCTTGCGGAGCCGGGGCGGAAGGAGCTGGTGTAGGGGCCGGAGGGGGAACCGGGGCTGCGGCAGCGCGACGTCGGAGAATCTCATCGAGTCGTGGGTCCCTCGCGCCTTCCCTCATCCGAACACGGTCCGACCAGAATCGTACGGCCCGCCGATAGTCGTCAACGGACGTGAAATCCTCCTTCCGCGGCGGTCCCGCGCGGCGAAAGGGGGAAGCCGAGTCGCGATCCTCGCTTGGCGGAGGGCGACGGGAAGGGGAGCCCGGCGGAGTCCACGATTCCTCCGAGATGGTGTCGTCATCCGAAACCACGAACGGGTCCGGACGGGCCCTTTTGCGCGGCCTGGGGCGGGAGCCGAAGTTGGGTGGGGCTCGGGGCATTCGATCGCTAAGTGAGCAACGACGATGGCCGCGACGGCAAGCGACACAGGCGCGTCGACCAGGAGCGATCGAGCACGCCTGCCCGGTCCGGGCGCAGAATTCGCAAGGGAGCATGACGGCGATGAGCGTGGAAGGGGAGTTGGTGGAGTGTGGTGGAGTGTGGAAAGAGGAGTGGGTAGGGAGGAGCGGGGTGCGGGTAGTCGAGGTGGCGATGGGAAGGGACCTCTGGGGACAGAACTCAAGTTGGGGGGGGATGTGGTGTCATTATATAGCCTCGGGTCGGGGACTGCGTCGCGGCCTGCGCGCTCAGCATCTGGTAGGTTAGGCTCAGCAGTTGGGGTGCGCCGGTTCTCAGCAGTAGCCGCTGCGGGTTCAGCAGCAGCCGCTGCGGGTTCAGCAGCAGCCGCTGCGGGTTCAGCAGCAGCCGCTGCGGGCTCAGCAGTAGGCGCGGCGGGATCGAGCACGCGACTGCGGGCCGGGCCTGACTAAGGGAGGCGGGCCGCGACCCGCTTGGATGTCCGACTCATGGATGGAGCCGGGCCGATCGGGTTCTCGGAGCGGCTAGTCGGGGAAGGAAGAAGCGGGGCGACAGCGGGGCGATATGCGTGGCAGCCGCGCGCAAGCGCGGGCCGGCCACGGGACGGGAAATTCGCGACGGCGCGTCGGGTGGATGCGCGCAAGCGCGGTGGATCTTGGGTATCGCGCGGCGGAGGGCCGCGCCACGAAAAGACGAACCGGATGCGCGTAATGACAGGCGAGCTGGCGGGGGTAGGGTATGGGTATGGGTTAAAGGATGGGTTAGGGTTCTGGGTCTAGGTTTCCTTCTTCATGGTTGTCAGTCTGTCTTTGTGCTTGTGCTTAGGTTAGGGTTGAGGGGGGAGGGCTCAAATACCCCTTCCCCTCGACTCCGGGTTGTAGGGGGATCCTCGGATCGGCATTCTAAGATTCCATCATTCTCCCATCCATCTCTACATCTCATTCTCTCTCTCTCTCTCTCGGAGTAAAGGAAAGGAAGCATTCTCGGTCTTACAGACGCTAGAACCATCGATCCCGTAACTAGGGACAACTTCGTGAGGATCAACCTCTAAAGTTTCCACACCGGTCATCTTTTCTCTGTGCCCCTTGCCTCCCAGAAATCACAACTCCAATGACCTTGCATTTTTTTATCTTATTTCATTGTCACCTCAAACTTGATCCAATTGGATGAACAATCATACTTTCTCACCTTGACTACAGACTGTTACTTCCAAAAATTCTTCCGTTTTAATCACCAAAATCCCTGTTGGGTTGCCTCCAATCAATCTGTTGTCTCACCTCCAATTTTGCACATCTCCGCTCCATCCTGATCTCAACCTTGGCTTTGCTCCGCCATGCCCTCTCTAACATCCATAACATCTTGCTTGCCTTGCGGATTCCCCTCCTGGAAATTGCGCCTGTTGCGTTCACAATCATTTGCTTTCATTGACTCTCTTGCTTGACTCCAACTTAGTGCTCCACTGCTTTGCCTCCATCCACACTGTCTTGCTTGTCTCTCCACTATCTACATTGCTCAATCTCACATTCTCCTTCTAACTCAATTGACTGAAGTCCAAACAACTATTGCAATCTGATTGCTCTCAGTTGGTAACTCACAGTCTCTCTCTCAATCTTGTTGTTTGACCACTCCCAACTGCCCGCTTGCGTCCGTGCAATTGCATTCCTTCCAGCAATCCAATTCATTCTGCCATGTGACCTCCATCAAGTTTGATCAGTTTGCTTGATCTGTTGTCCTTAAGCATGAGAAGAGGGGGCATGTTTGAATTCAGCTATTTTCTGCTCACACTTAAGTTCCTTTCTTCTTTTTAACAATTACACGTGTTATATTTTCATTATTCAATCATTGTTATGAATTCATAAAAGTAGTAGTGTTATGGTACATGTCTCCTGTTGCTGCTCTAATCAGTTTTCATCCTTGGCTGTTTATTTCAAGGTTAAGTTACAAACATGTCTGGAAGAATGCTAGTCTGAGTAGTCTGATTATCCTTCTATGATAAAATCTTGTAGCCATGAGCCCTGATCACTGTTCATCTATAGGTCTTGTTATCTCTAATGACCTCCTGTCTTATCATCTTCTTTCTTAAATATAATGTCTGTTTAATGTGCCAGATAAGCTTGAATTAACGCCTCAGCTGTCTGTGATATCCACTCTTCTTGAAAATCAAAAGGCTAAAAAGAATCATTATTACAGAGAAGAAAAATAACAGAAGACGGGAAAAAATCATGAGAAGAAATGAAAAATAACCTAAAAAGAACCAAAATAGATAAACAGCTAGACGTGAAGAGTCAAAAGGAGCTGAAACAGCAATATGGATCTGGATGAACTGCGGAAGCAATAAGATGATATGTGAAAGCATTGAGTCAAAGGTTGAGATGGTCAAAGGACGTCACAATGGTGTGTCTGGTTGATCAGCTGGTGCAGGTTGGTTGGTTAGTGGTGAAGGAGGAGACACAAACAGGATAAGAAAGAAAGGATAAGAATTTATTGGAAAATCTACTTACTCAACAAGGAGAACCTGAGAGCCCTAAGGGCAAACACAGGACCTCTGTTGAGCGGTACGAGTAGGAACTCTTGCATTCAGGTTTAGAGTGTGTACACCGTTGGGGAGGATAGAAGCGCGGTCACACAGGTATAAAATAGGAAAACAACAAGAAAACAGAAGATGAGATTCAAAGACAAAGATTCACTAGAATTCCAACACTTCTTTTGTCACTCACATGTTCTGTCTTATGTACTTGAAGTGTCTCTGACCTATTCTTTGTGTTTCACTGACTATGTGGTATCTCTCTGACTATTGCTTCATTTATTAATCATAATATTTGTTATTTCCTGTACCACAAATTGGTCAGTGCTATCTTGGCTTGTATCTATTCTACTTGAATGAGTACTAGTCCTTCCAATTCACATCAGCAGTTCCTTGACAAACTCCATCCTGAGTGCCTTCCTCTGAGTCACCTGATCTGCTCCTCTTAGCGTTATAAGATCAAATCCTTCTTTAACCCTTTCATCCTGCCTTTTAGGAATTTAATTTTAACATCTTCATCTCCACCAACGTCTCTTTTGACAAATTTTCTTTTCCCTCTCCATCTGGGGCATGTCCTTCTTCCTCTCCCAATCTGTACCTCACGCTGAACCCGCTTTGCTCCCTGCCATTGTCTGCTGACAACTTTCTGGATTTACCGTCTTCTGCAACCACTTCTAGTTCCTTTGCCACCGCTACACCTGCCACTCTTGCTGATTCATTGACTCTGGCAAAATCCATTCCTTCTTCCACTATTGCACTTCCTGAACAACCCACCCCTCCGGCACATGATTTTCTCACTCCCAACAATATTATTGTTAAGATTCTCTCACAATTCTCTTACTCTTTGCGCGCTCTTGCCTTCCGCGCGCCTCCTCCTTTACCCGGAACGGGTATCCCCAGATACAATCTTGGAGACTCTTCCCTTTCATTTCCTCTTCCTCTTGGGTTTCCTTTGGGATGATGGTGTTGCATCCTACCTTATCCTTTCTCTTTTGCTTTCTCTCTTATCTTTTCTCCTTTCTTTTTTCCTTCTTGTCTCTCTCCTCAACCAACCTACTCCTCAATTTACACCAACACAACAGCCAATCCATTCTCACCTCAGCAAATGCCCTGCCTACGAGTCCCTGACTTGTAAGACTTGGATCCTTCAAAGTCTCTTGATAGGATCACCTCTAATCTGCTCTTCTCATTCATTCTGTCCGTCACTCCAAGACCATTTCTTGTGTCCTCTTCACCCAACCTCTGCTATCCATCTTCTTTTCTGTCCTAATGACCCCTCCTATCTCAGTACTCTTTAGGCTCAAGCTGTACAATTTATTTCCATCTTGTTTCTTTTCTCAAACTTCTCTCTCTCTAGATTGTATGTTTCTCATATTCTTTTATTTCCTTCACAGCATATGCTGGTTTTGTGTCATCTAGAAATATAGGATCATTCTATCATGGTTATAAGCCAAAAACTCCACAATAAAACCTAACCAAATCAACCATGACCAAACCAGCTGGAGCGGCCAATTACTTTCATCAGGTGGCTTTGAAATCCTTGGTTGATGCAATCCCTCCTTTGAACAAAGAGAACTACTCAATATGGCAAGACAAGATGTTTTTCACGTTTGATCTGAAGGACATTAAGGAAGCTATAACTCAAAATTCTGGACCTCTATCCTCCAAACAGGACCAAGAAATACAAGCTATATTTCTATCAAAACTTGACAGTACAACACATGCAAACGTGGTCAACTCCTCAAACATATCCTTGTCAAAACTCCTATGGGCCAAAATCACGCAAAGATTTGCATGTTCTGAGACAGCAAACAGGGCAAGGGTGTTTAACCATTTCCTACACTCAACTTTGCACAAGCATGCCATCGAGGGATTTATTACGGAAATGCAAAAGTCAATCACAAGGATGACAGATGTAAGAATTGAATTACCCAAAGAAATACTTGCGTAACTTCTACTTTTCATGTTTCCACCCATTCTTGAAAATCCCAAGCAGCAGATCATGCATGTCAAAAAGAACCTGACAGTGGATGTAGTATTCAATCATCTCACTCAATATAATTACAAAAGGAAGGCTCAATCAAATCCAGTCAAACAAGCGGCGGAAGTCTCTCTTGTGTCAACCACAACAAAGATCTTTAGGGAAGAAAAGAAGTCAAAGATGAGATGTCAAGAAGGCTATCACAACCCTAACTCCCCTCACTTGGAATCATCTTGTTTCCATTTCCATCCTCAAATTGCACCAGAATGGTGGATTGAACAACAAAACAAGTGGAAAAATAAGACAAAGAAGACTCCTACCATAAAATATCACGCCCTACTAACCCTCTGGATCAACGCAGACAACAATCCCAACCTTCTTCTGGACTCGGGAGCAAATGTCCACATCTTCAAAAATCCCAAATATTTTACATTCATCAATATACAAAAAGAATCCAAGGAGATCAAAACAGGCAAACTGGAAGCAAACCTCAAAATATGTGGAACTGGAACTGTCAAATTAGAGTGGAAAGACTCAACAATTACTCTTGAGGACTGCGTCTACATGGCCAACATTGTCTTTAATCTCATTAGTCCCGGTCTTCTTTCCCAGAAAGGCTGCTGCCTCAACCAAAATTGGGACAAATTTTCCATCATGCGTGTAGGTTTACCAGTACTTAAAGTTTTAATTTGCAACAACTTATTTAACCACAATCAACTGGACAAAACCAATCTGTGCATCTCTCAAATATTCCCTCAAAGAAATCCTCCTCTGACCCATCCTTTGCTACTTGACATCCATAAGATGTATGGACATGCCTCCGTCTCCACCCTCAAGCCAATCATTAAGGACCTTTTCACCAATGAAGAACTCCTAAGATTCCAATGCAACAGCTGCTTGAAGAGTAAGATTACTCAATTGCCATTCTCATGCGTATCTACTCCCTCCAGTAAACCTCTGGACCAAATTCACCTTGACCTTGTTGGACTGATTTCACCCCAATTCAAAGCTGGTAATCACTACATCCTTACCCTGGTGGATAACTAATCAGGTTACTTAGCAGCTTTACCTCTTACCTCCAAAGATGATGTTAAATTGCTAAGAAGGATTTAAGAATTCAAGAACAAAGAGGGCTAAGACAAGCAAGGAATCAGTTAAGAGAAGTGAGAAAATAAAATAAAAGAGATTTGAGAGAAAAGAAAAATAGAATTTAGTGAAAAGAAGAAAACCAACATCCGGCTATAGAATGACTTGAGACATTCAACAAGATTGGGTGATTTTAGGTTTTAGGATTGAAAGAGCAGTGAGCAGAGGCAGATGGCAATGATGAAATTTAGGAAGAGATTTTTAATGGAAAGTCAGACTTCTGAGAAAAGCAAAAAGGTAATGCCAAGTTCAGATCTTACAAGTCAGGTCTTGTTGAAGAATAAACTTGAGAGGTTACGTTTGAGTTCATTTGAGTTGAGCTTTGTAAGAAGAAGTTAAGAATAAGAAAGAAAGAAATAAAGAATTAAGTAGAAGAAAGGATAAAAGAAGAATGATGAGGAGTTTGAAATGATGAGGAGTTCTTTGAGTGAAGTTGAGTTTTTGGTTTTTGGTTTTGTGTATGTGGAAGATCAGCCATCATTCAAAGTTGTCAGGTGTCAAGTCTTAGAGTCGAGAGATAGAATGAGATGGGTGAACAGTAGTGTGAAAGAGAAAAAGATTTGTGACATTGATAGAGGTCGCGCGGATGTGTCTGATGTAAATAGAGAAGCGCGGATGTGACATTTAGGAGGACAAAAAAGATAACAAGAAAGGTAAAAAAAGAAAAGGAAAAGAAGAAAGAAAGAGAAAGGAAACAGTAATTTATTCAACACCCCCAGTGACTTGTATGACTGAAGTTGGTGTAGATAAGGATGGGTTTATAAGTTTAAGAAGTGAGATAAGTGAGCAAAGAGGAAGAGCCTTGGTAAGTCCATCAGCCTTCATATTATTAGCAGGAATCAGTTTGACAATCAGATTTCCAAGCTTGAGTTCTTCTCGAAGTGCTTTGGTTTTAATATTGATGTGGCGGGTTTTAGAATTGCAACCAAACTTTTTAGCTTATCATCAAGTCCTTTGTTATTGATGAAGTGACAACTAGGAGAAATGTCTGTTTTTCAGAGTTGGGATACTAGACCTCTCATCCAAATGGCTTCCAGAAAGGAGTCGACCAGAGGATTCAATTTGGCTTTGGTAGTGGAATGAGTGACATTGTGCTGGCAATAGCTGCTCCAAGAAATAAGAGAATTAAAAAGCAGGGATAAGTGACCAGATTGCGATTGTCTTGTATCTAGATCATCGCTCCAAGTCGCGTTGCTGAAGCATTGGATTTGAGTGTTGGAGTGGTTTATTTGCAGGGTGAGTTTAAGATCTTTGGTAGTTTTCAAGCACTTCCAAAATCGCTTAACCTCCCTCCAATGGAGAATGCCGGGATTTTTGCAGAATCTTGCGAGGCTGGAGACCGCGAAGCTTAGATTGGGCCAAGTCAGACACGCTATATAATTCATGAGAAAGACTGCAGGGCAATAATTAATGTTTAAGGTTTTGAATTCTTCATGTTTTTCATCAGTGGCTGATGAAAGGTTGATGTTGGCAGTAAGTGGAATCAAAGATGGTTTGCACTTGGTCATTTTTAATTCTTCTGATCCATGTTTGATGTGTTTGGGTTGAGATAAGAGGATCTTAAAACAATCAAGGAATTTCTGTTGAAAATCATCTCCAAGACAAACTAGGATGAGATCATCCACATGAAAGAACAGAACTGAATTGGAAGCAGAATGAATATATAAAAAAGGTTTGGATATGGATTTGTGAAAGCCCTGCTCCCGGATCCACAAGGTGAGAGTGTGGAACCAGTTTGCGGGGACTTGTTTGAGACCATAGAGTGATTTTTGCAGAATAAGAAACTTGGATTTTTGATTGGAGCCTTTAAGTCTTTTGATGATAACCCTGTCTGACAGAGGAGCATGTAGAAACGCACTCTTCACATCAAACTGAGAAATAGGAAGTGAGTGAAAAATTCCAAAAAGAAGAGCAATTCAAAGAGAGGAAGCTTTTCCTGTTGGAGAGAAAGTGTCTTGGTAGTCCAAGCCATAGATTTGATCAAAGCCTTGCACGCAAAGTCAACTTTTGTAAACAAGAGGGTCGCCATGGCAGTTGTCCTTGGGTTGATACACCCACGTAGTATTAAGAGGATTGTCTGGCTCAGGACCATCATAATCCTCCCATAAATCAAGGGTTTCAATTCCATTTAATTCGGCGTCAATGGAGGATTCCCACTTCAAGTGATTGAAACATTGTTTGGCTTGTTCAAATGATTGAGGTACAAAATAGTGGTGGTACCCATATTGTTTGGGGGGATTTAAGATAGATCAATTGCAAAGCAAGTAACCAGGGATAAGTTGTTAAGAAAGTTCAGTCGAGGGATCAGATTCAGAGTTGGATTCCAAATTTTCTGATGGGTTGATTGAAGAGCTGGAGATAGGTGCTTGTTCTCTGATTGAAGAATCAGAGGATTCAGCAATAGTTGGTGAATTTTGAGAAGAAAGGTCAAGAGAAGAGTGTAAGAGATTTTCATTGAGATCAATTTGAAGCTGATACAAATGAGAATTAGAAACCACGGGAGTCTGGGTTGGATCGGAATTTTTGATAAATTTTACGTGTTTGGAGGAAATAATTTAGTTGTCAGGTTTTAAAATTCGGAAAGACAAGAAGTTTGGCTTATAACCCACAAGGGTACCAGGAAGCCCTTGGTCTTTGAATTTTTCACCGCGATTAATCTTGCTGTTGAGATAGGCGACCTTGGATCCGATTGGGTGAAAGAAGGAAATGGGGAGGGATTTGCTGGTAAAAAGTTGATAAGGAGAAGGGAGATTTGGAGACTTAGGAATTTGGTTCAAGGAAAGAGAAGCGGCCTTGGCTACTTCTGCCCAAAGATTGAGCGGTAATTTGGAGCTTCAAAGAATAGCCCTGATTGATTTGGTGAGAGTTTGATTTTCTCTTTCAACTTAGCCGTTATGTTCATGGTGGTAGGGTTCTGAAATTAGGTGCTGGATAGAGTTAGTCTTGAAGAAATCTTTAATTTTCAAGGATGAGAATTCTCTGGCGCCATTGGTATAGATGGTAGCAGGGAATCGATTATGTTTTTGCCTTTTGTGATTAAGAATAAGTTTGAGTTGAAGGCAGGCGTCAGACCTGTGCATAAGAGGTATTGCAGAGATGTAGCCCAAAAAATTATTGATGACAGTCATGATGTAGTTCATGTCATTGCGTGATGAAGGATTAATCGGTCCAATCAAATCTATGTGAAGTTGTTTGAAAGGCCTTGTTGATTGCCTTGAAGTAGCTTTGAATGGATATTTGGAAATTTTGGAGAAGACACAGTCTTTGCATTGAAAGTCAGAGAGAGCTTGAGAGGAAAGAGAAGGAAGTAGATTTTTGAGACGGTACGGACTAGGATGTCCAAAAGATTGATGTAGCAATGAGATTGAATTTGAAATTGTATTGTTGAGTGATAAGTGACACAGCGTATTATTGTTCCCAATTTGAGAAGGAGGATTGAGGACAAAAAGATTCTTGTGGATGAATCCAGTGGAGGCCACTTGAGAGTCAGCGAGCAAAGTGAATTGATTTTTGGAGGAGGTGAGTGAGCACTTCTTGGTGGAGATAAGTTCACTGGGACTTATTAAATTGACCACCAGATTGGGTACAAAGAAACAGTTACTGAGTGAGATGGAGAAGCCGTTCCAGGTTAATTTGACTGTGCCATTCCCCTTAATGGGGGGTTTCGCGTCCTTCTTCCCAGTGTTTATGTATTTGTTGCCAGTGAGCTTTTCAAGATGCATAAAGTATTCTTGGGAGTTGAACATATGGCATGAAGCGCCTGAGTCAAGAATAATTTGATTTAAAGAATTTATGTCTTCAATCCATGTGGTTAGAAGAGACACATAGTGAGAAACCTCCTTGGCCTTTGATTTAGAGTTGAGCTGCGCTCTCCAACGAGCTTGAGATTCCTTCCACCAGTCGGGAGCAAGGTTCTTGTGAAGATGCCAAAATTTACTTTTGGGATGATCTGGAGATTGAGGGTTTTGATATCCCTTTCTACATCAAAATTCAGTGGGGACAGGTTTCTTGGGAGGTCGAGATGAAACTAAAGCTGTGTTGCTTAGCTTGATTTCTTTGGATTTGACTTTAACTTCATTCTCCAGTTGAGTGAGGTGGTTGAGCACAAGATCTAGAGTTACTGTTTTATCCAAATGCATAATTTGTTGCCAAAGGGAATGAAGTGACGTAGGAAATTTGAATAGAATGAGATAAGACAGAATGTCATTGGGTAGATTGATCCCTACATCCACCATCTTCTTAACAGAGATTTTAGTTTCAGTAATGAAGAGGTTGATTGCGTCGGGTTTTAACTGCTGGTATAGAAATTCATTAAATACACGGGCTCTGTTGGCGGTTTGTGAGGATGCAAATTGTTTCTTTATGGTTTGCCAGAGCAGTTGAGCTGAAGAGATGTTTGAGGGGTTAACCACGTTGTTGTGAGTTATTGAGTCGATTTGAGAGAGAAGAGTGACTCTGGTTTCCATGTTGTCTGCTGTGCTGAGATTTTTGGAGTCATCCTCTAGAGCTTCCTTTATTCCTTTGAGCTGGAGTAGCATGGACATTTTGTCCTTCCAGATGGTTTAGTTCTCGTCTGAGAGAATGGGTACCGCTTTGAGAGCTGCCTTGAGGATAATCTGTTGGAAACCATTGTTGCTGGATCCCTCCATGGCTTCAATTAGGTTTGTCGGATTGAGTTTGGCTTTTAACCGTTTTAAATTGCTGAGAAGGATTTAAGAATTCAAGAACAAAGAGGGCTAAGACAAGCAAGGAATCAGTTAAGAGAAGTGAGAAAATAAAATAAAAAACCTATCTCCCTGGGAACTCATGCTTGGTAAGAGTCTCCCAGCTAATTACTTGAAACCTGTAGGTATCTCTGTTGTATACCTTGCAAATTGCACTCAAAAAGGTCAAAATTTTGATTAAAAAGGACTCAAAGGTATTTTGATTGGGTTCAACCCCACTTTCCACTTGTACCTCATCCTCAACTCACGTGGTGCGGTTGTCAAAACCAAATACGTGATATTCCTCAAAACTCAACCAAATACATTCCCCCTTCTTGAATCCCCCGGTATTGACTTGTTTTCACAACCCGCTCCGGACGTCTATGAAACAGATTTCTCCACAAACAACAAACAGTACTCAATCCGGGAACCTGCTTCTGAATGTCTGGAATCTGAATCTGATACAGAGGATGCCAGTTCCCTGGAACACTCTGTTAATCTTTCTCCTCCTGATTCTCCCAACTCTCCGCCTCATTTAGTTCCGGAATATAGCACTCAAAGATCTAATCTAAGACCACAAAGCAAAATCAGAAAGCCGCAACAATATGGCTTTTATCACTATTACAAGCCTCCATCCTATAAAGTTGCTCAAAAATGCCCCAAATGGCCCAAGTGGAAAAAAGCGTCAGAAGATTAGTTGAGCTCCATTGAATCCCAAAATGTTTTGGAGGAGTATTACAACATACCAAATAACGTCTTGAACACTACCTGGGTATTCAAGGTGAAAGAAAACTGTCATGGGGAGCCCGTGAAATATAAGGCCCGGTTATACGTATAAGGATTTGACCAGATTCAGGGTGTAGATTTTGATGAAACCTGGGCCCCAACTGGAAAAATAGGGTCTCTCCGCCTTGCACTGCTCTATGGTCTCAAAAATAAACTGAATTTCACCCAATTTGATATCAAAGCGGCTTTCCTTCACGCGCCTCTGAGAAAAACAGTCATAATTAGAACGCCCAAAGGATTGCAAAGAAAATCTCCTTATCTCAAATTGAAGAAATCTCTCTATGGTCTCCGCCAGTCCCCTAAGAACTGGTACAAAACCCTCACCACCTGGATCAAATCGCAAGGATTCCACAAATCCACTAGCAACCCATGCTTATACTTCAACTCAGAATCAATGGAGGTCATCTATTTCCACGTTGAAGACCTCATCCTAGTGGGGAAGTCAAATAAATCTGCCAAAAACTTCCTAAACCAGTTTCCAAACTCCTCCTGTCACTCCCCCAACACAATACTTGGCATGTTGATGGAAATTGATGGATATAAGATTCTTCTCATTCAACCAAACCATATTGATCAAGGATTAGAAGAGCTTGGTCTGTCCGACTGCAAAGACACAAACACACCTCTAACTCAGAAAATTCACCTCAAGCCCGCATCGGATGAAGATCATGCTGAGTTTGCTCTACTCAATATAAATTATCAATCCTCAATTGGGCTTCTAAATCATCTCTCTCAATACACTCGGCCAGACATTTCCTTTGCCATCTCAAGCCTGGTTAGGTTCAACACAAAACCTGGGATGACTCATTGGAGAGAAGTGTGCAAAGTCTGGAAATACTTGAATACCACTAGAGACTTCAAATTCACCCTCAAATTCGACCCCACGCAAAAAATTCTCTCCAGATACAGCAATGCTACTTGGTGCAACAATCCTAAATTCCATAAGTCACAAAAGGGTTATATTATTTGCCATTACGGCAGCCCAATTGTCTGTAATTGATCAAGACAGAGAAACGTCACGTATTCCTCAACCAAGTCCAAACTCAATGCCCTCCTGGATTGCTATCTTGAACTCAAATGGGTTACTCACCTCATCGGAGAAATCTACCTCTCTCCCAAATGCAAACCAACAATATACATCAACAATAAGGGGCTGGAAGACAAAATAAAGAAATTTGGGTCCCACCCTAAGTCAGGACACATTGATATCAAAACAAAAGGCCTATGCAAAGACTTCTCTCTCTCTAAATATGATCTGATTCTCATTCCCACCAACACCATGATTGCGGATCCCCTCACAAAATCATCCTCTCTCCTCTCGGTCAAGCTCCTCCAACAAAAATTCTTCTCCTGAATCTTGCTGTAGGCAATCCTCCCCTCCTCTTACCAGTCACCAGGGGTGTTAAGATTCTCTCACAATTCTCTCACTCTCTGCGCGCTCTTGCCTTCCGCGCGCCTCCTCCTTTACCCAGAATGGGTATCCCTGGATACAATCTCAGAGACTCTTCTCTTTCCTTTCCTCTTCCTCTTGGGTTTCCTTCAGGATGATGGTGTTGCATCCTACCTTATCCTTTCTCTTTTGCTTTCTCTCTTGTCTTTTCTCCTTTCTTTTTGCCTTCTTGTCTCTCTCCTCAACCAACCTACTCCTCAATTTACACCAACACAACCGTTGATCCATTCTCACCTCAGCAATTGCCCTGCCTACAAGTCCCTGACTTGTAAGACTCAGATCTTTCAAAGTCTCTCAATAGGATCACCTCTAATCTACTCTTCTCATTCATTCTGTCCGTCACTCCAAGACCATTTCTTTTGTCCTCTTCACCCAACCTCTTCTATCCATCTTCTTTTCTATCCTAACAAGGCCGCCTATCTCAGTACTCTTTAGGCTCAAGCTGTAGGATTTCTTTCCATCTTGTTTCTTTTCTCAAACTTCTCTCTCTCTAGATTGTGTGTTTCTCATATTCTTTTATTTCCTTCACAGCATATGCTGGTTTTGTGTCATCTAGAAATATAGGATCATTCTATCAATTATACATCATCCTTGTTGCCCCAACTCCAAAATTGGCCTTTCTGTGGTCTACCTCATCATCAACAGGAGCTACTCTGACCCTACCTCAGTTCAAGAGGCGCTTAAGTCTAAGTATTGAAAAGAATTTCTCAATGCTATGAGGCACAAAGAACTCAATCTAATTGATTATCAAGTTTTAGTTCTAATCTAATTGATTATCAAGTTTGGGAAGAATTGCCTCTCCCTTATGGCAAGACAGGACTCAAATGTGTCAGGGTCTTCCGGACCAAACATGATTACCAAAACCAAATTGTCAAATTCAAAGCCCAACTATGCGTTCAGGGCTTCAATCAAAAATTAGGAGTTGACTTCACTTCAACTTTCTTTCCAACCGCTGACAAAACTTCTCTTTGAGTTCTGATTGCCCTAGCCGCCCATCTCAAGCCAAAATTCCATCAAGTAGATGTCAAAGCCGCTTTCCTTAAGGCTCCCTTGCGCAAAGAAGTCTACCTCATCCCTCCTCCGTACATTAAAGTTGCTCCTGGCAATCATCTCAGGCTGAAGAAAGCTTTATACAGTCTCAAGCAGGCTCCGGTTGCGTGGTAAAATACGCTTAGCAGCTTTCAGGGTTACAACCTCTACTACCAAACTGGGCCGTGTTTATACCTGAAAAGATAAGTCAAAACCAATGTCAAAATTATTTTTGGACTCAAACAATCCAAAAAAAAGCTAAAAGCTCACAGACTCAAACAATAACAAGGTATTGTGAGGAAAATTACACACCTTAAACCTTTATAAAAGTTAAGGGGCCTGGCTCCAAATAAATGAAGCTCAAAGGAGCTTTGCTTATAAATAAGCTTTCACCCTTTATATTAGTAACACAAAAGGATCACTACTCCAATTAGGACCTTCCACTCGAAATTGAAGTTTCCAATAAGATTTTCAGTTGAATATAATACTAAGTTTGATAGCCCCAGTCAATCCCTTCTTGGGACTAAGTTTGGTGGGCTTGTTAACTCTTGCTGTATTCTTTTACAAATAAATAATCATATATAACTCGTTAGGAAGGGGCTATAGGCTGAAGACCCTCCTCTTTTAAGGTAACAGGAGCCTTCAGGGGAATCAAGGAATCATCAGGAGAGTGCTAGAATCTCCCTGGCTTTGTCCTCAAGGGCTCAGAACCTCATCACATCCTGCCCAATGAGAAATAGGGTACTAGTACTCATTTTGGGGGATTTTCAATGTATAAGGGTCCTATTTGCATACCCCAGAAGTTATATACTCTACAACTAAGCCCAGGACCTTCTGAGTGAACTCTTTCAAGGCTCAGGAGAGTTTATCAAAGTATAATCACATCCCAAGGAAGATAATATTAAGATTATGTGATTGGTTTATGCAGAGTGGAGAGTATAGCTTAAATTGATTACTATAGCTTGTCCCCAAAGGAAATGAACTTATTGGCAAGTTATTTATAGATAGTTGGGACGCACCTGAGTCCTCATAGCTTAATTCAAAGTTATATTGGATCCCTATCTTGATAATATACATTATCAAGGTTATAATTCCATACTAAATACTCTTGAAACCATAGTTATAAAATAATGTAAATATTATAAAAAGTATTATACAATTCTGAAACTCCTTATCATTAATAATTCTTGTCTCCTTGGTGGTTTGAACCAGTGACAATGGTGTCAGATAATGGGAGTTGAGATTAGTATTTAACCACTATACCAGCAAGACATATGAGTTGTGCAAGAATTTGGACATATCTAATTGTCTCATGACTGACACTCCCTACCACCAAAAGAAAAATTACTTTTCAGAGGAAGTTTTACCTCTCTTAGAGGCTCTATACTTCCTCAATACTATATCAGAGTTTTTGATGTATTTAGCTTCTAGCCATAAATCAATATCAGCTAATTTGTTCTTAAACCTAACCAGATAAAGTCTCACATCTTTGCCATTTTCCCTAATGATTTTATGGTTCAATACCTTGTGAGGTAGTTCATCCTCAATCTGTTCCAGGGGTGGTACTATAACTACAGGGGTCTTTCTTAATGCAAAATTTTCAGTAGGTTGTATGAACTTCTTCACTAGACTAATTGGGAATGTTAGATGTTTCCAGTCAAATTCTTTGTTCAGAATGACTTCCACTGCATTCTTTCCATGTAAAGCCTTTACAACAAATGTTCCAAGAAATGAGTCCTTAAGTTTTCTAGGACCTTCTATGTTAAAAATTTTTACTGTTGAAATTAAGACCATATCTCCCATTTTGATCTCATGGTCTTTGTGAGTTTTATCCCATCTACTTTTTCTGTACTCTACTGCTTCTTTAACACATTTGCTTCCAAATTTCTCAGCCTTAACCATCATTTCTCTAAAACAATCAGCAGAGGGATGCGGCAAAATTCTCTTGCTAAGGAGCATGCCCCAGGGCATATGTGTAATCCAAGCCCTTTCCAGTTCAAAAGGTGAAATGTTGTTTGTAGAATGCTTGCTAGAGTTATATGCAAATTCTAAAGCTGGCAATAGTGATATCCAATCATGTGTATAACCATTGTTGTCCTTGAAATAAATTCCATAAGCACAATACCTCCTTATCATTTCTTCCAAGGTCTGTATCATTCTTTCAGCTAGACCATCAGTCTGCAGGGGGAAAGCTGTTGAGAAAGATAATTTTGTTCCCATTAGGTCAAACAAACTTTTCCAGGATTCAGAAGTAAATTTAGGGTCTCTATCACTAATTATGTTTTGTGGACAACCTAAATCACTAAAAATGCTGTTCCAGAATAATAGAGCTATATCCATTGCAGAACTATCCTTGTTACACAGTAGAAACCTAGCTCTCTTTGAGAATCTATCAACTATCACTAGTTCACAATTATGATTTTCTTTCCCTCCAGGTGGGAGTCCAGATACAAATTCCATATTGATATTGGACCACCTCTCCTTTTGTTCCTCTATGTATTTCAACAGTCCATACCTCTTTCCTGTAGTTCTTTTGGCCTTTTGGCATCTCTCACAAGAATCACAGTATTCTGAAACTTTCACCACAGAAAAATGGGCGCCACCTGTATGCAGGTGGCATTTCTGTATCCCATTGGTATCCCAGGGTTATGTGATGCTGTATCTCATCATTAACCCTCAGAAGGTGGTGAAATATTGGGACTAGAGATCAGCATTTGCTGAACTTCTAGCTCATTAGTTCATAATAGATTTTCAAGGTAAAGCTAGATATGAGCAAAGCTGTTGCTTCACAAGCAGTACACATATCATCCACAAATTACTGCAGTTGGTGTTTGGGAATTCCTTCAAAGTGAAATTCAAAAATTCCATAAGAGGCTGATTGTTTCCAGAGTGGAATTTCCATTAACTGGTCAAAAACTGGGTAAGTTCGCTTATTCACAGCCCAAAATAAAATGCATAAACATTTATTTAGGATAATACTAACACACCATGCTCCTAGAAATGTACAAATCTTTCCTCATATAAATGAGCCATTGATGGCTTCTTTTCTGTTGGTTTCTTATTCAATAGCCTATGTTGGTGGAATTTTATTTTTTATACTTCTACTTTTTATCAGGGAAAATACAGAAAGCCAAGCCAAAATTGTTTGTTCAAATTTCAAAAAATGAAGAATATTTGAAATGGAAGATGTCCAAAGACCAAGGGAGTAATGAAAGGAAAAAGAACAAAAGAAGGAAGAAAAAAAAGTCAACATCCTCACTTAGATGTGTTGATTACCATCCTTTGTCTGCACATAAGGGAAGGTTATTTTGTTTTTTGAGGGAGAATGTCAAAACCCAGGCAAGAGGCAGGCTTATTTTTGCAATGTAGAAATCACATTATTGCTTCCATCACATCCATGCACTCATCACTTCATCCCCACTTTCATCACATCCCTTCATCACTTCATTGCTTCCTAACAGTGGAGGCACTCAAGGAGATTGCTCAATTACTGGGATTTTAAATATATTTGATTTATTGATTGGATAAAACTTTCAAAAATTAAAAAAAAATACAATAGAAACAATAGAAAAAACATAAACCATATCGGGCCTTCTTTCCCAAAATTCTTTCATCAATTTTTGAAGTACTACAATCTTGGATTTTTAAAGATACATTGGCTAGTTTTTTATTAATTTGGAATGAGAAGCCAAAGTGAGTGTGGGTTGAAGAGTTTTTTAAACTAGGAGGAGGAAATTTAGTCTGATGATCAAAAAATTGAGTCTACCAAAGAATTTCAATAATTCCCTCAGCTTTTGCAAAGTCAAAAATACAACCAAGTTTTGGAAAAGATAAACCATGACCCAAATCATTGCAGGGAGGAAGGATAGGATGTCCTTTAGACCTGTTGATGTATGAAAATATCCCATAAGTAAAACCATTCAAGTTATTCTTATCAGTATGGAGCTTGTTTGAGAAGTCATCAAATGTCACAACCACATTCAAAAACATGCAGAAATCTTGCTCTTTTTCCATCCACTCAGATGAAGACCAGTTTGGGATTAGGTATTCATCTGAAACTTTCTTTTTTTGAGAATGAGCTGAAGTACATAGTGATTGGATCCTTCCAAAGACGAATTTGTTGTGAGCAGGGAGACGGTCCCACATTTCATCATCCTTCTTGATGGTCTCTTCATTCAAACCTGGTCTGCAAGAATATACCCCTATTTTTGAATTGTAGTCAAAATCAATCAATTTTTTGAATTTTCTGACAAAAACTGACGTAAACAATTGGACAAACCTGCAGAGGCACCCCTATCACTTCCAGCACAAAAACCAACGGCATTCAAGGAGCCAGTCAAGGCTGCTGTGTTTTTCTTGCTGATTGAATGGCGGTTCTTTGCCATCTGGTACAAGTCCAAGACAATGTTGCACAAAGTATTGATTTGTGGAGTGCTTTTGGCGGCCTTCAAAATGTGGTATTTAAGAATGAAGTAGGGCTGAAACTGGTGGTTTGTGACAGCATTAACCAGCATGTGAGGGCACATGCGCGGTAAGACAACATGATTGGGTGCAAGATTGTCCCGCAGTTTCACAAAGTATGTTGGCTCATCACATTCTTGTACAAACTGTCTCCTGGCATGGTTGAACTTCTTGTTACTTTCAGGTGTTCAAGTAACATTCAAGTTCAATAGCCCGTGTCTCTTTCCTACTACAAGAGGCTCCGATGCATTTTGTTTCTCCTTGGAATCCCGTGAAACGCCAAGCTCATCACAAATACAAACCCTGTTTCAGGATGACACCCAGGAATCACAAGATGAATCAAAAACCAAAAGAAAAATAATGCAGAATCAAAAGTTCAATTAGTAATTTTATTGTTGAACAATATTGAGGAATAAAATTTAAATCCCATACCCATTTTTACCAGAAATGCCTTCATTCAATTCCACATTCAATTCCATCAAGATTGATATCTAAAAGACTGATATCTAAAAACAATAAATACCCTCTTTTTTTAAAACAAAAAAAAAACAAAAAAGGTTACTTACCAATGGGGTGGTGGTTGTGGTGGATGAGGTGGGTGGTCGTGGTGGGTGGTGGTGGGTGGTGGTGGGTGTGGGTGGGTGTTGGTGGGTGTTGTTGGGTGGTGGTGGGTGGTGGTGGGTGGGTGAGGTGGTTCACCTCATAGTAGGACAGACCCCCAAATTGGAGCTGACAGACCCCAAGTGTGGTGCAGGTGTCTAAATCACTCACTAGGTGTGGAGGGGATTTGAAATCCCCCCCACCAAGCCACTCCCTCCCCCTTGATTGCTCTCTAGGTGGGGAGCGGATTTGAAATCCCCCCCCCCTCCTCCCTCCCCCCTTGATCTTGTTGAGTTTCTGGGGTTAACTAAGAGAGCACAATAGAAGTTATAATTTCAAGAGGGATAGAAAAGGATAATTAGCAAGAGGAATCACAATAAGAAAATAGAAATAGATGGAAAGAAAATGGAAAGAGACAAACATCAAGGGCCGCAGAGAAGAGTGAGGATGGGTTGAGTGGAGACTCTGGAGATAGACAGTGACTTGGTAATAGAAAAGAGATTCTTTGTGTGATAAAGAAAGAAATCATAATTAAAGAAGAAACAAATGACAGGCAATGAGATTGGGTTGAAGTCTTACCAGACAGAGCAGGATGGAAAAGCATTTGAGGACAAGAGGTTGAAGTTGCAGGGCTGAACGTTTTGAAGAGTGGGAAAGAAGAGAGACATAAGATGGAATAGAGGAGAAAGAAAAGGAAAATATTTGGAAAGAAAGTAATGAAGGAGAGGAGGCGGAAAGAGAAGGACGGTTCGAGTGAGGCCTTGTATATATGGTAAGAAAAGAATAGATAGATTTTTGATCATGAAAGGAAGATGACTGAGAAAAGGTACGGGCGCAACATAGGATTTGGGGAAAGAGTAGGGGGCGCAAGGTTTGAACATGTGACACTAGAGATACAGAGATAGAAAAAAAGAAATAAAGAAAAAGAGAGCGCGGAGCGCAGTGATTCCAGCAAGGAGGAGAGTTTGGGTGTTCACCTGATTCAACACTCCCGGGGCTGGTATGACTGAAGATGAAATTGAGTGAGAAGGATCAATGAGATTCAGAAAGTTGGTTAGAGATAGGTAAGGTAGAGCCTTTGTGAGGCCATCTGCCTTCATTTCATTAGAAGAGATTAGTTTAATGGTAAGTTTACCTTGGGACAGTTCCTCTCTTAGGGCCTTAGTTTTGATATTGATGTTTTGAGTTTTGGAGTTGCAGCCAAATTTCTTGAGTTTGTCATCTAAGCCCTTTTTATCTATATAGTGGAGACTAGGTTTGAGTTCCTTTTTCCATAGTTCAGCAACTAGGTCTTTCATCCAAATAGACTCCAAGAAGGAGTCCACTAGAGGGTTTATTTTGGCTTCAGTCGTAGAATGAGTAGTGTTCCTTTTTCTGTAGCTACTCCAGGAGATCATAGATCCAAAGAGGAGAGAGAGATGACCCGAGTGGGAGCGTCTAGTTTCAAGATCATCACTCCAAGTGGCATTGCTAGAGGATTTGAGTTGAATCTTTGGAGAGTGGATTTGAAGAGTGAGTTTTAGGTTCTTGGTTGCCTTTAGATACTTCCAACAACGTTTTACTTCCCTCCAGTGACAAATTCCAGGTTTTTTGAAAAATTGGGCAAGGCTAGATACGGAAAAGCTAAGGTTGGGTTGGGTGAGGCAGGCAATGTAATTCATGAGAAAAACAGCCAATGGATAGTTGATTTTTAAGGATTTGAATTCTTCATTTTCTTTGTCCGAGGCAGGAGTTAAGCTGGCATTGACAGTAAGAGGAATGGAGGAGCGTTTTCAGTTGCTCATTTTGATTTCTTCAAGACCGTGATCAATATTTTTGGGTTGAGAGAGGAGAATGTTGTTGTTGATTTGTTTGTACTTCATACCTAAGATAGTATTGGGTTCATGGTGACTGGAGTTTGGAAAACAATTGAGAAAAGTGTGTAAGAAGTCATCTCCCAAGACTACAAGTATCAGGTTGTCGACGTGGAAGAATAGAATGGATTGTTTTTGGGGGTGTATGTATAGACATGGATCTGAAATTGACTCGTGAAAGCCTTGCTCTTGAATCCAGGAGGTTAGAGTGTGAAACCAATTTGCGGGCAATTGCTTGAGTCCGTAGAGCAATTTATTGAGAATTAGATATTCTGACTTTCTTTTGCTTCCCTTGGGCATTTTAATGATGAACTTGTTGGATAAAGGAGCGTGGAGGAAGGAGCTTTTGAATTCAAATTGTTTGATGGGAAGGGAGTGATACAGACCAAAGAGGAGGGCCATTCTGAGAGACGCAGCTTTTCCAGTAGGAGAGAATGTGTTGAGATAGCCAAGACCATATATTTGGTCAAAGCCTTGAATGCACAGCCAACTTTTGTAGACCAGGGGATCTCTGTGACAGTTGTTCTTTAGAAGGTAGACCCAGGTGGTATTGAGAGGTTTGATGGGTTCTGGTCCGTTGTAATCTTCCCATACCGCAAGATTTTCTATGCCATTCAGTTTGATGTCCATAGAGGCTTCCCACTTGTGAGAGTCAAAGCATTTTTTTGCTTGTTCAAAGGTCCTGGGGAAATAATAGTGATGATAGCCGTATCAAAGTGGAGGGCTGAGGGAAGAATGATCCCGTAGTTGGTATCTGGGATCTAACTGGGTTGTCAGATCATTGGAAGAGTCGGATGAGTCATTGGAGGAGAGATCCTCAGGCTGAGGAGTATTGGGGGAAGGAGAGGAAGAAGAGGGAGACTGGGTTTCATTAGGACTGGGAGGAAGAGGAATGGAAGAAGAAGAAATGGAAGGAAAGGGAAGATCATTGTCTAACTTGATTAAGAGTTGGTCATCGGGATTGGAAGAAGAGGAGGAAGAAGGAGGAAAAAAGGGAGCGGAGTCTTTGATAATTTTTACATGCTTGGAGGAAATGATGGAGTTATCAGGAGTAAGAATTTGGTAGGAAAGAAAGTTGGGATTGTAACCCACAAGAGTGCCTGAAGGCCTCTGTCCTTGAATTTTTTGCCGCAAGAGATTTTGTTGTCCAAATAGACAACCTTTGAGCGGATGGGGTGGAAATAGCTGTATGGAAGTGTTTTATTAGTAAAAATTTGATAGGGCAACTGAGAATTAGGTTCTTTAGGAATTTGGTTGAGAGTAAGACAAGATGTTTTGGATATTTTGGCCCACAGGTTGAGAGGAAGCTTGGAACCTTGAAGAATGGCTTGAATTGATTTGGTGAGAGTCCTATTGGTTCTTTCAATTTTTCCATTGTGTTCATGGTGGTAGGGTTCCGTGAGAAGATGGCGAATAGAGTTAGAGGTAAGGAAATTGTTGAAATCAGAGGAAGAGAATTCTCCGCCTCCATTGGTGCAGATGGTGGCAGGAAAACAGTTTTGTTTTTGATGTTAATTATTGAGGATTATTTTTAACTGAGAGCTCGCATCAGATTTGTGTTGAAGAGCAATGGCTGAGATGTAACCCAAGTGATTGTCTACAATGGAAATTATATAGTTCATTTGGTTCCTGGAGCTGGGAGTGATAGGGCCAATGAGATCAATATGAAGTTGTTTGAAGGGTTTTGACATTAGAGATTGACTTTTTTTGAGGGGGGATTTTCAAATTTTGGAAAACACGCAATTGACGCATTGGAACTTAGAGAGAGATTTGGCTGAAAGATTGGGGAAGAGATTCTTGAGGCAGTAGGGACTGGCGTGGCCAAGAGACTTGTGAAAGTATTTGAGGTTCTCAGTTGTGAATTTCTTACAAGAGAGATGGTAGAATTTTTGATTTGCTCCTAGAAGAGAGGGGAGGTTTAAGACAAAGAGGTTGCCTAGGATGAAGCCAGAGAAGACCGGTTTTTACTTGTAGAAAAGCTGGAATTGGGACCCATTCAAGACAAGCAAACATGCTTTAGATGAAATCAGTTTGCCAGGACTTATGAGATTTATAACAAGATTTGGGAACGTAGAAACAATTGGAAAGAGTAACCACGGAGTTTTTCCAGATAAGTTGAAAAATTCCTTTTCCTTTAATTGTGAGTTTGGAGTCTTCTTTACCAGTGTTGATGAAGTTGCCTTCTGGGCAGTAGTTGAGAAGAACAAAGAAGTTGGTGGAGTTGAACATATGGCAGGATGCGCCAGAGTCAAGTATGATACGGTTGGATGGATTAATTTTTTCTATCCAAGTTGTAAGCAGGGCTGTCATGCCTTGCACTTAGGAATTATTGTCTTCATCACTTTGACATGTCCTCTCCTCAGTACCATCTACCTCAGTCTATAAGCGTGACAAAAATAAAGCACAACATCAATTGTGCTATCTGCTATTTCCTCTGGCTTGCGTTGACCTTCCAATCTTGGCGACCAACTCAGTATATACTTTCAAACTTCCCGGTTAACTCCATACCTGTTGGCCATCCATTACAAGATCCAATCTCCTTCCCTGGGCCATCAACAGCCTTGGACTTCCATCTTTGGTCACGCACTGTTTGTTAGTTCGCATCTACATCTAACTAAGCCATCATTACTGTACAGTTTGCAATTGGACTAGTCCCTACCCTGCATACACTATTACTTCTCACTTGTATTACCTTCAACATCATTTTCTCCTGTCCCAATTCATCATACATTTGTATGCTCAGATTCTATTTTCTTGCACCTGCGGCATGGCCTTGGATATGATTTTACTATTGCTTCATTTCCTATCCCGTTCCTGTCACTCATTGCCTCACCGCCTTCAACTGTAGTTAGCTCACCACCAGGTTGTATCTAGTCACTTCTTATTACCTTATAAGGGCTACCCCCTTTCCTGATGATTTTCCCCTCAGTTAGTTAATTTCATACGTTCTCGCATTTTGCTAAAACCTAGTTATCACATTGGACTCAGGTTGAGTTTCCCTCCTCGGAACACACTGCATTCCTCTTTCTGTTTGTCGAGTGGCATAACTAAGTTCGCACTTCGCAACTGAGCCTTGCTATTCCCACTTGCCCTCACACTCAACATTCCTCCCCGCTCACAATCATCTAAGGATTGCCCTATAGTACGTGAGGTGGTTGTGTGACAGTAAATTAACTAAATCAACTCATCTATTGTAGCTTGCCAACCTATAGTAGACTTCTTCTTCTCAATGTCACATACTCGCTCAACCAGGAACGCTTCCCTTTCCCCTTACAATGATGATATCCATTGGGCAGGGAGAACCAGCGTTCCTTGGGCCCAACAACCCTTAGATCCCGTTCCTCCTTCTAAATCACCATCTTTTGAACCCCTTGATGATCCTTGGACTCCTCCACAAGATGTTCCAACGGACCCTCTTGCGGAATTCGCAGATTCCAACCATTCTTCCGATGAAACCTTGACTCATGGTAGACCAGGGGTTTGCACTACTGCTCCCCAGCCTGATGCTTCAACCCTGCTTTCAAGATTGATCCAGGCCCTCACTCATGGTGCCCCACAATCTAGTCCAAGTACTCCTAGCTTTTGCACCACGGGCATGAAGCAACCCAATCACTTTATGGGAGAACACCCTCATAAGCTTAGATCCTACCTACAGTCTTGTAAAATCATCTTTTCAAACAACTCCAACAATTTCCCTTCCAATAGGCATAAATTTATGTATGCTTTGTCCTTCTTAGGAGGTAGAGCCTCGCAGTGGTTCAAACCGTACCTAAAACTTTTGGCCAGCAACAGTCCCACGTGTATTCTCAACAACTGGGACAGGTTTGAGCAACAACTGTTCACCCTGTTTGGAAACCCCAATGAAGTTTGGAACGCCAAATACAAACTTGATATTCTAGTTATGAAGCAAAATAGTAGAGCTTCTGTTTATATTTCTCACTTTCAAACCTTGCAGTCTTGCATCCAGTGGAACAAGGCCGCTCTTCTATTCCATTTCCTAAAGGGTCTACCAGCACGCTTAATCAAACAGCTCGCAGTTGGGGGGCATAAGACAACCTTGCTCCAGCAGCTAATTGATCAAGTGATTGAGCTTGATAATGGCTATCACAACAAGAATTTCTCTCGGCAAAACAACCATGGACCGTCCACCTTGGCGCCGAGGGTAGACAACTCGTCAAAGCAAAACAGGAAGAACCCAAAACCATCCAAACCAACCCCAACTTGGAACTCCAACTCAAAAGGGAAAACCGTCACCAAAACTCCCAAGTTCTTGTACAAAGAAACCGGGATGCTATGGAACAAGGAACGGCTATGGAGGGAGAAGAATGGGCTGTGTATGTATTGTGGAGGAAAACATGATTTTGACAGCTGTGCAAAGTGGTTAGCGCGTGAAGCGGCTAAGCAGTCAAAAAATTAGCTTGTAGTTTTTCTGATACTCGCAAGGAAAGCTACACATTATCTAAATCACCGCAAGTAAATCTTTGCACTGGGGAGTCACTAGGTGCTCCTAGTTTGAGATTTATCCTATTCCATTCCAACAACACCCCTTATTGAGTCTTGCTTGACGCCGGCGCTAATGTTTCCTTCATCAGTGAATCTTTTGCCACTTCCAAAAATCTCACGCGTTCCAAGATAGATAAATTTCCTATCTATTTAGTAAGTAGTGCAACTGAACCGTCTTATTGGGTATCCCAAAAGGCAAAATGGACCTTTGAATTCTCCAATTTGCCCAGCTTCAAATGGGATTTATTTGTCTTGGCTATACCCAGAATGGATGATACCATTCTAGGCCATGATTTCCTATTTTACTTGAATCTGGATGTGAATTGGCAAGAAGGAGTAATTAACCTTTGAACCTCGCACCCCCAGAACGCTAATCCTTCCGTCAAACAGGAATTAAACAGCCTACCTGACACTGTCATTGAGTTGGATGACACTTTTCCCCCAGGAGATTTGCAATATCCTCACCTCCATTCCCAAATTCCCTCTTCAAATTTAGGAGTTATTGCTTACCTATCCAGATTACCTCTTTCCTGTTCCTTTGAAGAGAAACAGACACCAACCAAATGGTGTATTTTGAGCTCCCTAATCCTCTTGCACCATGCAAGCACCTCAAATCTGGTGCTTGAAGATGACAAGATTGAAGATTTAGAAATCATTCAAGAGTCTTTACCTTCATTTTATCATGACTTTTCTGACGTCTTCTCAGCTGCAAGAGCAGAAAAACTGCCTCCATCCCGTTCTTACAATCACAAGATTGAAATTACTGGCCCACCTCCGGCACCGGGACCAGTCTACTCTCTCTTGACGCAAGAATCAATTGCGCTTCAAGACTACATTGCGGAAAATGAAGCAAAAGGATTTCTTTGACCAAGCAATTTGAATACTGGTTCACCTGTCCTATTTGTTCCAAGAAAGGACGGAGGACTTTGCCTTTGTGTTGACTACAGGAAACTGAACCAGGTAACCCGGAAGAATGCCTATCCAGTACTGCCTATGTCACATCTCCTCACCCTCTTCCATGGAGCTGCTTATTTATTAAAGTTAGACCTTCAAGGTGCCTATAACCTAATTTGCATTATGAAAGTTCATGAGTATTTTACCGCAATGAGAACCCAGTTTGGAAGTTACAAGTATACTGTCATGCCTTTTGGCCTCTGTAATGCTCCTTCCACTTTTCAACATTTTGTCAATGACATTTTCTCCAATCTTTTAGGTAAATACCTTGTGATATATCTAGATGATATACTAGTCTACTCAAGGAACCTTGAAGATCAAATTGCACATGTGCAAGAGGTGCTGCAGCAAATTTGCAAGAATGACCTGTTTGAGATAGCCTCTAAGTGCAAATTCCATTCCTTTTCTCTTTTGTTTCCAGGTTTTGTAGTCTTGCAGCAAGGACTATTGATAGACCCAGCCAAAAGAAAACGCATATTGGACTGGCCCCCACCTTCTTCCTTTAAAACCCTTCAAGTTTTCCTTGGTTTCAGTAATTTTTATAGGAGGTTCATTGAGCGTTACACCAAAAAAACCGTGAATCTTACTAGCCTTCTTCAAAAAGAAACTCCTTTTGTTTTCACCAAACAAGCTGCTTTGGAGTTCGAAGCTCTGAAGAAAGTGTTCACCGCTGCTCCAATACTCAATCACTTCAACAAGCTAGCTTGCACTATTGTCGAAACAGACGCAAGCGACTATGCAATTGCAGGAGTAATCTTGCAGTTCTCTTCCTCCACTTCCCTCTTTCATCCCATAGCTTTTGATTCTCGCAAGTTGCTTGCTGCAGAGCTTACCTATGATATTCATGACAAGGAACTTCTTGCAATTGTTTATTGCTTAAAGAAATGGCGTTCATACCTTTTGAGCCTTAGAGAATCCTTTGAGGTTTTAACTGATCATAATTCTTTAAAGTATTTCATGAGCTCAAAAGTCCTCACACGTAGACAGGCACGACAGGCCGAATACCTCTCCAAGTTCCACTTTACAATCACGTACCGCCCTGGGAAAAAAGTGGTAGTCCCTGATGCTTTATCACATTGGGACAACGTTTACCCAGGGGGGGGGAGCACCTTTGCCAAAAACAACCCTGAAAACGTTAGGACACTCTTCTCAACCCAATCTGCCCAACTCAGTTTGATCATTGCTCACTTACAAGATTTGGCTTCCAAACTCCAACAAGCTCAACGCGTCAATCCCAAGTGCATCGAACTTTACAAGAGTGCAAACTTATTAGATAGTAGTTACAGTATTGATGATAATGCCTTTTTAGTCTATGATAATTTTATAGTAGTACCAGATAATTCTTGCATTAAGTTAGATATCTTCAAGTCACGGCACAATTCTCCGCTTGCTGGTCATCATGGGCAGGATAAAACCTACCAATTGATTGCGCAAGACTTCTACTGGCCTGGTATTACCAAAGATGTAAAAGACTATGTTAGCGCGTGCTATGATTGCAATCGTAACCAGTCCTCAAAACACCAGAAGTATGGGCTGCTCCAGCCAATTCCAATTCTGCCTCATCCTTGGCACTTGCTTTCTATGGATTTCATCTCTCAATTACCTTCTTCTAGTAGATATGATGCTATTCTAGTAGTAGTAGATCACTTCTCAAAGATGGCTTTATTTCTGCGCAGTAATGTGACAACCTCTTCAGAACACTTAGCTAACTTGTTCATAGAATATGTATTTTCAAAACATGGTCTCCCTGATAATATAGTTAGTGATTTTGGATCTCTGTTTGTCTCAAGCTTCTGGACCTCGCTATGCCAACATTTGAAGATCACTTGCAATTTATCAACAGCGTACCACCCAGAAACGGACGGGCAAACCAAGCCAGTTAATCAGATTCTCAAACAATGTCTTTGAATATATGTTGCCTATCAACAGTACGACTGGCCGCAATGGCTCCCACTAGCCAAGTTTGCCTACAACAACTCCACACATTCCTCCACCAAACAGTTGCCCTTCCAAACTCTTTATGGTAGAAACCCGACTTTCTCTTCCCTTCACGTAGTACCTTCTCAACCTGTTACCGATTAACTTGAACAAATTCAATCCCTTCAATTGCAACTTTGAACCAACCTCAAAGAAGCAAACCAGCGCTATAAGGAGCAAGCAGACCAATTTTGTTCTACAGCCCCAACCTTTGCAGTAGGAGATCAAGTGTGGGTCAATGCTTGCAATATCTGCAGCACTTGCCCAACTTGCAAACTCTCCAAAAGAAAGCTTGGGCCCTTTAAAGTAGAATCAGTCATCTCCCCTAACGCCTTTAAAATTACTTTACCTGCAAAATGGAAAGGTATCCACCCGGTCTTTCATGTGTCTCTCCTAGAGCCAGCTTGAGTCCTATACCCAGGCAAGACTCATCCGCCTCCCAAACTGGTCACTTTCCTCAATCATCAAGAGTGGGAAGTAAGCCGTATTCTGGATTCCAGTTTACGCAAAGGAAAATTTCAATACCTCATTGAGTGGTCTGGCTTCCAGTCCGACAAAGATCACACCTCGTGGGAACCAGCCTATCACCTTTGCAACTCTCTTGATTTTATTTGAGATTTCCATGCAAGCTACCCTTGCAAAACTCAACAATCATGATTCCATCCCATCCAATCCCATTTCATTCCACATTCCATCCCATCCAATCCCATTTCATTCCACATTCCATCTCATCCAACCCCATTCCATTCCACATCATCATTCCATCAATCAACCCCTTCATCTCACCGTGTTATTCCTTCTTCTCATTCCCCTCTCATTCCTATTAAATAAAATTCCATTCCTTATACACAAAAAAAAAAAAAAAAAAAAAAAAAAAAAAAAAAAAAAAAACAGAGAAAAATTTATTTATAATTAAATATATATATATATATATATATATATTAATAAGTTACAAAGTTTCTTTCACTTCTTACTTGGCATCCTCCCAATTTGCAGTCAACTCCGCAACCATGGATCAAAAGGTATCCAGGTCTTCATCATTTATCAATGTGGACATCCTTCAAAGAACCAGCACCCCTGTTACGATGTGCCTCTCAAATATCTCCTTGCACCTTGAAATTCAAGCTTGCTTTGGCTGAGCATTCCATCCACCTTCCTCCAAGAGTTTTTTTTATGCTCTTTTCCTTTGGCCTCCCGACAAACCTTCCCCAATATCGCCCGTCAGTTGCCTTGCATCAGTTTTGATTGGCCCTACAACTCGCAACAGATTTGCTTTGCTTTGGCCCTCCATTTCTTCCGTTCCATCCATTCCATCCCTTTCATCTCCTCCATTCCCTTCTCCCAATTCTTCCGTTATAGCCTCTTCTGGCTCCGTTCCCTCTCTTCCTCCATTTCCGTCTGCATCTTCTCCATCTCCCAATTCTCTTTCCGCTTTGTTCCTTTCTTCCTCCCTTGCTTCCTCGGTTATGATCCCAACCAGTTCCGCACCGGGCACTTCATCTTGCACCTTGGCATTCATCTGGGTCCCCGGAAATTCAGTTGGCAGACTCCAATTAGGTGGTGGTGATGGTGGTCTGTTCTTGGTATATCTCTGGAAAAGAGCCAACACTAGCAAGACGAGTAAAATTTATTTACTACCTTTATTATCACTAGTCAGTCCCAATTAGTACTCACCAGGAACTCAAGTACCCAAAAATTTGATCTCCGGCAATGTTGGTATCTTGTAATTAACCCTTGGCACAGACCTACAACTCCGCATCCCCCTTGATGACTCGGCGGGACTATCAACAGTTGACTTGATATTTATAGGGAAGTTACAGGCAACCTTGAAAAGACAACATTGCTTTCACTTTCCTCAAAGACCTCTGACGGCAGTACTAGGGATACATTGCTGTTGGAATTGTGGACTCAGAGGCGCTCCGACCCACTTCTTCCCAATCTTCTCTTACCGGGAAAACCCGCTCCCACTACCCAAATTTCTTGACTGCTTTGTTCCTACCTATTTATTCCTACTTCTTCCCATTCTTGAGTCTCATTCAATTCCCATTCTTCTACTTGATCTATTCATCTTTTCACCCTGTCCGCTCCTATCCATTGCTTATCTCCTTTCTTTGTTTCACCACTACTCTTCTCCTTCTCACATAACTCATTCCTCAATCCATTCCTCATCCAATCTTCACAACTTCTACGCTCATTGACTCTCTTATAAAAATCTCCTTATTGATGATCTAACTACCTTACTTCAGTCCTTGCCTTATTTGGTGAGATATTGAACTCCTCAATCTCCATCTTCTTCCTTTTCATTTTATACTCATCTTCTTCATTCTGTTCTTTTGACCAGCCTTCTCCAGATTCTCCCTGCTCTGCTATTGTCTTCCTCTCCTTACTAGTCCTGTCTCAGTTGTCTCCTGTCAACTCTTGCGGTATGTTTCCGGTCTTCTTATCTTCAACCAGCTTCACCAAATTTCTGATTTTTGATGTCTTTAGCCTGGTCCTTGTTTCCTGGTTATCTTGAAATCCAACTTTTAATTTCTTCTTGATTAAAAGTCGAAACGCGCTTACTGGTCACAAACCTACTCAACCATCTCTGAAAGGACCAGACGCTCAACATGGAAAAAATAAATCCTACAATTCTAAAAACCACTATAGAGGCTATTCCTCTACTATCTGAAGACAACTTTACAATTTGATGCTTGGCTTAACCTGGCTAATCTCAAGGACTCTATGACTGGAATTGAACCTCTCTCCAAGGAAGACAACACAATCTTGACCTCTATCATTATCTCAAAACTTTCACCTGCGGTTCATTCTAACATAATCAACTCCGAAAACAAAGAAGATGCAAAACTCATCTAGTCCAACCTACTTAAACACTTTGTATCCTCTAAACCCGCTAACCGAGCCCGGGTTTATAAAAGCTTTACGTCTATTTTGTTTGAAAAGTCCAATATACAACAGTTTATTACAGATATTAAAATGGGTCTGACTTGCTTGCAGGAGATTGGCATTTTACTCCCAACTGACGTACTCGCTTACATGGTCTTGGACAAGCTCCCTTCAACTCCGGCCATGAATAGCATCCATCAATCTATAATTCACTCCAGAGTGGAATCCAAAATCACTCCCGATGCTGTCCTAGATCATCTTAGGATTCATCTTAATGAGAAAAGAATGTCTAATCAGTCAACTTCATCTAGCTCTACACTCTCTTTGTTCACCGACGCGTCTGGCAAATGAAAACCTTGGAAACACAACACCTTAGCCAATCATCCTAAGAGCAAATGCTGGATGTTATATCCCCACCTCCGACCTAAGCCAACTGGATCCAAGAATGATGATCCTGTTAGCTTTTTGTCTAAAACTCTTCAGACTAACTCCCTTCTCTTTGTCTTGGACTCCGGATCATCTCACCACATGGTTGCTAAAAAACATTTATTCACGCACCTAGACCTCGACCACCAAGGCTCAATAAATACCAGCTGTCAAAACGGAACCTTGTTGGTGGAAGGAAAAGGGTCAATAACTCTTAAAAAGGACAGAGTCAATCTTGTCATATCTGATGCTCTCTATGTCCCTAACATTGCCGCCAACCTACTTTCTGTCCATTGATTGCTAAGTCTGAATTACCCTGTTGTCTTTCTACCTCACGAAGTCTCCATTGTCAAGGATGACTGTCCTATTCTAAAGGGATTCTACTGTAATGGTATTCCCTATCTGCAATTTTTATCACCATATTATTCATCTCACCTATTGTCAGCCGAACTACTTCATAAGTCATTAGGAAATGTGAGTTATCACCAAATTTGTCAAAATTTGAACATTCCTGTTAAACCCGACATCGCCTGTGAGTCCTGCGCTTTGTCAAAGATTACTAAGGCATCCTTCCACAATCATCACTCTCGAGCCAAACAGGCCTTCAAAGAACTTCACCTGGATACAATTGGTCCTCTTCCGTCCTCATCCAATGGTAACAAATACTTCATCACCATTGTCAACTCGTTCTCCCGGTATTGCTCAGCTCTTCCGGTCAAATCTAAGGATGCTATCAGTGGCTGTATCATTAATTGTGTCAATCTGGAAGCCAAGCGGTTTGGCCATTATCCTATGGTCATTAACTGAGACAGAGGAACCGAATTTGTGAATAAAAAAATTTCTGATTTCTGTATCAAACAAAAGATAAAGCATAGAGTGGCTGATCCCTACACTCCTCAGCAAAATGGATTGGCTGAACGGTTTAACAGAACCATACTGGACTCTATGAGGACCATCCTTCACGACTTGGGTTTGCCTTCCAACTTCTGGGACATTGTTTGTCATACTTCCACTCTCACTTTAAACCAAATCCCCTCCTTCAAATACAGAAAATCTCCCTATGAACTTTTCAAGGGTTGCTCAATACCTCTCTCATTCTTTAGACCCCTCGGCAATCTGGTCTCATATTTGCTTCAACCAAAGAGTTTGAGAGGTAAACTTAGTCCACCTGGCAAAAAAGGCCAACTCATAGGATTCAATTCTGAACTGCTTTTGTACAAAATTCTGACCAGTTCAGGAAAAATTCTGGATACTAAAAGTGTCACCTTCGTCGACTTCCAGCAAGATTCTGATTCTCAACCGACCAGTTCCCAAATCAATCTCCCAATCATTCCAATCAGCAAAACTCTATCCGGTCCCCCATCCAATGGATCTGATGACAAAGCTGCAGTACTTGATGATGATCCTCAGGAAAACGAGGATGTTAACAAATCTGTCCTAGAGGAGAATTCCCCCGTCAAAACTTTTGAATCTCCTCCTGTGGTAGGACAAGTTCTCAGGGAAAGGACCTTACAAGTCAAGCCGGCCAAGTATAGCTACCTGTCAGAATCCTCAAAAGATGCAAACATACTTCTAGCTAAACAAACCGAACTGCAAAATATCGAAGATCATGATGTACGGGAGGATTTTCTGGAAACACCTGACAGATATTTGATGACCACCTGGGCCATTTGTGACAAGCCAGCCACTAAATCTGCTCAAGCTAAAACCAAAGCCAGACTATGTATTCAAGGATTCAAACAGACCCCCGGTGTGGACTTTGGTGATACCTTTTCTCCCACTGGGAAATACTTGTCTCTATTAGTTCTTCTGACATTTGCTCTAGAACGCAATCTAGAGATTTGCCAATTCAACGTCAAGATCTCCTTTCTGTTTGCTCCCCTCAATGAAGATATATTTATAAGAACTCCAAAGGAATCAAATAGAACTAGAAAATTTCTCAAGCTAAAAAAATCCCTGTACGGTCTCCAACAGGCTCCTCTCAATTGGCACAACACTCTGACCGACTGGCTGTGATCTATCAATTACAAACAATCCACCTCAGATGCCTGTCTCTTCATACACAAATCAAATCAGTCTTATCTTTTCTTCCATGTTGATGATCTTGTTTTTGCAGGGGATGTGGAATCCTTTCAGTCTTCTTTTCTCTCTCGAGTTCCTGACTCCTCTGCTCACAAACCAGACTCTCTTCTAGGCATGGATATTCAAATAGACAACTCCGGATGTTCATTATCGCAACGGGCTCTCATTGAACAAGGACTTGACTTACTAAATCTTTGAGACTCTAAGCCTTTAATCACTCCGCTAACTACCAATGTCCAGCTCACCTCAGCTACTGATCAAGACGCAGAAGAATTCTCCAAGTTAAATCTTAACTACCGTACCTACACCGGAATGCTTAACTACCTAGCCTGTCGCAGTCGACCCAACTTGGCTGCTGCTGTCTCCATCCTGTCTTGCTTCAACCATTGACCAGGGCTGACCCACTGG
Source organism: Puccinia polysora (assembly GCA_025617555.3). NCBI lineage: Eukaryota > Fungi > Basidiomycota > Pucciniomycetes > Pucciniales > Pucciniaceae > Puccinia > Puccinia polysora. The sequence goes on along the minus strand of CM062612.1, from coordinate 55,822,594 downwards.
AAAGAATTACTTCATTGCTGGAAATACCTAAAAGGATCCATCAACTTTTGCTTGAAACTTTCACCTGACACTGATGCTCCTAATCATTTAATGTTCTACACAGATGCCACTTGAGGAAATGACCTGGATGGTTGAACCTCCCAAAGCAGATCTGTCTGTTTCTGGAAGGGTTGTCCTATCATGTGGAACAGCAAAAAACAAAAAAACATCACTATGTCCTCAACCAAATCCAAACTGAGTGCGCTCTCCAATGGCGTACAGGAATATCAATGGCTATTCAATGTCTTCCAAGAACTATGGGGCGAGGGAAACATTCTTCCTTCCCAATTCCACATTGACAACAAAGGTCTCTTAGATAAAATAAAAAACTTTGGATCCAACTCTAAAACCAAACATCTCAATATTAAAGTCAAGTTCATTAGAGAACTTTTCAACAGCAATTTGATTGAAGTACAACTTATCAGCTCCTCCAAAATGATTGCCAACTCTCTCACCAAAGCTTCATTGGCTGCTTCACTGTCTCTTCTCGTTAACTCCTGTTTTGCATAACCGTGTTCTCTCATCTCACCAAATAACCTGGCGTGTTGGAATTGCGGACTCAGAGGCGCTCCGACCCACTTCTTCCCGATCTTCTCTTACCGGGAAAACCCGCTCCCGCTACGCGAATTTCTTGACTGCTTTGTTCCTACCTATTTATTCCTACTTCTTCCCATTCTTGAGTCTCATTTTATTCCCATTCTTCTACTTGATCTATTCATCTTTTCACCCTGTCGGCTCCTATCCATCGCTTATCTCCTTTCTTTGTTTCACCACTACTCTTCTCCTTCTCACATAACTCATTCCTCAATCCATTCCTCATCCAATCTTCACAACTTCTACGCTCACCAACTCTCTTCTAAAAATCTCCTTATCGATGATCTAACTACCTTACTTCAATCCTTGCCTTATTTGGTGAGATATCAAACTCCTCAATCTCCATCTTCTTCCTTTTCATTTTATACTCATCTTCTTCATTCTGTTCTTTTGACCAGCCTTCTCCAGATTCTCCCTGCTCTGCTATTTTCTTCCTCTCCTTACTAGTCCTGTCTCAGTTGTCTCCTGTCAACTCTTGGGGTATGTTTCCGGTCTTCTTATCTTCAACCAGCTTCACCAAATTTCTGATGTTTGATGTCTTTAGCCTGGTCCTTGTTTCCTCGTTATCTTGAAATCCAACTTTTAATTTCTTCAATTGCTCGTTTTGACAAATACAGTTTTTGCAACGGCGGGACAACAATGACAACATTTCATGTAACTTATAAGTCTAACAAGTAATGAATTAAATAATAAGTAAAGGGTATAAAGTTATTATTAATGAATTGAAATCAATGGGAAAATTTATCTGAACGCTTGCAGGAGCTTGCATCTTTATACCTGGGAAACTGTAATGCCTCGCACTTAGGAATTATTGTCTTCATCACTTTGACATGTCCTCTCCTCAGTACCATCTACCTTGGTCTATAAGCATGACACAAATAAAGCACAAAATCAATGGTACTATCCGCTATTTCCTCTGGCTTGCGTTGACCTTCCAATCTTGGCAACCAACTCAGTATATACTTGCAAACTTAGCGGTTAACTCCATACCGGTTGGCCATCCATTACAAGATCCAATCTCCTTCCCTGGGCCATCAACAGCCTCGGACTTCCATCTTTGGTCACGCACTGTTTTTTAGTTCGCATCTACGTCTAACTAAGCCATCATTACTGTACATTTTGCAATTGGACTAGTCCCTACCCTGCATACACTATTACTTCTCACTTGTATTACCTTCAACGTCATTTGCTCCTGTCCCAATTCATCATACATTTGTACGCTCAGATTCTATTGTCTTGCACCTACGCCATGGCCTTGGATATGATTTTACTATTGCTTCATTTCCTATCCCGTTCCTGTCACTCATTGCCTCATCGCCTTCAACTGTAGTTAGCTCACCACCAGGTTGTATCTAGTCACTTTGGATTACCTTATAAGGGCTACCCCCTTGCCTGATGATTGTCTCCTCAGTTAGTTAATTTCATACGTTCTTGCATTTTGCTACAACCTAGTTATCAAATTGGACTCAGGTTGAGTTTCCCTCCTCGGAACACACTCCATTCCTCTTCCCGTTTTTTGAGTGGCATAACTAAGTTTGCACTTTGCAACTGAGCCTTCCTATTCGCACTTGCCCTTGCACTCAGCATTCCTCTCTGCTCACAATCATCTAAGGATTGCCCTATAGTACGTGGGGTGGTTGTGTGACAAGGGCATAGTAATGGGCAACTTCTTTTCCCTTGGATTTTGAATTCATTTGAGCTCTCCAGTTAGCTTGAGCTTCTTTCCACCAGTCTGGAGGGAGATTCTTTTGTTTGTGCCAGCATTTTTCCTCGGAGTGATCAGGGGATAATGGATTATGGAAGCCTCTCTTGCATTGTAGTTCTTGAGGGACAGGTTTCTTGGAATTTCAAGGAGAAACAAGGGTGATATTGTTTGATTTGATTTCTTTGGATTTGGATTTGGATTTGTTGTCCAATTGAATTAGATGGTTGAGGACAAGATCGATGGAGATTCCTTTGTCAGAATGAATTATTTGCTGCCGGAGAGATTGTAAAGATGAAGGGAATTTAAAGAGGATGAGATAGGAGAGTATGTTGTCAGGAAGATTGATTCCAACGTCTAGCATTTTCTTCATGGAAATCTTGGTTTCTGTGATGAAGGAGTTAATTACATCCGGTTTGAACTGTTGGTAAAGAAACTCATTGAAGATTTGAGCTTGATTGGCCGTTTGAGAAGATGCAAATCGTTCCTTGATGTTCAGCCATAGAAGCTTAGCAGAGGACATATTTGAAGAATTGACCATGTTATTGTGAGTAATGGAATTGATTCAAGAGAGAAGGATGACGCGGATTTCCATTTCATCCACCGAGCTAAGACTTTTAGTATTGTTCTCCAACGCTTCATTGACGCCTTTGAGTTCCAGTAGCATTGACATCTTATCCTTCCAGATGGAGTAATTCTCCTCCGTAAGTATGGGAACGGCTTTGAGAGCTGCCTTAAGGATGATTTGACAGAATCCATTGGAGCTTGATCCCTCAATTGGTCTGGTTAGGTTAGTCGGGATCACTTTGGGCTTTGAACCATGTTGAGTTTCTGGGTTTAACTAAGAGAGCACAATAGAAGTTGTAATTTCAACAGGGCTAAAAAAGGATAATTAGAAAGAGGAATCACAATAAGAAAATAGAAAGAGATGGAAAGAAAATGGAAAGAGACAAACATCAAGTGCCGCAGCGCAGAGTGAGGATGGGTTGAGTGGAGACGCTGGAGATAGACAGTGACTTGGTAATAGAAAAGAGATTCCTTTTTGTGATAAAGAAAGAAATCAGAATTAAAGAAGCAACAAATGACAGGCAATGAGATTGGGTTGAAGTCTTACCAGACAGAGCAGGATGGAAAAGCGTTTGAGGACAAGAGGTTGAAGTCGCAGGGTCAAGTGTGTTGAAGAGTTGGAAAGAAGAGAGACATAAGACGGAATAGAGGAGAAAGAAGAGGAAAATATTTGGAAAGAAAGCAATGAAGGAGAGGAGGCGGAAAAAGAAAGACGGGTCAAGTGAGGCCTTGTATATATGGTAAGAAAAGAATAGATAGATGTTTGATCATGAAAGGAAGATGACTGAGAAAAGGTACGGGCGCAACATACAATTTTGGGAAAGAGTAGGGGGCGCAAGTTTTGAACATGTGACACTAGAGAGACAGAGATAGAACAAAAATAAATAAAGAAAAAGAGAGCATGGAGCGTGGTGATTCTAGGAAGGAGGAGAGTTTGGGTGTTCAACTGATTCAACACTTTGGACCAGCTCTGATAAAATACATGCAAACTGCATCCACATATTGCTTGGCTAAAATGCAACAGTACCTGGCCAGAATGTACCAAATTGGATTGTCTTTGCAGCTTCCAGGGCACCTAACTAGTCCCTCATCAAGTCTTTGACAGTACATTCTTGTGCCTTCATCATCATGGATCACAAGGTTCCAAAACCATCTGCTTTTCTTGTAGCCCAATGTATTCAAACATTTGTTCATAGAAGTAAACTACCAGCAAAGGAGGATAGATTCTTTTTGTGTTTTCCTTGTTCCACCATTGATCTGAATGACAAATTGATCCAAATTACAGGCATCCAGATTGATGGTGGGCCAAGGAAAACACAAAAACAATCAATCCGCCTTTGCTGGTAGTTTACTTCTGTGAACAAATTTCTGAATATATTGGGCTACAAGAAAAGCAGATGTTTTTGGAACCTTGTGAGATCCATGATGATGAAGGCAAAAGAATGTACTGTCAAAGACTTGATGAGGAACTACTTTGGTTCCCTGGAAGCTGCAAAGACAATCCAATCTGGTGAATTCTGGCCAGGTACTGTTGCATTTTAGCCAGGCAATATGTGGATGCAATTTGCATGTATTTTATCAAAGCTGGTTGCAAGAGGATCATCAAATGATAAGTTGGAGAAAGAGGAGATGTGATACTTTTGCATGAGGGTTTGGTTTTTCTGAAATTGAACATGTGCCATATTGCTGAAAGGGGTGGGATGGGATGGGGGGAAATCTGTTGAGGGGAGAAAGAGGACCTGTTTAAGTAGTTCTTGATGGATGCTTCAGCCAGGTGGTTGAGTAGTGGGTAGTGGCAAACAATCTGTGGCATTTTGAATATGCAATTAATCTAAAATTGCTGAGTGGTGGGTTAGGGCTTTGGACAGTCCAAATCAAAAAGTTGACCTTGAGGAATCCAATCTTGCTTCTCAGCTAAAATAATTGTAACTGGGGCTTCCAGTATTGAAAACTATTTGACAATCACTCTTTTTCAAAACATTTGATTATGAAGTATGATGAAAATCAAAATTAGCTGAATTTCATAATAATTTCATAAAAAAAAACAGATTGTACACCAGGATCTTCCTTTGAAAAGCACCCAAAGCAGTGCGATGGATTTTTATTCATTCATTAATTATACATTATTCCCAAGACCAACAAAGTTCAAGATCAAAGAGTCAAAAGAAACAGTTTAATTTCTATGCACCTAATAATTGTGATCAGCAATATGGAGTACTTTATTTTTGTTAGCTTTGTTATAATTTATAGTACCATCCTGAATGCTTCTACAAGTGTTTAGGGTTCTAACATTGATTTGTAAAGACATGGCAAGATGGGTATACAAAACATTTTCTACAGGAGGAAGTGTACAGTGCCAATACTTTTTTTATTTCCAGAGTATTTTAACAATTCCTTTCTGAGTAGAGAAATTGATCCCAACCCCATAGTCAGGTATGACAAAATGCTCATCATGAACATTGTAGCCCTTGGAGGGAGTAGCAAGTGATCCACATGCTTTCTTCTGTGGTACAAATAAAGCAAAGGCAAAGTTGGATATATCATTTTCATCAATACGGGGAAAATTTCAGAAGCCATCAGAGGTAAAGGTGAGGTGAGGTGAACAGGAGCTGGTCCCAAGAGGATCATCAAATGATAAGTTGGAGAAAGATGGGATGTGATACTTTTGCATGAGGGTTTGGTTTTTCTTAAATGGAACATGTGCCATATTGCTGAAGAATCATCCAAGTATACTAGAAGCCCTTTCAGAGTAAGACATAAGTTCATCATACTGGCATTTGGCAGTAGCAGTCTTCAGGTCCTTGATGTATTGGCCAATCATTTGAGCTGTTACCATGGCCTTTCTCCATCCAATTTCCCACATTGTTCCTGCCCTTGATCTAGATGGTGAGCCCACTGGGTTTACAAATTTCTTGCATTGGTACAGGAACCAAGCAAGAAATTCAATATCATCAGACTCCTGAGGTGATAGGTCCTGTATTGGGATAAATTTGATATAGGCAATAATATCATTCTTCTCCTTATCCATCAGGAGCACTTGACCATGATCAACCAGTTGAAAGTTGGATTCAACAAAGTCATGCGCCTCTTGAAACTCTTCATTTGTTGTCTTTCTGGGATTTTCAGGATCAATCTGGGGATGGAGCTTGCATTTGTTATAGGACCTGTAGCTCCACAGAATTTTGGGTTGCTGTGCCTTGTCCTTGTTACCTGTGATTTTTTGGGTAAAGAGAAGATCCCTGTTCAATTTGTACTGAGCTGGTTTTCCTCCAGCAATCTCATGATTGCAATATGCTTTTGTCCTGGTGAATTGTGAAAGTAATTACATTAATAATTGAGTGGTATGCAGTTAATATTCACCATGGGACATATCCATAGCATATCAAATCATAGAATTTCCAAAAGAGAAGTACAGTGAAAAATTGGGAAGGGATTGGGAAAATTTCAGCTTGGTGAATCAACATAAAGGATAATAACAAGGAAAAAACTATACGCTTTAGTCTTGTTCCTGGCAATGAAAATATTGATTTGGATGGTAGCCATTCACATGGAAGAGTACTTGGTATGCTTGGGGGAAATGATGATGATCTTTAAATGGATGGAAGAGATAGCATTTGTGGATATTAAGAGTGGAAGTGGGAGTCAAAGTCAAACGGTGTGGTGGGATGGGATGGGGGGAAATTTCTTGAGGGGAGAAAGAGGTCCTATTTAAGTAGTTCTTGATGGATTCTTCAGCAATGTGGTTGAGTAGTGGGTGGGGGCAAACAATCTGTAGCATTTTGAATATTCAATTGATCTAAAAGTGCTGAGTGGTGGGTTAGGGCTTAAGACAGTCTGAATCCAAAAGTCAACCTTGAGGAATCCAATCTCACTGCTCATGGGAACTTTTTGTGACTGGGGCTTGCAGTATTGAAAACTATGGGACAATCACTCTTTTGAAACATTGAATTATGAATTATCATGCAAATAAAAATTTTAAGAAATGTGGCAGATGAAAAATACAGCTAGAATTATGAAAAAAATATTCAAATCACTTGCATGATGACACAGTAAAGCTACAGAAACTCAGAGAAGAAATGACAGAACTCATATTAACCATTTGAGCTTGGTAACTCAGAGATTGGAGGGGGTTCTAGGCTGAAAGGCATGTTGGAACAGGAATTTTTGTTCATGTGGTTCATGTAGTCATGAGCAATATCCTTGGCTAGATCATGCCAGGTGGGTAATGTCAATTTTCCAGTATCTTGAGGGTTCTCAGATATGCTGAGCATGATGGATCAAATGTAGATTTGAAGGTGAGCCCATATGGGTTCCTTGGCTGAAGGTCTTACATCTGAGAGAGACTGAATTTTTTGAATTAAACAGAGGAGTTCATGACAATCACATAAAGAAGCAATCCTTCTGTCTCTTGAAGCAATGAAGATCCCCCGGATGCCAGCAAGAAGGTAGAAGACAAAAGGGAGGAAACTGTGGTGGCATTCTATTTGAGTCAATTCAGTGCAACATTGTTCATTTGAAAACTCTGAGAAAGTGAGGGAAGAGTGGTCAACAGTGGATGCTGGAGGGTCTTTGCCCTTGTGCTTTTTCTTCTTGCTGGTGGAGGGCTCCTTTGGGTCTTTCTGGGAATGAGCCTGAAGTAAGGTGAAGCTGATCATGATATCAATAATGATGCTGCGTAGCTCTTGAAGACAGTCCCTTGGCTCAATGGGCATAGCCTCTGACTGATTGGTGGGCATAGCCTCTGAATGATTGGTGTTGGCCTCATCTTCTAGAACCATGTGATGCTCTATTGAGCAGGGCTGCAGTGAATTTGGAAATTTCTTGATGCTTTGGAGCCACATAACCATTTTTAGGTTTGCCTTGACATTGGAGACTGGAGATGTGAGAGGATTGGGAGGCTGTGCACACAGTTCATTGGAAACTTTTTTTACTGAGAAATCCACTGTCTTAGCCCATTTATTGATTGCTTTCCCAGTGGGATGGTCCAAGGCATGAAGAAAGCGCACCAGATTGGATTCTAGATGAGCAGTTTTCTGATCTAGGGGGGGGTGCACCAGCGGGACAAGAATTGCTGTTCTGCAGGCGGTTGAGGGCAGGAAAATTGATGATGTCTGGTGCCCACCATGGCTCATGTGCATCCAAGCGTAGAAACTCTGTTGCGGTGAAATGAAAAATTGGTCATTAGCAAAAAGAAATCTTGCAAGTTGATGGTATGTTCAAATAAAACTAACCTTGCTCATGGATCTGCCAAACCCAGTTATCATACTCAAAATTGGCTGAATGGGAGATGTACTGCATTTCTGGTGGTTCCATAGTAGTGGTGGCCTGGAGACAGAAATCCAAAAAGTTCTTCACCACATCCCATCCCATTTGGAGTTTCTTTGGAGATTTCCTACCCTTGAAAGATTGATTGATTGAATGAAGCTCCTTGCGTATTCTTTTGTGGTAAATGATGGTAAAATAACCTCTACTTGCTTGATCATCAAAATCATAAGTGGGCTCCTCATCTTGGGTAGCATCCATACCAGAAACAATGGGCTGGGGAGAGGTTGGGTCTGGTTCAATCACTAATGCTTGATTGGATGTCTCAGGTTGATCTGGGGCCACCTGGGATTTCTCAGAAGTTACTTGGGGTTCCTCCATGGTTGCAGTGGGTTGGGCACATAGGGAAGGTTCAATAGTTATCTGAATTTCTGGTTGAGGGGAGGGTGCAATGGCTTCATGATTTGATGCTGCATCAGGGGAGGAGGGGGATGGATTGTGATTTCCCATGATTTGTAGATGTGGGATCATGTCCACAGGGGGATGAGTCAAGCGTGGACGTTTTGGAGGTGGCTGTAATGGGGGCTGATGGGACAATGAGGAGATGGGTGTGATGCTCAGCCATTCTCTGCAGGGGAGACACCTTTTACAATTGTATTCTAAGGGGAAAAAAACCAATCAGACCTCCAAATCTGCAAATGTGAAGAATGAAAGTGGTGCAAAAACTAACCTTTTTGGATATCACTCAAGCTGGAGTTTAACCTGTTCACAGTATCTTGGATTGACCTGGGGATCCTGAGGGGAGCACAGGTAGTGACCATCTCTTGAATAGTATCAACATTCTGATAGAATCCTTCCTCAGTTACTTCATGGACTTCTGATGCGGGGTCAGACTTGTCTGCAGGCACTGAGAGTGGTTCATCTTCATGAGTTGATGGTGAGGACTCTGTTGATTATTTCAAGGCATTATTCAATGGATGCCAAGGTTGGTAGGGATTGTTCTTTCAATTTGATGAAATTCAAAACAGTGGGTTAACAAACCTGAAGGTGGGATTGCTTGTGTAGGAGAAGTGGATTCCATTGTGAGTGGATTGATAAATAGATGGGAAAAAGGTGTGAAGCTGGCTTGAGGGGTATTGGGGAATGAAGAAAAGGGGAAAAACCTGAGGGAAGGGAGGGTTATTTATAGCCATTGAAAAGAAGACTTGTTTCATTTTTCTTGCTGCAACCCACCAAAAAAACATGGCTGCTGACCATGTCTACATGATGCAACATGCCGATCCATATTCATTTGTGTGTCATGCTGGTGTGATGCATGTGACTTGCATTATCTGGGGATAGACCTGTGCATATGTAAGCCTTGATGACTTGCTGCATTAGCTGAAAAATAATTTAGCACATTTATGGATGATGACAATTGCTTCTTGTGACAGACTGCAACCATTAGAATGCCTCATGGATGGTCACCAATGTTCTTCTTAATGGTCGCCGACCATTGTAGTTCTTTATGTATGATGAAAATTGATTCTCATGAGCAACTGCAACCATTAGAATGCCTCATGGATGGTGACCAATGTTCTTCTTAATGGTTGCCAACCATTGAAGTTCTTTATGGATGATGACAATTGATTCTCATGAGCAACTATTACCATTAGAATGCCTCATGGACAGCAAGCAATGTTCTTCTTAATAGTAGCCAACCATTGAAGTTCTTTATGGATGATGACAATTGATTCTCATGAGAAACTATTACCATTAGAATGCCTCATGGAAAGTTACCAATGTGCTTGTTAATGGTTTCCAACCATTGAAGTTCTTTATGGATGATGACAATTGATTCTCATGAGCAACTCTTACCATTAGAATGCCTCATGGAAAGCAAGCAATGTTCTTCTTAATAGTGGCCAACCATTGAAGTTCTTTATGGATGATGACAATTTATTCTCATGAGCAACTATTACCATTAGAATGCCTAATAGACAGCAAGCAATGTTCTTCTTAATAGTCGCCAACCATTGAAGTTCTTTATGGATGATGACAATTGATTCTCATGAGCAACTATTACCATTAGAATGCCTCATGAACAGTTACCAATGTGCTTGTTAATGGTTGCCAACCATTGAAGTTCTTTATGGATGATGACAATTGATTCTCATGAGCAACTGCGACCATGAGAATGCCTCATGGATGGTGACCAATGTTCTTCCTCATTGTTGCCAACCATTTATTTTCCTTCCAGTTTCAAATCAAGGACAAGAGTATACCACACAATTTCACACAGTGTAAAATCTTATCTACACATATGGGAGTATTGGTGACACGCAGTGACACAACACGCGTGATGTGAATTGTGAGCAAAGTTACTCATGGCATAGTGGAAAAATTTTACTTCTCAAGAATTGTGATGCAAGAGTAATGTACAGGATGGTGAGAAGGGAAGAAAACAACCATATGAGTGAGATTGGGAAGAAGGAGATGAGAAGCTAAGGGAGAGGGGATTTAGGTGTCATCCTGCAGGGATTGGAACACTTCCCTCCAATCCCTAGTGGTGAGAATAGTTTACCTGAATATGATATGAGCACAATTTCCTGAATCATCCAACTGTGAGGTTGATGGATATATTTCCAGGAAAAAAAGACTTACTGGGAAAGTTGCTCCTTGCGTTTCTGAATCTGAAGGAGAGATGGAAAATTCAGTGAGGTGCATATACTGAGTGGAGTATGAGGACATTACCTTTTTTTTAAGTTGAGGATTGAATTTCTTTTGACTAGAAACCAGCAGGCTGAGAGTTAAAGCATCAGAGACATGAAGAACAAGTTTGAGACAAGAAAAAAGAGAAGAAAGAGGAAAATGAGAAAAGAATACCAACGGTCTGACTATCTTCAGGACAGATAAGGATGGAAGAGCAAATGGAGAACAGATGAGATGTAGCAATGCAGACAGAGAACTACAGCCAGGGTTCTGAGGAGATCATATTTTGTCAGACTTGTATGATCTTGAGGAGGAGGCTCTTACCAGGCAACAATTCTGATGGAGAGAGGCTAGATTGAAGTCTTGAGGAGGTTGAGAGTTAAAGTTGAGACAAGTTTGGTGATTGGAGGGTGAGGGATGAGTCGAGTTTGAGTGGGTGAGACAAATTGAATAGAAACAGAATGAAGATGAGAATGAATGAAAGAAGACTAGAAAATAGGAAACGGAATTAAGAAATAACTGAAGAATAGAAAAGGAAATAGACTAAGGAAATAACTATCATCCAAGAAGTCAGAAGGAAGAAACTCTCCTCACGACCAGGAAGAGAGAACTCCGTCAGGAGTCAAGAGCCTCTCCCCCGGGGGAGGTGAGTTGTTCCCCGTCCTCGAGGAGTGCGCACACCGCGTAGAGTTTTGAGGTAGAAGGAAGGAATTTATTCTTAGTATTCTTAACACCCCACATGACTGGTAAGGCGGCTAATCCGAGAGGTCTCTTGGAGTTGAGAATACCATCTTCTGGAGGAATTCTAAAGAGCTCAGAGAGGAGGCCTTCGTGAGGGAGTCTGCGATCATAGTTTGACTGGGAATAAGGGCGAGGTTGAACTCCTGATTTGCAAAATCCTCACGCAGTCCTTTTGTTTTTATGTCCATATGTCTTGATTTGGAATCGGACCCAAATTTCTTGATCTTATCTTTGATTCCCTTAATGTCGATGTATAAAGAAGGTTTCAGTTCCGGAGCGTGCATGATTTCGCCAACAAGATGTTTCACCCATTTGAGTTCAAGGTAGCAGTCAAGTAAAGCATTTAATTTGGATTCCGTGGAAGAGTAAGTGATATTTTGCTGCCTAGTAGAGTTCCAGATGACCGGGCTTCCATAATGAAGGATTATATACCCCTTTTGAGACTTGCGGAAAGTAGGGTTGTCTCCCCACGTCGCGTCGCTAAAGCTGGAGAGTGCATCTTGGTTTGGATCGTATTTAATAGTGAGCTTGAAATCTTGAGTCTTCTTGAGATATTTCCATACCTTTTGAACCTCCCTCCAGTGGTTCATACCGGGTTTGGTGTTAAATCTAGACAGGCTCAAGACCGCGAACAAGATATCTGGCCAAGTATACTGCAATAGATGATTGAGTAGTCCTGTGGCGGACTGGTAATTGATATTTAGTTGGAAGAACTGAGCATGATCATTGTCTGAGGCGGGCTCGAGGTGAAGATTTTTAGTTAGTGGGGTTTGTACTTCCTTGCACAATAGTAGGCCTGTTTCTTCAAGACCACGGGTTATGTGATTAGGTTGACTTAAGAGAATTCTTTCATCTTCGATTTCCATAAGCATTCATAGTATTGTGTTGGGAGGATGACAGGACAATGTAAGACTCCAAACGGTGCTAAGCTGTGGCAGTTCTGTGAAGGGGAAAGGTGCTGTTTAGGCTGCCCTCCTAGGAGTTACAATAATATTTAAATGTAACCGGAATCAAGGTCCAGAACCTTATGGATGAGAAATCAAAGTAAGGGAAGAGTATAAGAGTTGTTGGTAGCAATGGAAACAACACTATCTGAGGCAAGATGGTGCAGGTAAAGACTTGAACAAATAAGTCAAGGTTTTTTCAGAGTTCAATAGAACAAGGCAGTTGTAAGTAACAACGCCCACAAGCTAATAACTCTGGTTGTCAGCAGCTGATTAGGAAAGATCAACTCAATCCCAACCAACCTCCAGGTTCTCAATGAACCTGCCCAACTCTCCGCAATCAAGCGCTTGAAGGGTACCAGATAACTGTTGGAGGCTGAACAAAACAAAAGAAATTTGTTTATGAAGCTCTAGAAGCAAATCAATAACAAATTTGAGCAAGAATATCCCAACACTTCTCAAGGGACTCAAGAATAGCGTGGCAAAATTCAACCTTAAAGAAGAAGGGAGGTATAACACTCCAGGTTTTAAGCTTAATAAAACCTCTTCAATCAAATGTGATTGGCTCCAGAAAGAGGATCAAGGAGAGATCAAGACCAGTATGGTCGGAAAAAGGGATCAGAGTGGTATAACACACCCAAGAATTCAGACAGGAATTCTTCTTCAACCAGCAAGGCTATTGGTTGGTGATAAGGATCAAGGTCACAAGGGACAGAGTTTGAGTATGGAGGCTCAAAGGATCAAAGGGCAATCATTGATATACCCGGATAAATTGCTCAGATAAGTGGGGAAGGATTCCCACCGATAAGTTGATTACTGATGATGAGGGAGACAGATGAGATGATATGATGATGGTCTCATATGGGATGCTGGGATCCTCTGATGGGCCAAAAGGCAGGGGAGAGCCCTCTTTTTATAGACATGAGGCCCTGTATACTATGTACAAGAGATACTACAAATAGGTGTGGGAAAATGAAAACATAAAAAAAAGATGAGATGAGAGGAAAAAAAAAGAAATGTTGCCCGCGTCGAGAATGACCGCGGGCAACCAGATGGAAACCCGCGACAGCGGTCGCGGGTGTCGACAACGGCTTTCGTCGCCCGATCGGTGGCGACAACGGGGTGAATGTTCCGACGGCGGCAAGCGGTCGCTTGCGGTCGTCGGTCGGATCAGATGATGGGCGAGGAGGGCGGTTGTGATGGAAATCGACGACCGAATTTTAGGAGGATGATCAACTGTGGTGACGATTCTCGATGGGTTCGACGACGAGTTGAAACTAGGGACAATTGGATGACTCAGTCGATTGATCAAATGCGACAAGGAAGAGTAAGAAGAAGCAATCGATGAGGGGGAGGGTGATGGTGAGGATGAAGAGGATGAGGATGATTGATCAGAATTTGCTCAATGGCAAGAGTAAGATTTGACGGGCGGAAGGCTGGAATGACGATTCAACATGATCGGTGATGAGTGTTGGGTGACTGGAGTAAGTGGCAGTCCAGCCAAACTTGACACCAAAGGAGGGGTAAAAGAAGCTGGAAGTAAGAATGGTTTGAGACCAGTCGAGCGAGCCTCTAGAGGACTTGTTAGGGAGTTTAAGGCTGATGGGTCAGATTGGATGGTCTCCGCGGATGGGTTCAAAGTGGGTGTGGTGGTTCTGTCACTATCCGTTCAACTCGGACTCATCTGCGAATTAGTTGTGCCAACGGTCATGCCTGATGATGAAATGGTTGATGAGCTGGATGGGGATCGGTTGAGAATGCTGATATTCAAGTACGTGGTATCGGTCTGAATCGACTTTAATCGAGTTGATCGTGGCCTTGGAACTGACTCTTGATCACAAACGGGCGCTTCAACAATTGGTGTGAATTTCTCGGGGAGCTCTGGAGTTTCTTCAGGTTCTTTGATTCCTTCCAATGGATGTCGAAGTCGGACCAAGATTGTAATGCCGTTATCATCAGCGGCCCTTGACATTGAACTGTTGAGCGAGGCAGTTGGGGTGGTCATCAAAGTGGTCGCAGTTTAAGAAGAAGAGGCAGATGATGATGATGATGACAATGATGGGAGTGGGGAGATCAAATTGATGGTTGACGATTGCTTGCGTCGCCAAAAGTCAGGGCCGCGGGCGTGAAAAGTAGGAGTTGAACATAGGAGGGGGGGATCGAAGCGGAGAGACAGGCAAGAGGCCTGTCCTAGACCGCTAGGACAGGGAGAAGTTGAGAGATAGGGGGAAATGAAGGTACCCATAGGGGTACAACCAAAAAAAATATATATTTTTTTTTTCATTGGCCGTGGTGTCCCGGATCGGTCACCACAACGAGTTCTTGAATTGTTCCAGAAAGTTAGATTTGAAAAGATTAGAATGACCTACGTGTATCAGATCATCTACGTGGAAGTAAATGATCTCCTTTGTTTTGCTGTTAATGTATAGACATGGGTTGCTGATTGACCCTCGAAAGTCTTGAGATTTGATCCAGGCTTTTAAGGCCTCGTACCAATTCTTGGGGGACTGCTTCAGACCATATAACGATTTCTGCAACTTCAGATATAAAGACTTTTGATTTGATCCTTCCAGAGTTCTTATGATGACAGTTTTGTCCAGGGGTGCATGTAAGAACGCACCCTTAACGTCAAATTGTGTAAATTTCATCTTTTCTTTTAAGCCATATAGAAGAGCCAGTCGGAGTGAGCCAATCTTCCCAGTTGGCGCCCAAGTTCCGTTATAGTCAACTCCTTGAACTTGATTGAAACCTTGGACGCAAAGCCGGGCTTTGTACTTGACTGGTTTTCCATGGCAGTTCTCCTTAACTTTAAAGACCCACGTATTGTTTAAAATGTTATCAGGTGTTCCGTAGTATTCTTCCCATACTTCTTGTAATTCTATAGATTCCAATTTGTCTTCCGAGGCCTTTTTCCACTTTGGCCATTCAGGGCATTTCCGCGCAGCTTTGTAGGACGGAGGCTCATAGTAATGATGGAAACCGTATCGCTGAGGCTTTCTGACCTTGCGTCTTGGTCTTTGAGGTATGGATGGAACGACCAGTTTGGGAGATATCAATTGAGTTGGAGATGGCAAGCTTACGCGGTCAGCTTCTTCGTGTTCCAATTCTATATTGGATTTGGTAAGATTGTTATGAGAGTCCCGAAATTTGTATTGTTTTTCTGCCAAAGAGAAGTTGGATTGGTTTGCTTCTGAGCTTCCTTGGGAGAATATATTGAGGCCCGGTGTTTTGAGGAGGGGAAATTCGGAAAGATGATTCTTGAGGAACTGAACATGTTTGGTTTCACAAATAGCACCAGATGAGCTTAAGACAAGATAAGAATGAAAAGTGGGATTGAACCCAACTAAGATTCCTTCCAGCCCTTTTTCATCAAAATTTCTCCCTCTCTGCACACAGTTTCTTAGATAGATAACGGATGATCCTAAGGGTTTCAAATAGTTAGTAGGGAGTTCCTTTTTGAACATAAGCTCCCAAGGGGATTGGTTATTACCTTCCCTGGGAATTTGATTCAACATGAAACAGCAGCTTCTAATTACAATATGCCAGTATTATTTTGGCAATTGTGTCGATGAGAATGTAGCTCAAGCTGACTCAATGATAGTTTGGTTGGCCCGTTCCGCTCAACCGTTGTGTTGGGAGTGATAAGGCTTGGATGTTAATATTTTGATGTGTTTTGAACTTGCCAATTCTTTCAACGTCTTGTTGGTGAATTCAGTCCCTTTTTCTGAGAAAATTTCTGTTGGGTAGTAACCCAACCTTTTATACTCAATCTCAAGAAAATTGATGATGACGTCCGGGGTTTCTTCTTTAGATAGCAGAGGGAACGCGGCAAGATATCTGGTGAATTTGTTGATTAGAGTTAAGACATAACAATGACCTTCCTTAGATTGAGGGGTGATTGGTCCGATTAGGTCAAGATGGATCCTTTCAAGAGGTTTCAAAGCTAGAGTTGAAGTGGACGAGAAAGTTTATTTTGTGATCTTTCTCTTAACACAACTCTTGCATTTTAATCTGTCCAATTCTTCCTTTGGGAAGCGACCTTTCAGGATGGGCTTGAGAGTTGATATTGATGCATGTCCGTACATCTTGTGAAAGTCCAATAGCAAACTCATTTCCGTGGAGGTCAAATTGGTCAATTGGTTCATCAGATTAACAGAGAGATTATTACCTGCAATTCAAGGTTTCTCTATAACAAATAAGTTGTCCCGTATCAGGCCCTTCAGAACTGTTTTGCTATCTCGGGTGATGGAGAACCGATCTTGCTCTTGATAAAGGCTGCATCCCTTTTCCGCCAGGAGTCCAGGGCTGATCAGATTAACAACTATACCCAGTACGTACACACAGTCCTCAAGAGTTATAACAGATTTGTTCCATTCCAGGCAAACCGTACCCATTCCTCGTATTTTGAGGTTTGCATTGAGTTTTCCTGTCTTAATTTCTTCTGGCTTTTCTTGAAGATTAATTGAGGAGAAATATTTGAGGTCGTTAAATATATGAATATTCGCGCCGGAATACAAAAGAAGATGTGGAGTATTGTCGGCATTAATCCAGAGAGTGAGGAGAGCATGGTAATTTATGGTTGGTCCTTTCTTAATTCTGTTCTTCCATTCATTTTGCTGTTTGACCCACCATCCTGGCGCGATTTGAGGATGGAGATGGAAACACAAGGATTCTGGGTGAGGTGCATTTGGGTTGTGATAGCCTTCCTTACATTGGATTTGAATATTTTTATTGTCTTTTTTGGTTCTGCTCTTTGTCGTGAGTAAGGTGACATCTGGAGTGGTTTTGACTGTTTTCAACTGTGCTTTTTGTTTGTTATTGTATTGGGTTAGGTGGTTGAAGACTACATCTACTGTCAGGGATTTTTCTACATGCATTATTTGTTGCTTGAGGTTCTCTAGGATGGGGGGAAACTTGAATAATACAAGGTATGCTAAGATATCCTTTGGTAACTTGATCCCAACGTCAGCCATACGAGTGAGATTTTTCCGGGTTTCAGTTATAAATCCTTCAATTGCCTGTTCATTGAAGGGAGCATGGAGAAATTGATTGAAGATTTGGGCCCTATTTTCTGTTTCCAATGAGGCAAATTGACGAGTGATTTCGGCCCAGAGCAGCTTAGAAGACAAGATGTTTGTAGCATTGACCACATTTGCGTGAGTGATACTATCAAGCTTGGATAAGATGATTGCACGTATTTCCCGGTCTTTCTTGACAGGTAGTTGTCCTGAGTTTCTTGTTATGACATCTTTAATATTCTTGAGGTCGAAAAGCATCATCATTTTGTCTCTCCAGATAGAGTAGTTATTGTCATTTAAGGGAGGAATGGAATTGACCGAAGCTTTAAGGGCGACTTGATGGAAGTAGTCGTTGGCCCCTGCTGGTTTGTTCATTTTTGTATAGGTAGAGTTGTCCTTTGGCTTTTAACCGTGTTAAGTTGAGGATTGAATTTCTTATGACTAGAAACCAGCAGGCTGAGGGTTTAAGCATCAGAGACATGAAGAACAAGTTTGAGACAAGAAAATAGAGAAGAAAGAGGAATATGAGAAAAGAATACCAACGGTCTGACTATCTTCAGGACAGATAAGGATGGAAGAGCAAATGGAGAACAGATGAGACGTAGCAATGCAGACAGAGAACTACGGCCAGGGTTCTGAGGAGATCAGATTTTGTCGGACTTGTATGATCTTGAGGAGGAGGCTCTTACCAGGCAACAATTCTGATGGAGAGAGGCTAGATTGAAGTCTTGAGGAGGTTGAGAGTTAGAGTCAAGACAAGTTTGGTGATTGGAGGGTGAGGGATGAGTTGAGTTTGAGTGGGTGAGACAAAGTGAATAGAAACAGAATGAAGATGAGAATGAATGAAAGCAGACTAGAAAATAGGAAACGGAATTAAGAAATAACTGAAGAATAGAAAAGGAAATAGACTAAGGAAATAACTATCATCCAAGAAGTCAGAAGGAAGAAACTCCCCTCACAACCAGGAAGAGATAACTCTGTCAGGAGTCAAGAGCCTCTCCCCCGGGGGAGGTGAGTTGTTCCCCGTCCTCGAGGAGTGCGCGCGCCGTGTAGAGTTTTGAGGTAGAAGGAAGGAATTTATTCTTAGTATTCTTAACACTTTTGAATATTCTCCTCAATGGTATTGGGTGCAATGAGGTAATAAACCTGCACTGGCCTTGTTTGACCCATTTGATGCAGCCAATCAACTTCCTGTGCCTGGGTTGTGGGGCTCCAACGGGGTTCCTATGTAGATCAAATGAATGTAGACTAAGTAAATAGTAAAATTCTAGAAAGTATTGGGTGCTTACCATGATGAATACAACATTGGCTGATGTGATGTTGATTCCAAAACCAGCCGCCTGAATGGAGGCAAGAAGCACATAAGTTGTGCTACTTGCTGAAAACTGCTCAAGAATTGATTCTTGCTTTTTTGCAATTAACCTTCCATCCAGAAGAAAGGAGGAGATTCCATATTCATCTAGTGTCATTCCAATCCTGCACATGAGTGGAGAAAATGGACTTTTGAGTGGGGTCTCATTGGAAACCGGAGAAAAAGACAACCACATCACAGATCAAGATAACGTGTCCAACACAAGAAGACCACAATTTTTCTTGCTCCAGCTACCACCACTGATCCTGGCTGAATCATCCCTACAAGCTGTTTGATTTTGGAGCTCTCAAGGCAGTTGTCAATATCAATGTGGTGGACGATTTTTTCAACTCCCGTGCTGTGATCCTTGGGACCCAATTCTTCTGGAAGGATGAATTGTCCATTTTGGTCCATGATTACATTGGGTTCTGCCAAAACAGGATGATTACCTTCTCCTATGAGCTGGCAAGATCTTTGAGGAGTGACAACCTCATTGGCTTGGATCCATGAGCAGGCAGCTCATTCCTGATCTTAGAAATGAATTGTTCCTGGAGTCGGCAGTAGAAGTCTTCCACTGCAGGTGAGATTGGTGTCTTGATGTAGCTGTGAGTAATACAAGGGATATTTGAAAGCTCATCAACCTTGGTCCTTCAAAGGGTGGTGTGTTGGAGGACCATTTGTATTGGGGCAAAGTCCCCTGCTTTTAGGTGGGGCAAAAGGGTAGTTGCCCAGTCACTGTACTCATTTTCTAGACTGATACCCAGGAAGCTAAGGAGAGAGAGGAGATCTTGAAGGCAGTTTTGCACAGGCGTTCCTGTGAGAAAAACTCTACAATTGGTGGCAACCTGGGTGACCGCTTGGGAAAGCTTGGCCTTAGTATTTTGGATAGTGCTGTCATGCAAGTGAATTGCAGTAAGTTTGGTCCAAAAAAAAATACTTGGGTAGGAAAGATGGCAAAATGAAGGTTGGATTTACTGTGCCTCATCCAAAATAATCCTGAACCATTTTCTGGAGAAGATAATGGAGCATGGGGTGTTGCGGTTGGCTTGCATTTTGTTGTATTCTGACGACACCAGGTGATATGATGTGAGAATCACATCTGCATGTTCCAGTTGACAATCCATGGTCTGATGCTGCCATTTTCCACAGTAGGTGAGAAAATTGATGGCCTTTGACTGTGTATGCTTCATAATCTCTCTTTTCCAATTCTTCAGGAGGCGTGGGGGGTTTATCACCAGTGTGGCTTGATTTGGACGTTTTTCAGGGGGGGGATCCAGGGGAAGGCCATAGGTCCGGGCTTGCAGCAAAGTGGTTGCAATAAGTGAAATCAATTGTATTGTTTTACCAAGAACCATTTCATTGGCCAGGATAGATCCAAGTGGGGATTCTGGAATGTCCTCACCCCTTGCAAGAGCTATGCTCTCACCAGTGATCTTGTTCTCCCATAGTGCACCACTATCAATTGGGGTCTTCTTCCACAAAGCCAAGGTGGATGCAGCACGTGGTGATTCCCTATCAAGGAGGAAAGCAAGTCCTTGAGACTGATGTGGTAGCAATGGGGTTTTGATGACATTGGCAGGAGGAGAAACAGGGTCCAGATCACACCCACTGGGCACCTTGAGTAGAGCGGGGTTGTAATGTAGCTCTTTGATAGCAGACGGGAGGTCTACAATTTCAGTGGCAAGGTTGGAAAGGGAAATGGAGTTGTGTTTTGCGGGATTGTATTTTTGAGGGCGTTCA
Source organism: Puccinia polysora (assembly GCA_025617555.3). NCBI lineage: Eukaryota > Fungi > Basidiomycota > Pucciniomycetes > Pucciniales > Pucciniaceae > Puccinia > Puccinia polysora. The sequence goes on along the minus strand of CM062612.1, from coordinate 55,801,945 downwards.
AGGGTAATGAATGAGAAAAAAATGGAGGTGGTGATGGCCATGAGATCATGTTTGCTGCAAAATATCAATAATTCCAAATTGAATGTGACAACAGGCTGGGAGGAGACATGCAGAACTGCCTCAACAAAGATCTGTGAAGCTGTCTGGTTGGGAAATTCCAAAGGGCATTTCCCAGCAGGGCCAAATGATGTTTGATTGGGGATATAAGGGAGAAGGAGACGTGACAGGGGAAGTGGTAAGGAGCCCACAGGTTGATCTAGGGTTGGGATTCTGACAAAAAGTTTGCCATCTTGGCAAAGAAGGGAGACCCAATGAGTTGATGGGTTGGAAATGAGATATGGAAGAACAGTTTCAGGAATCAAGGTGAGGGTGGTTTTGAGGAGGCCAAGACATTTAGCAGTGAAGGAAGCCATGGCTAAGGTTTGATGAAGTAATTTGATGAGTAAGGGATTTAATAGATGGATGGATGGAATATGTGGGATATTTTGAGAAGAGAAATGATTGTTAGGGGGGAAAGCATGTGAAGGTGAGTACTTATATCTTTGAGCTGACCAGGAGGTGGCTCTGGGGTAGGAATTTGTGTCAACACATGGCATACTCTCATGCGGATGATGTACACCATTGTTGAACAAACTATATACAGTTCTTGAAATGAGTGGCATATGGCGTCATTACATTCAGGGTTATGCAAATTCTCATTGTGGAAGTATGCATAAGGGTGGGAGGGTTGATGTCTCACTTGTGTCAATTGTGGTAAATGGTCTGCCACAGATTGATTTGAGAGGGTCTGAAATCAACTTGTGTGCTTGGTGGCAAGCGTACAGCTCCATTTTTGACAGATCTACATGGGATGAATGGAAAAGGATGCTGGTGAAGGAACCCAAAATGGAGTTGTACGCTGGGCGGCAAGCGTACAACTCCTGAAAGGACCATGGATCATAGGAAATAATGAGGTTGTGCAATCCCGTGGCCAAGGTCCAGCTTGGCTTTTGAGTGCTACACAAGGGTGTGGGCATACAATAAGCTGTGGAGCAAAACGGGCTTGATATGGTAACACCCTCATGAAGGAACCCAAAATGGGGTTGTACGCTGGGCGGAAAGCCTACAACTCCTGAAAGGACCATGGTGCATAGGCCATAATGAGGTTTTGCAATCCCATGGCCAAGGTCCAGCTTGGATTTTGAGTGCTACACAAGGGTGTGGGCATAATTAAGTTTTGGATCAAAACTGGCTTGATATGCCCACAGCCTTGTGAAGGAACATAACATGGAGTTGTATGCTGGGCGGGGTGGTAGTCCAAACCTGTCCTATAGCCATCAGACTCACTTTTCTATTGTAACAACAGCTCAAACCATCAAGATAACCTCAGAGATGGATTCTACATCACAAATAACCCATAGTAACTCAGTCAAAGTACCCCACCATCTCTCATGGATTAGAAGATACATTCCAACAAACCTCCAACTGTGGCAAACTCATACCCAACCAGGTGTCACATCTCTGTAGAAGACACAAGAAATGCCTTTTAAACTCTCAAATACATGCCAGTAACAGCCTACACTCAATACCAGGACCATACACCAACCCTGTCACCCCAACCAGAATACAGCAATACAGATTCAGACGGCAGTACAGCTAGTTCAGCTCCTATCACCTCACCCAGAAAGCAAGCAAATATACATACAGGAGGCTGTGCAGAAGTGTAAAGGAACAGTGCAGGCAGGAGAAAGTGGAACCAGTCTCAACCAGGATCAAACAAATAAGTAAGCATACATACAGAAGGCTGTGCAGAAGTATACAGGAGCAATACATGCAGGAGGAAGTGGAACCAGGCTCAACCAGAACCATGCAGTACCAAAAAACCTCAGCACCACACAGCAATTTATGCAGCCAGTAGCATGCAATACAAACAAAGTACCAGTACCAACAACCTCAGCACCACACAGCAATTTATTCAGCCAGTAGCATGTGATACAAAAAAAGTCCCAGTACCAAAAACCCTCAGCACCACAAAGCAATTTATGCAGTCAGAAGCATGTGATACCAAACAAACTACCAGAATCATGCAGTAATAACAACACACAGCACTAAACAGCAATATATGCAGGCAGTCAAGATCATGCACCACCAAACAAATCACCAGGGAATGAACAGCAGCACATGTAGGGAGAATCAAGTAGCACCAGACCAACCATTAGTACTTCACAGGAATACATTGTATCTGCACTTCACAGCAATTTACGCAGGGCTGTGCATGCATGAAACCCCTGTACCAGCTTTTCCCAACCAGCAGAAATGCCTCATGTAACTGTACAAGCTTTTTCCAACCAGCAGAAATGTCTCATGTAACTGTATCTCACTGTTCCTCACCAGAACAGGGAGATCCCTCAGGGGAAGCCTTGAGCACCCCCTGAGGTAGGATTTGTCTATTTAAGGAGGGCCTCTCTGCCCTATCCAAGTTGTATCACTCACCCAATCCTCATACCACCCCAGCTCACTCCACTCTATCAGTACCCATCTGTGGTACCTACCCAGATAAAATATCAGTGGACCAATTACAAAGGAAACAGGAAATCAGAAACCAAGTTATAACACACCTTTAACCAATTAAACCACCCAACAGGTGCTTGAATAAGGGTTCTTCTGTGACCTAAATATTCAGCACCAGATTAAAGAAGAACCAACCTTCAATTAATAAATAACCCTTACAAAGAAAGAGAGCACAAACAAAAGCAACCACCAACCTTTTCCTCTACCCAGCCCCCTGTGCGTAAACCCATCCTTGGGTCCTCTCCTGAATCACCCCTTTGGTAAACCCTTGAACCCTTTAATATTGGGATATTGGTTAAGATAAAATATATCTGATCAGTAAATAACCCATAATCCAATACATCTGGTCCATTCTTCAACAAACCCTACCAATAACAATTAATAACTAATCTAGGTCTGATCTGAGACCTATATTAAGTCTCAAAGAAACCAGCCCTCAATTTAAATAAATTATTGTGCAGACTTACTATAGTACTAGAAGGGCAGGCAATTCAAAACCACTCTTAGTATATACTGATACTCCAAAGGATTAGAAGTAATACTAAATTCCCCTTCAAGGACTGCCAGCAAGCTATTTGCTACTTTTATTTATATAATCCCACAGGAGTCTCTACAGCGGCCAGCGTACAACTCCTGAAAGGCTCATTATTATAGGACATAATGAGGTTGTGCAAGTGAGTGGCCAAGGTCCGGCTTGGCGTTTGAGTGCTACACAAGGGCGTGGGCATAAAATAAGCTGTAGATCCAAACTGGCTTAATATTCCCACACCCTCGTGAAGGAAACCAAAATGTAGTTGTATGCTGGGAGGCCAGCGTACAACTCCTGAAAGGATCATGGTGCATAGGACATAATGAGGTTGTTCAATCTGTGCCTACAAGGGCTCAACTGCAATTTCTTTGGCTTGTGCAAGGGTGTGGGCATAACTCAATAGACACCTGTTTCAAAGCTTCATTTTGACACACCTCCTGGGGGGGTGGAATTGATATTATCCATGTTGTGTTCTCAAGCTGCTTGCACAGAATTGCAAACAGAAACAGTAGGGTGCAGGCATCTTGGTGACAGACAACCTTCAAGCTTGCCCATGGTTGGCAACCATTGGGGCAAGCTAATGGTTGACAAGAATTGGGGAGAGCTAATGGTAGGGGACCATTGGGTCAAGCTAATGGTTGGCAACCATGGGGGCAAGCTAATGGTTGACATGAATTGGGGAAAGCTAATGGTTGGCGGCCATTGGGGCAAGCTAATGGTTGGCAACCATTGGGGAAAGCTAATGGTTGGCAACCATTGGGGCAAGATAATGGTTGGCGACCATTGGGGCAAGCTAATGGTCAGAAACCATTGGTTTGCATGCTAATGATTGATGACCATTGGAGCAATCTAATGTTTGGAGACCATTGGGTTGCACGCTAATGATTGATGACCATTGGAGCAAGCTAATGGTTGGCAACCATTGGGGAAAGCTAATGGTTGGAAACCATTGGGGCAAGCTAATGGTTGGCAACCATTGGGGCAAGCTAATGGTTGGAAACCATTGGGGCAAGCTAATGGTTGGCAACCATTGGGGCAAGCTAATGGTTGGCGACCATTGGGGAAAGCTAATGTTCAGTGACCATTGGCGCAAGCTAATGGTCAGTGACCATGTTGGCAACCATTGGGGCAAGCTAATGGTCAGCAACCATTGGGTTGCACCCTAATGATTGATGACCATTGGAGCAAGCTAATGGTTGGCAACCATTGGGGAAAGCTAATGGTTGGCAACCATTGGGGCAAGCTAATGGTTGGCAACCATTGGGGCAAGCTAATGGTTGGCAACCATTGGTGCAAGCTAATGGTCAGTGACCATTTTGGAAACCATTGGGGCAAGCTAATGGTCAGCAACCATTGGGTTACACACTAATGGTTGATGATCATTGGGGCAAGCTAATGGTTGGTAACCATTGGGTTACAAACTAATGGTTGATGACCATTGGGGCAAGCTAATGGTTGGCAACCATTGCTGCAAGCTAATGGCCAGAAACCATGAGGGGAAAGCTAATGGTCAGCGACCATTGGTGCATGCTAATGGTTAGCAACCATTGGGGCACGCTAATGTTAGCAACCATTGGGGCAAGCTAATGGTTGGCAACCATTAGGGAAGGCTAATGTTTTGAAACCATTAGGGAAGTCTAATGGTTGGAAACCATTGGGGCAAGCTAATGGTCAGCAACCATTGGGGCAAGCTCAGCCTAAGCTAATGAACAGCAACCATGAGGCTAAGGTAATGGATGGAAACCATTGAGGGTGAGTCACCCCTCAATGCATAAATGCATACGAGGTAGTGTATAAGGTGTGGGTGGATAGTGCACCCAATTGACGAATTAATCCCTCCCTCCATCCATCCATCCCTCCATCATTTGATCCATCCATCCATCCATCCATCCATCCATCCATCCATCCATCCATCCATCCATACCATCCATCCATCCATACCATCCATCCATCCATACCATCACCACAAGACTTCTCTACTATGTCTACATCACCTGTACACAGCAAACCCACACCCTCAATTCTCTCTGCCCAGCCCACTGAGCCCACTGGAGATCAACCAACTGCTGATCCAGTACACACCAAACCCCCACCCTCAATTCTGTCTTCCCAGCCCACTGAGCCCACTTGAGATCAACCAACTGCTGATTGCCCAGCAATCATCACTCCAAACCGTGAGTCCTCTTTTCACTTTGTCATGTTTGCCTCAACTACTGACCAGACCTCCCTTAGCCTCTCTTGCGCCACCCCCACCATGGGTTGAAGTTTTTGGCAGGGAATCATCATCAAGCTGCCATGCTGCACCCCCACCCCCACCCCCACCCCCAGCCCAGACCAGTGGCTTGATGAGCACACAGGAAGCCTTGGTTGTATCAAAGTCTAACTTCCTTGCTAATAGCAAGCGGCAAATGGTAAAGCTCCTTAAAATGGCCAATGAAAAATCACTGCCACAATCAGTGAAAGACATGGCATTCATGGCCTGTAAGGGTTTTCAAGATGCAATGGCCTGTGAGTTGAAACACTTGAATGCTAGTCTAATCCCTGGCTGATCCTCATTGTGTCCTTCACCCGTGATTGAAAACAGTGATGACCTCCCTCCTGAGGAGGAGGTTCAGATTGGGTCAGGGAAACTTCTTGCCAAAAGACGCGCTGAAACTGCCTCTGCCAATCCCAACAAGAAGAGGCATAAATTTGCGCCCTTTATGGAAATTGATGAAGAGGAAAGTACCCCAGGCCCCGCTACTCCGCCCACACAAGCTGCTCCACATGAAGTGCCCTCCAAAGAATCCCAAAATCCACTCTTTACCCCTGAAGTCCCAGCAGAGCAGGCCTCCATCACCACTCCCCTTGAATCCAATGCTACACCAATGGTAACAGACTCCCAAACCACCAAGGGGGCTACCCCCCCCCCCTCTGCCGCTTATCCTGCAAATGAACCTGGTAAGTCACTTCCATCACATCCATCCAAATACCTTCCCTGATTGCCAATCACTTTAGCTGCCTCCATTGATTCACCTACACTGTTCAAAAAATACCCGGCTGAACTCCAAGAAGCCATTCAACCCTTTGCAAATGGCATCATCAACTCAAAGTGCTACAAGAGTGCTGTTGAGGCAGCAGTGCACCTCTTTGGATTACGTGCAAAAGACCACAAAGAATGGGGATCTTACCCTCAATTGCTATCTCACACAATCTGTTTCAACACCATCAGTGCTGGTATTAAGTAATGGATCAGTCAATTGGCTACAAGTGGTAAGCTTGATTTCACTGGGATCTTTTGCCCTCACAGTAGCCAACCTCTCCTCATTCCTACAGATGCAAATCCCTTCCTACCTCACAAATCTGAGCCATATTATATGCCAGATGTATTTTCTCTGCCTCTTCTATCCGGGTCACCACCCCCACCAGCCACAACCATAGGGTCTAAGCTGCACAATCTCTGGATCCACCTTACTCACCCTCCAGAGTTTTCACAGGTTAGATGGACACAATTATGGTTCCAATCAATCCTCCTGGTCTCAAGAGAACTCACCCAGTCACCAGCATTTATCCAACCACCAGGTACTGAAGATGAGGCAAGCCGTGATATCTCAATCATCAAGTATTTTTCCGCTTGTCTTGGCTCACATGAAGACATGGCTTGGATTGAAGGACAGCCAGTTGACATCCCTAGTGTCACACAACCACCCCACGTACTATAGGTCAATTCTTAGATGATTGTGAGCGCAAAGGAATGCCAAGTGCAAGGGCAAGTGAAAATAGTGAGGCCCAGTTGCAAATTGCAAACTTGGTTATGCCACTCAACAAACGGCAAGATGAATTGAATGTGTTCCAAAGAAGGAAACTCAACCTGAGTCCAATGTAATAACTAGGTTGTAGCAAAATGCAAGAACGTATGAAATTAACCAACTGAGGAGACAATCATCAGGCAAGGGGATAGCCCTTATAAGGTAATCCAAAGTGACTAGATACAACCTGGTGATGAGCTAACTACAGTTGAAGCGGTGAGGAAATGAATGACAGGAACGGGATAGGAAATGAAGCAGTGGTATAGATCCAAGGTCATAGCGTAAGTGCAAGAGAATAGAATCTGAGCGTACAATTATATGACGAATTGGGACAGGAGCAAGTGACGTTGAAGGTAATGCAAATGAGAGGTAATAGTGTATGCAGGGTAGGGACTAGTCCAATTGCAGACTATACAGTAGTGATGGCTTAGTTAGACGTATATGCAAACTAACAAACAATGCATGACCAAAGATGGAAGTCCAAGGCTGTTGATTGGCCAGGGAAGGAGATTGGATCTCATAATGGATGGCCAACCGTTATGGATTTAACCGCGAATTTTTCAATTATATACTGAGTTGGTCGCCGAGATTGGAAGGTCAGGGCAAGCCAGAGGAAATAGCGGATGGCACCATTGATGTTGTGCTTTTATTTGTGTCACGCTTTTAGACTGAGGTAGATGGTACTGAGGAGAGGACATTTCAAAGTGGTGAAGACAATAATCCTTAAGTGCAAAGCGTGACAGTTGCCCGGGTATAAAGACGCGAGCTCCTGCAAGTGTTCAGATAAATTTTCCCATCAATTTCAAGTCGTTAATTATTACTGTATACCCCTTATACTACTTAATTCTTTACTCCATAAATTTATTATTTATATAAAATGTTGTCATTGTTGTCATTGTTGTCCCGCTGTTGCAAAAACTGTATTCGCCAAAACAAGAGTTGTGTTCCTAGTACTGCCATCCGAGGACTTTGAGGCAAGTGCAAGCAATGTTGCCTTTGCAAAGTGGCATGCAATTTCCCTATAAATGTCAAGTTGACTGTCAAGGGTCCTTTGGAATCATCAAGGGAGATGCAAAGTCGTAGGTCTGCGCCAAGGGTTAATTACGAGATACCACCATTGCCGGAGATCAAATACTTGGGGACTCAAGTTCCTGGTAAGTACTAATCTGGACTGACTAATGATCATAAAATAATAACTAATTTTGCTTGTTTTGCTAGTGTTGCCTTGTTTCCAAAGGTATACCACAAATACACCACCACCACCACCACCACCTTACTGGGGACCACTGACTGAACTCCTGGGGGCCCAGATGAATGCCAAGGTGCAAGGCAAAGTGTCCGGTGCGGAAGCGGTAGGAGTCATAACCAAGGAAGCGAGGGAGGAGGAAGGAAACAAAGCCAGAGGAGAATTGGGAAATGGAGAGAACGGAAATGGAGCGGATGAATTAGAAGGAGGAAATGAAGGAGATGGAAGGGATGGAGTGGACGGAACAGAAGAAATGGAAGGCCAAGGCAAAACAGATCCGGAGCAAGTCGTAGGGCCAATCAAAACGGATGCGAGGTGGCTGACGGACAATATTGGAGAAGGCACGTTGGGAGGCCAAAGGAAGAGAGCGTACAAAGAGCTCTTGGAGGAAGGTGTATGGAATGCTTGGCCAAAGCGAGCTTGGGTTGCAAGGTGCGAGGAGATCTTTGAGAGGCACATTGTAACGGAAGTGCTAGTTTTCCAAAGAATGTCCGCATTAATCAACAATGAAGACCTGGATACTTTTCAATCCATGGTTGCGGAATTGACGGCAAATTGGGAGGATGCGGAGAACACTGCCCATAAAGTAAAATGCACCCACTAGGTGAATTTTACTTTTTTGGGTAAATTTTACTTTTTTTTTGATTTTTTTTTTTTTGATTTTTTTTTTTTGATTTTTTTTTTTTTGATTTTTTTTTCTTTGATTTTTTTTTGATTTTTTTTTCCAATCCCTGATCACACATTTTATCTCAGCATGAAGTCTTGTCTCAAAATTGGTATAATTTCACAGCCAAATATTCTATACACAAGCAGTGAGATGAAATCTATGGTAGTTAGAAGAACACAAAATCACAGGCATACATTCTATTTAAATTCAAAAGATACAATACATAAAAAGAAAATTTAAAATTTCCCAAGCACAAACGGAGAGTCTCCGCAAACCTTGGACCACCATCAACTAAGGGCTTCTAACATGGTCATGTAGCCCTGCAAATCCACAGGTCGTGATGGCCGGAGCTCTCTCACCTCTGCAGTTGTTAATTTTTGGAGCCATGATGGTTCATAACAGTTGCTTGGCAAGTTCTTAGCAATGGGGATCTTACTATTGTTGGCGTTTTCATGACGATCTCTTGTACGACGTGGACGACAAAACATTCTTGTTCCTTCAGGTGGGGTCATAAGCCAATCAATCTTGCTCATGATGTCATTGATTCGCGGGTTGCGCCAAGGCACTTTCAGAATCGCAAAATTTTTCTTTGACTTTTTCTTACTGGTCGGCCTATTTTGATGTGAGCACTCTGACACACTCATTGCTGTTTGGGAATTAGCAGCGTCTTCATCAGCAGCCACATCGGTGGATCGATGGCTTTCGGAATCACCGTCCATCAAAATATCTTCGGGAGCCTGATCTTGATCTTCATCATTTGCTACCGTCTCGTCATTGCTACAGCAGGCCTCCACAATCGGTACTAATTCTATTAAGGCGCAGGCATGTCTCAAGATAAAGTTGGTACGAATGTTTTTTAACTAGATTCCCAAGGTTCATCAATTATTCTATGGTCAATGGTCGTGACAAAATTAGCATGAATAATGAACTTGCCTGAGTCAAGCGGGTCTTCTGACAATGTCTCTGCTCACTGACTTTCCGGCGCTGTGACGACCAATCGTTGTCCTCGCGATATCTGGTATGGTGGACCATGCGGCAAGGGGTAAGTGAGCAGGCAGGACAAGAACCAACGAAATTGCTTACTTTCGTTGCAGCCTTTCTACAACATGATTACGCAAAGTTTCAGATATGATTTCCTCGGTCTCTAATTGTAGGTCGATGCCATGGTATTCGCCACTTTTGACTAGTTGGACAAACAACTTCAGGGCTAAGAGCCAGAGGAATTTGTTATGGGGAGTCAAAATCCCCTGTGTGAAATCTGGTCGGAAAGAATCCACGCCAACCGACTGCATGCCTGACCAGATGATCTTCAAAGTTTGACGTGTAGCCTGAGGATGGCCAGGGCCATCCGGGTGAAAAGGGAACTGCTCATCATGTTCAGGATCGTCGTTGTCCAGATTATCATCAGGACCATCAACCTGCATGGGATCTTCGAGATCATCGAGATCGATACAAGCCGTAATTTTCCATTTAGCTCTTTCCACTTCTGATGCAGGAGGGGGTAGTTCTTTGGTTTTACTGTATGAGCCAAGAAGGGTGGCGCAGTGTCGACTGATCCATTTCTGGGATTTACCGATTTATAACAAGGGCAGGTGCTTATATCAAACTTCTGTGTACAATTTATGGATAAAATATTAGTTGAAACACTTACGTAAAGGCACTTTCGTCGCATATCTCGCTTTCCGGGCGTACGTCGTGGGGCGGATGTTCTCGGAGAGCTTGCACTGTCAGTTGCCCGTCTTGAAGGCCCGAAATTAGATGGAAGTGCCCACAAAGAGGCCATATTTTGTACACCGTTTTCAATGTTGTTAACTTTACGGAGGATCTGAGCAGAGTTGTCAGCACAATCAGCAGCATGCTGAGTCAGCTTTTCAATATTTGCTGCGATGGAGTTGTGCGAGAGGTCAGCACTAGGAGTACTGTGAACGGGCGTTTCGTCACGGGCAACGTTGTCGCGCCAAGAGGAAACATGGAGATCGTGTGCCGAGTGCTGATCGATTTCAGACTCCGCGTGTGGATCGGAGTCGGGAAGTATTGGTGGCTCAGGGTTGGGAGGATCAATGCCTGCGATCGGTGGCATTGATTCGTGTATGAGTGGGTTGCCACGGGGATCAGGGACGGTTGCAGGTGGCTCTAGTGGACGGGGGGCAGGCATGGTTGGTGGTGGATCATGTGCTGGAGTAGTCGCAGGAATCTCATGAATTTGATCCAACCCGCAAGTTGAGACCATTCAAGGGCCCAGTGGCGAAGCAATATTGTTGCTCAAGGGGGATGTTGATCCGGCGGCTCCGTTAGATGGAGCCGCTGGATCAGAAAGTTGGGACGACGCGGTAGCTGGAGAGATCTGCAAGTGATGGCCAGTAAGTTTCCTGAAATCGGCAAGTGGGCTGTTTCGAAACAGCCCCTGTTTCGCATCAAGGAGGCAACCAGTTTTAGACTTACAATGAATTCTCCTTCCTCACTGTCACGGTCAAGCAGAATATTGTATTTTGCAAGCAAGCCTGCTCGTCGAGTGCGGGGACCACAATAGACCCCATGTTGAGTGAGAATTGATCGCAGTTGTGAGTCTGAAAGAAGAGAAGCATCTACAGGATTAAGTGCATCAGATATTTATCTGACGATATGGATATTGCAACATTGTATAGATTCATGAATGTATAGCCGCTAACCTGAAAGTGGGCCACAAGGCAAATTAGAAGTTTGAGCGGTCGGACAGGCCTTCGTAGGAGGCGGGTCCCTTGCAATGGGAAGCGAAGTATCAGAGACCGGCTCTGATGAACTGCCCTGACCAGGGGAATCGTGATCTGATAATTGAAGTTCATGGTTACTTGAACGCAAGGGTTGATCATGATGTGGATTATGATTTCGCGAGTCTAGTGAATGATTTCCTTGAGGAAAAGGATCAGTCAGATGCGTGAATCTATGGATCGGAAATCACATAATTATGGCTAACCTGGATAATAAGAAGGTCGAGTGGCCGGACAGATCGTTACAGGCGGCTCACTTGCAACAGAAGCCGGTTGGTTCTCAACGGGCGTATCGATTTCAGACTCTGCGTGTGGATCGGAGTCGGGAAGTATTGGTGGCTCAGGGTTGGGAGGATCAATGCCTGCGATCGGTGGCATTGATTCGTGTATGAGTGGGTTGCCACGGGGATCAGGGACGGTTGCAGGTGGCTCTAGTGGACGGGGGGCAGGCATGGTTGGTGGTGGATCATGTGCTGGAGTAGTCGCAGGAATCTCATGAATTTGATCCAACCCGCAAGTTGAGACCATTCGAGGGCCCAGTGGCGAAGCAATATTGTTGCTCGAGGGGGATTTTGATCCGGCGGCTCCGTTAGATGGAGCCGCTGGATCAGAAAGTTGGGGGCCAGTAAGTTTCCTGAAATCGGCGAGCGGGTCATGATGTGGGTTATGATTTCGCGAGTCTAGTGAATGAGGAAAAGGATCATTCAGATACGTTAATCTATATATATATATAGTGGATCGGAAATCACACAAACAACGTGTTATGGCTAACCTGGATAAAAAGAAGGTCGAGTGGCCGGACAGACCGTTACAGACGACTCACTTGCAACAGAAGCTGGTGGATTCTCAACGGGCGTATCCAGCGGCCGTGTGAGTGGTGTCTCAGGAGGATCATGGTTACTTCGCGGCAAGGATTGATCCCGATGACGAGCGGCATCATTCTGCCCATGAGGTTCCCTTTTGCCTATAAAGACAGTTGAAGGATTATCCGAATCTTTGGCCGAAGAGTCTCGCGGAGACGGACTTGAATCTTCGGCCAAAGAGTCTTGCGGAGACCGACTTCGGTACCGTCCGGTTTTTGATATTTGACGGCGTACCACTGGTAAATTAGTAACTGGGGAATTAGGGGGTCTGAGAGGTGGGGTAGTGGCCGATATTGTGGATCTTGAAATTGACCGGCGATGTTGGGGGGCTGGAACTACTAGCGGTAAGTTGGTTCCGATTGTCTGCGCTCGAGGGGGTGAACTGTGAGGAGGGGACGACGTTATAATGGGCAGGATAGGTAATGGTATGGGATCAGCAACAAAGATGCCCAGTTGATTGGCAGTATTGGGGCGGCAAGCCGATTCAGCCTGAGCTGACAATGGGATTATCCGGCCAAGCGGAGTCGCCTGCGAAAGTCCTAATTGAGCTGGTGGACCGCGAGGAGGGGTTGTAGAAGGTCGAGCCTCATCATGAGTTGCCGTTGTCGGATGGCAAGATGAATCTGATGCAGGGACTGATTCATCTGGTGGACAAGGACGTAACAGAATGGTCGGACAGAAGTTTGTGGCGGATTGCAACTGAGTGGACTGGGGATTTGAAGGTCGAGGCGTTAGAGGGTTGAGACCGGAGGCCGGTTGTTTGCATGGTGGAGGTTTTTTATTTACAGATCGTCGACCTTTAGCTTTTCGAGTCGGTGGGCCTGCCTTCTGTTTAGACCGCGTAGACCGTGGGTTCCTCTGGACAGGCATGTCTGCAAACGCATCATTTTGCGGGATGCGTTTGAGTGGTGGGCGAACCGAGTTACTTTCAGAACCTGAGCCGGTGGATCTGGGATGTTTACCAAGCTGCGAATTCGGAATGGTAAGGCGCCTGCGCCGTTGAACAACTCGTTTCGCACGACGTAATGATCGAGAGGATCGCGGTTTACAAGCTGGCGGAGGGCTGCCGCGTGTTTTAATACGTGATCGAGCGGGTTGCTTGAGAGGGGGTCGATAATCACTATCTTGGCCGCTGGAATCCGATGATTGTAAATGCTTGCCTAGGTAATCGTTTTCTTGATGGTTAGAGCTAGACGCCTCGGAGATCGAGCCTTCCGGTTGATCCGCAGTCTGCAGTGTACTGAGCTTGAATGACTCGTAAATGTCTAACAACGACGCTTGAGAACGGGCATGGCTGTGGGGGATCGCATGAAGGGTGAGAACCTCTCGCATTTGTGACATATTGAGTCTTCGAGAGGCTACATTTTTTGGTGATTGCGCGTCAGTCAGGGTTAGATCTTTTAAGAGGTCGATGCCGGAATCATAACGTTGGAACTTACGCAGGAAAATTTCCATTGGCGAATGGTCATCTATAGAGGCATTAATGGTAATACGAGGATCAGCGGCGGGCCAGCGCAGCAATTCATGTGGGGCTTTCTGCCGCACAAGCTCGGTGTATCGCTCAATAAGGGCCGGCTTCCGATCCTTAGACTTGTTGTAGATCACTTCATGTTTTGAAAGAATTAACTTGAGCTGGACAACAGTTAGCTCGCTGGGGGCTGGTCAAAAAGGATCAATTTGTCAGTCAGCATCGCCAGTGGTGACAATACCGTAAAATTAATTATTACAGTATCACTTACGCTTCCACAAAGAATGACAAGTGCTGGATGATTTCTGAGAATCGTTGGTCCGGCGAGACATGGCGTGGGTCGTCGTAGAAATATTCCAGATTGGCTATATATGTAATAGAAGGGAGTTAAATAGACGATATTTATAGGAGCAAAGATGAGAAGAGATCGGATGAGATTTGATTGGCAAGTTAGAAATCTGAGTTATAAATATATATATATAATATACAAGTGAATAAAAAAGGAATGCAAATTACAAATTAATAATTTGGTTAGTGTAAGCTCTGGCATATAAACCACCGATCATGATGGACGACCTACTTCACTGATCCTTATCAAAAAATTGCACCAGGCCAACAACTTATATATATGGAGCTCCAGAAGGTAGATCAAAAATCCGAAACCCTTATCGAAACCCCGGGGAACGAGCGTCAATTAGCGTTCAAAAGAATTGAGCAAGCAATTCGGCAGGAAGACCTTTGGGGAGAAGCCTGGTATACCGCAAAGTTTTTGAGGAAGTCGTACACGATGACAGTCAACAAGAAGAAATGGATTCTAAGCAATTACCATCATCGAGTCGGCCAACTGGAAGCGGCAGTTGACCAGCTCTTGAGTAATGCACTCAGCCAATCGCAAAAGGATTTCACGGATTGGTTCAAAGAAGGCCTGCCTTTCACCGTCATCGAACAACGCAGCTATGCCGAACATTATCAGAGCCCGGAAACCAATCGAATTCTTCGAGCGATCGCTACTCATGGTCGCGCTGCAGCCTACCTAAAAGGAATTATCGAAATGGGTACTACAATGACATTGCCTATTGTTGATAAATCTGGTGAAGGTATGGAGCTGCAAGGGATGGGGGCTTGGTCAGGCGGCGAGTTCTTCAAATCGTACGTCATTTCATGTAGTCGATCACGCCATAAGACCATAAATTGACATCTCGCATTTGTTTTCATTGTGAAGGCTTGAGCTAGAGGAAGATGACTGGGTTATGATTAGAAAGGAAGAGGCCGCTACAAACGACAACACACAATGGACTGTCAGCTTGGAAAATTTGAACCACAAAAACTTCGTATGACCATACCGCGTCAACCCCACCCAAGACAAATTTCTGACGGCGTACCTAGTGCCATTTTCCTTGGCCCATTCTTCCCTTTGTAGCTTAGCCTTGTTGTTGGTTCGGACGGACCGACGTGTTGTTATGTGTGAAGCTAGTGATGAATGACATATTACATGAGTTCGGAAAATCAGATCGTGGCCAGTGGGTCGCGACGTATGTTAAACGATACATGTCTCAACATACACTATTCTTTGCGCAAAGTGTGCTACGTCTCGGGGGTTGCCCATCCCCCAAAACCTCCAGATCTGGTGGTTTTTCCTGTTCGGTCAAAATAAAAAAGTGATTAACATTTCAAAGAATTCTGACTGGCCCCGGCGTGTGTGGATTGCATGAATTGCATTACATACCTTTAAATTAGAATATTTATTGGATAATAAAAGCCCGACCTGGGTGATGCAAAATTAAAAGACAATATCAGTGATCTCGAGTTGTGGAATATAAAAATCAGCTTGTCTGACCCATAGATCTATGGGTCACTACTAGATCTCATATTGGTTACTTACTTTTACTCGAAAAAATGCCGGCCTGTTCCTCCTCATCCCCAAGCGACCAGTCTCCCCATTTTTTCGACTTTCTTGAATTAGGGGGTGTTCTTCTAGTGGGTCCCATATTAAAACTCGGCGAAACCGAGCTCAAAAAAGTATTCACACCCGACGTGGTGCACTCAATTGTCTTTTGGCAGCAAGGCTTTACGCCTATTGATTTGACTGAGGCCGAAAAATACGTGGATAATTTCGAATATCTTTTGATTCGCATGAATGGTACGTGATCCATATGTTACAGTTAACTATGCATTGATCATGATCTACCAATTGTTGGAAGTTATAATTAAGTTTTACTCATGAATGTGGAGTGGATACTATTTAAACAGGCGTTATGTGCCGCGGAACCATGCCTTTTAGTACCAACGATAGAATCAACTTGATCGAAGTGGTCACTCAATCGATTCGATTCCTCCGATTGCACTTGCAGGCGGAACGCGGTTTCGGGGCGGAAACAAAAAGATACCTGCAGGAGTGCTGTGAGGGTTCGAATCCTGGGGATATCACCGTGGAAGCATTAGGTGCGATATATTATGTATAATTGTATCATAACGTTGCATTTATAAGTTTGCTCATCATTATCATCGTTATGTTGATCCTATCATGATAATTAGATACCTCCCATGAAACGGGGGAACTCTTCAGCAAAGAAACCGTTAATAAGTTAGTCAACCATTTGATTACCCATGGGAGCTTCCGAGTTGAAGTGACCCCTGCTCAATCAGAGCAAGTGATCAAAAGGATTAGTGAAGTAACTGGTGCGATGGTTACTCATGAGTATCCCCCCACTCAATGCGACAAGGATTCCAAATGATCATGATCATGTACTCTCATATATTGGGAACACGTTCCACGCGGTGTTTTTTAGAAAATGGTCATATGGTTGACGTACCAGAGTTGTTGTTGTCATGTATATATTGCTATGTTGATTATGTATTAAATCACTGGGTCCTTTATGTAAGGGACTGCGAATCGATTTAATAAAGTCAAAGTTGTGTGTATGTACGTACATGCACGTCGATGATCGACCAATATACGTATACTTCATGTCGACGATGATCGACAGAACGGCCCTGTTGTGTCTGAGTCTGCCACTTCTTAAACACATACTCTCACCAACATCCAACATACAGATCTATATACATACCTTGTACATATATTTGTATCTATCTGCAATAAACATAAAAATCATCGGAAAATCCCACAACAGAATCTCCTTATAAACAGACCATGGATCTGTGAATATATCTTAATTCGGCCTGGGTGATACTCAGGCCGGCGCGCTCGAGAACCAGGCCAAGATTTCCCACGATTTCGGTACATACAGGAGCCCAATCGGATTCACCGCGCGGTGAATTTATAGCATATTACAAGGAAAGTCACCGCGCGGTGAATATATTTTAAATCCATAGCATATGTAGGAAAGTCACCGACATAGCATATTACAAGGAAAGTCACCGCGCGGTGAATATATTTTAAATCCATAGCATATGTAGGAAAGTCACCGCGCGGTGAAAATTTACATAGCATATTACAAGGAAAGTCACCGCGCGGTGAATATATTTTAAATCCATAGCATATGTAGGAAAGTCACCGCGCGGTGAATCCGATTGGGCTCCTGTATGTACCGAAATCGTGGGAAATCTTGGCCTGTTTCTCGAGCGCGCCGGCCTGAGTATCACCCAGGCCGGCTGAATCATGATCCACCAATTCCCTTAGGGTAACCGCTTGCTCCCACTTCACTCCTGCCGCTAATTACAACATGCACCTTCCTGCACCTTCGACCTTTCGTATGCAACAGCGCACGATGACCAATATGGCCCCCTTCATCATGATCATGATCACAACCTCGCTCGCCAAAATACAACATCGATCCCTCTCGCCGGCCACATCCAAAGATCGGATGTCTGTTCACCGCGCAGATCGCGGTTGCGCGATTTCCTACGTCCTTCATCATTCCGAATCACCTACTTGTAACGTCTATAAATTTCCTCTCAAGCTAATTTATTTTAATATAACCCTTTAAACATCAACGTTGAATTAACAAATTTGTTAATTCAACGTTGATGGCGTCATTAACTCCTGTCAAACCTCCTCCGGGCTGGATGCTCCCTGAATTTGACCCAAAATCAATCCCCGTACGCGAGCTTCGAGTCATATTACTTGAGAATAACATACGTTGCCATTCGAAAGCCAAGAAAGCTACTTTGATTGAGTAAGTTATCTTTTTTTATGAGTATGTCGCATTCAAAACCTGGGCGGTTATTCAATGTGTTATAACACTAATTATTAAATTTATAACAATCAGGTTATTCGAGAAAGAAGTTAGGCCTCTCGCATCAGTAAGCCCAAGCTTTTGCAAACCCAATTTATAATTACTTGTATGTGTAATATTGAACTTATAATTGGTTTCCTCTAGGATTTGCTGGCCGGTTATTTGAACGTTGAACCATCATCTGAAGATATCAAGGTCGATCGCAATGATCTAATTAGACGCCGATCCCGCTCCGGCGGGGCCAATATATCCTTCGATCCATTCGCCGCTCGCATGACGATAGCCGATCTTAAAGATTTCCTTTACATGAAATCACCGCATCGAATCATTCCAGGCAAGTGCACCCGGGCGCAACTTCAACAGATGGCGCTCTTAGAACTGCAGGAGAACTCCGTCGCATTGACAGAACATGTTTCTGATTGTACGAAAAATAACCCGCCGAATATTGTAAGTTTCTTTTAAGTTTATTATATCTCATATTTTCCCGGGGAATTCATGTACGTATATCATTTTATATTCAAACAGGCACATTGCGGCAAGCCAACTTACCCAGCAGCGCGGACCGTGGAGGTCGATCTTGAGGACGTAGAGTCCGGTATTGATGACAGCTACGATAATATTGATGATTCAGAGGAAGAATCTGATGGGTTGGAGGATTCCGAGGAGTGCGATCAACCTGAATCTGAGGAAGAAATCTATGAAGAATCTGAGGAAGACAGTATGAGCGACCACAGTCATCATAGCGAAGGTACTAGCAAAGATAACCAGCCGAATATTGTAAGTTTGTAAATTTATTATATTTTATATTCTCCCGGGTAATTCATGCATATCATTTATGCAAACAGGCACGTTGCGGTAAGCCAACTTATCCAGCAGCGCGGACCGTGAAGGTTGAAGATGAGGCAGAGTCCGGTATTGATGACAGCTACGATAGTATTGAT
This sequence comes from Puccinia polysora, assembly GCA_025617555.3. NCBI lineage: Eukaryota > Fungi > Basidiomycota > Pucciniomycetes > Pucciniales > Pucciniaceae > Puccinia > Puccinia polysora. Next base: position 55,782,950 of record CM062612.1, on the reverse strand, counting down.
GATTCAGAGGAAGAATCTGATGGGTTGGAGGATTCCGAGGAGTGCGATCAACTTGAATCGGAGGAGGAAAGCTATGTCGAAGAATCCGAGGAAGACAGCGATCATACTGAAGGAGAGAAAAACGGTCATAATTCTCATTTGTCCCGAGCCCCCGGCACCAACATTGAACCGCGGGGGCCCCTCAAAGTTGACGATCACCCAGCTCCCCCTGCCAACAAGGGAAAAGGGAAACAAACGGAGAATCCAAGGAAAGATAAGAAAGTCTTTCGGCGCGGCCTTTCCAGTCAGCAGCCCATTCGACTTCAACAGCCAAATCACACTAATTGGCCAGCTTATCCAGTAATTAACAAGGGACATCTTGAAGACGGACAGAACTCCCACCTTGCCGCCAACGCACGCAAACTTTCCAAGCCACCAAAGCAAGCCCACAACCTCTCCACAAGCCGCACAAATGTTGATTCACAAGGGCCCCTCATTAAAGTTTATCATGTGCCAGTCGCTCCCCCCAACAAAGGAAAAGGCAAGCGAAATACTGAGAATCCAAGAAAGAATCCACGTCCCGATGATTCAAGCAAACCCATGACAAATTCTGCTGGTTGCGGGCCTTGTTCCAACAAACAGCAAAAAGTGAAAGATAATGAGAAACCAAAGGACGTTCTCCTTGATATTGCACCTCTGGTTGGTTCAAATTTTTTTTGGGTTCCATTTTTGAATTCCTCAACTGCACCACGGAACTAATCATAATTCTTCACAGATAAAGCTAACGTCGTCTACGATCTCTGAAAGTGGGCCTGGTACGGTTGCTGAGGATGTAGTTGACCTAATCGATCTTTCGGCCCCTCTTGAAACTTCCCCGGCTTTCTTTGTACCCTCAGTCTTATTGCCCAAACAACTTTGGACCCAACGACAATTGCCTACCGAGCCTCCGGTGATCAATTTGAGTACTAAACCCCCAGTTATCAACTTAATCAGTACCCAGTCCCCGGTTAACAATAGAAATACGCTAAAACCCCCGGTTATCAATTCAAGTACCAAGCCTTGGGCTATTCAACTTAATACAACTACCAGGCCAGCTCCCTTGCAATCTGTTTCAACAACGGCGCCCAATTATACTCATCTGCAGCATGAACTCATGCCATCGTCCCCCGGAAATCATGAAGCCCAGTTCCTCCCCCAACAGATGCCTCGAGGCATTGCCACATCTTACGTCCGGGCACCATCTAATTATGAAGCCAAACAGGTCTCCCGTACACAGCTGACAGATCTCCACCGAGACTCGATGTCAACATTCAGAAACTTGCACAAGATACTGCCGCCCTTTTCCGCCTTGCATGCTCGTGATCCCCACAACACCAAGGCCCAACGTGCCGCCCCGACTGATTCAGATGATGACCCGGCTCTCACGGCCGATTGCACTCGTGAAAACCATTCAGAGAAGCCCTCTGGCCATTTGGCCAGTTGGCACATCAGTATCCCACCCACCCAGCCGCCACCTCCCAAGGTGAATTTCAACATTCCTTTTACTCATGTCCCGCGTACTGTCTGTGCTCTTCCCCAGACACACCGGATCCCATGTTCCCAGGATCCCAATCCATTGGCCGCACCAGTATCTCAAAAGGCCTTGCAAGTGCCTCAGATAATCGCTGCAAAGCCCAACCCACCCGAGTCCGAATGTTCACCGCCCAAAGCTATCATCAAACTCCCTGATTCCGTCAACACCGAGGCCCAACGTGCCGCCCCGCCTGCTTCAGATAACGACCCGGCTCCCACGGCCGATTGCACTTGTGAACACCATTCAGAGAAGCCCTCTGGCCATTTGGCCAGTTGGCACATCAGTATCCCACCCACCCAGCCGCCACCTCCCAAGGTGAATTTCAACATTCCTTTTACTCATGTCCCGCGTACTGTCTGTGCTCTTCCCCAGACACACCGGATCCCATGTTCCCAGGATCCCAATCCATTGGCCGCACCAGTATCTCAAAAGGCCTTGCAAGTGCCTCAGATAATCGCTGCAAAGCCCAACCCACCCGAGTCCGAATGTTCACCGCCCAAAGCTATCATCAAACTCCCTGATTCCGTCAACACCGAGGCCCAACGTGCCGCCCCGCCTGCTTCAGATAACGACCCGGCTCCCACGGCCGATTGCACTCGTGAACACCATTCAGAGAAGCCCTCTGGCCATTTGGCCAGTTGGCACATCAGTATCCCACCCACCCAGCCGCCACCTCCCAAGGTGAATTTCAACATTCCTTTTACTCATGTCCCGCGTACTGTCTGTGCTCTTCCCCAGACACACCGGATCCCATGTTCCCAGGATCCCAATCCATTGGCCGCACCAGTATCTCAAAAGGCCTTGCAAGTGCCTCAGATAATCGCTGCAAAGCCCAACCCACCCGAGTCCAAATGTCCACCGCCCAAAGCTATCATCAAACTCCCTGATTCCGTCAACACCGAGGCCCAACGTGCCGCCCCGCCTGCTTCAGATAACGACCCGGCTCCCACGGCCGATTGCACTCGTGAAAACCAGCCGATCGAAGCTACTGTCGAACCTGCTGATTGTGTCAACCCTAAGCCCCAACCAGCCATATCTGCTCCCGTTTCGACAGCTAATCGAGCAGCTGCAACAGTCGATTGCACTCTCGTCCATCAGCTCAAAGCTACAATCAAAGATTCCATCAACACCGAGGCCCAATGTGCCGCCCCCCCTGCTTCAGATAATCATGACCCGGCTCCCGCGGCCGATTGCACTCGTGAAAACCAGGAGCCCCATCCTACCATCCCCAGAGCTTCAGCAATTCCAGCTGGAACGGCCGACTGCACTCACGAAAACCAGCCCCAACCTGCCGTCCCATCTAGTCCTTCTGATTATCACTCACCTCCAACGACCGATTCCACTCACGAAAACCAGCCCAAAGCTGCTAACGATGGGTTCAAACCCAATCATAATTCCATCAACACCAAACCCCAATGTGCCGCCCCCCCTGCTTCAGATAATGACCCGGCTCCCGCGGCCAATTGCACTCGTGAAAACCAGGAGCCCCATCCTACCATCCCCCCTGCTTCAGCAATTCCAGCTGGAACGGCCGACTGCACTCACGAAAACCAGCCCCAACCTGCCGTCCCTTCTAGTCCTTCTAGTGATTATCACTCACCTCCAACGACCGATTCCACTCACAAAAACCAGCCCAAAGCTGCTAACGATGGGTTCAAACCCAATCATAATTTTCCCAAGACCGAGCCCCAAGCCCCACCTGATTTTGATAACCGCCCACCTGTAGTGGCTGAACCCATTGCCGATTCTGATTCTACCAAAATATCCTGTTTCCCACAGACAAGCTGACTATCACATTTATATTCTCCTCACCCAGTTTTTTTTCCAAAATTCCAAAACCACATTCAAATCGAAAAATAGAAAATCCCCGATTGCTCGCAACTCCTGCCAATCAACCATAGCCATAAGCTGCGTCCTACTACCAGACCTTACGTTATACCCAACTTCATCCAAATTCACCCACCTTACCACCAACTTTGACCTTACCCAAAATATTCACCCCCCCCGAACACCCAATCGCTTCCCCTTTCGCCTGATCAGTATACTGATCCCAACCCCGAAACCCTCAATACAACCATGTCTTCACTTTCTCAATACCAACTGTGTACATGCTTCAGTCGTGGTTGCATAAAAAAACAATACATTGATGATCATGGTAACATCGCTCATGGTGACCATGTGGCCCGCAGTACCCTTCGTTCACATCAACTGGCAGATCAACAAGCGGCTGCTCTGAGAGCCCAGTATCACAATTGTACGCGCCAAGAGTTTTAAAACTCTGACACAGAAGCGAAGGAACTCATGATGGCTTCTTCTTTTTCTAGATTCTGTCGAAGATAAATTGGACGTGGGTGCCCTGCTTGCCTCGTGCGAAATTAGTAATAACCCTCAAGCTAATAGTAAGTATCCTTTGTACCATATATTTACAATAAATTACTAACACGTTCAAGTCTTGATGCTACTAGGGCACGCTGGCGAACCCTCTTCTAGCTCCCCTGCTATATTGGACCCCGAACCCCCTGATCTTTCTTCTTTATCCCTCGCATCACCAACTTCACCGCTTCCTGATCCACCTGTTGAAAAACTGCCCCGGATTTATGACTGCAGTAAGATATAATTATTTATTATTCCCTTTGCATTCATTTCATTTGATCAAGTCTGGCTAATTCCTGCTGGTTTTGGTCCATGCAGGTTGTTTTCATCAGTCACCACTTGTTCGTGCCAACCCAACCATATTACATGCTTGCCTCACCACAGCCATCCTGTCTGTTCTACACCATTGCTCCGATGCGACTTGTCATTGGCTACTCAAGGCTCACCGGCATCAACTCGAGCTTATTACAAACAACGGCATTGCCGGGTCCAATCTGGTTTCAAAAGCCATGTCACCAACCTTTGGCGAACGCCAAGCCATTCAAACACTTCCAATGAGCCTGTCGACGGTCCTCAAGTGGCTTAACATTGACCCCATACTCAGTTTCGCAGTGTGCTGTTCTAGTTGTTTTGCTTTGTATCCTCAAAAATCCGAAGTACCTCAACGATGCATCAATGTCTCTTTTCACAAACGTTCAGAACCTGACTCAAATTCAAGCAATGGTTTCGACGACACAGATAATGAGGTCAACAATGATGGTGCTACTCAATGCAATGCTCTCCTCTTACATCCTCAATCTCAAAAGCCTATTCGTCGCTTTGCCTTCCAAAGTCTTTCAGACTGGCTTGCTCGCCTTCTTTCTCGCCCTCAAGTTTAAGCCGCCCTCGAGTGTAGTGCTATCAAGGCCGCGCAACCACACTCCTGCAGCAGCATCGTTGCCGACATCCAAGAATCGCGTATATGGAAATCTTTTCCTGGATTAAACGGCCTCTCATTTACCACCGATTCGAGTAATCTTGCTTTTGCGATGTTTATCGATGGGATTAACCCCTACGGTAATTGGATGTCCGGCAAGCATGTCAGTGTCACCTTTATAATCATGGTATGCCTGTCTCTTCCAGTTTCACTTCGCTATCGATTCGAGAACATATTCGTTGTCGGAATCGTTCCAGGCCCGAAAGAGCCATCATTGGAGCAAATTAATTGGGTTCTACGCCCCATCGTCGAAGAGCTGAAGACCCTGTGGAATGATGGACTTCGACTCTCTCAAACCTTCATGTATCCTCAAGGTCGTCACATATTTTGCGCGCTTTTACCTTTCTTTGCCAATCTCCCAGCATTACGCCGCGCTTTGGGATTTGCGGCACCGACCGCCACTCGCATGTGTTCCTACTGCCTACTGAAGCGGTCTGAGATCAATAATTTTGAAGCTGACACTTGGCCAAAACAAAACCTTACCGATCATAAGACCTGGGCGCTCAATTCTCGTGATGCACCTTCACTAAAAGCACGAGCCAAGATTCTATCGGATCACGGAGTTAGGTATTCGGTCATGGTCGAGTTACCCTATTGGGACATCATCAACTTTCATGTTGTTGATACGATGCACAATCTATTACTAGGGCTGCTTAAGTGGCACTGCCAAAGGTTTTGGAAAATGAAGGACGTTGCCAATGAGCCGGAACCCAACTCAGGAGTGAGTACCAAGGAACTTTCAGATCTACTGGTAGATGCCATGGCACATTCCTCGCGATCACATGTGGTGCCAGAAGAAGAAGACGACCAGGAAACCTCAAACGAGCTTGGCATTCCATTTGACGAACTCGAGTTCATCTCTGCAGAGGAAACCGCCGATCATACGTACGTTCCTTTTTTAGGCTCCAGCGGCTGGGAAGGAGAGTGGATAGTCCCACCCAAAGACACAAGTGTTTTGGATGCAGAAATGTTACTCAAAATCAATCGACTACTCCCTTCAATCAAAATACCAACCTGGATTAATTGTGCCATTCCTGTCCTCGGGAAAGCCTCTTTCGGGCGCCTGAAAGCGGACGAGTGGCGGAACTTATTCACAATCCAGTTACCTCTAATTCTCCCGGTGCTTTGGGGAAATGGCGATCCTTCCCCACGATCCCTCTTTCGCAACTTTGCTCATCTGGTTTCTTTAGTTAATATTGCTCTCAAACGCACAATCAACAATGCCTCCATTTCCGAATATCGCCGACACATCCTGGCTTATCTAAGCAGCTCCACAGTTTTGTTTCCTGACGTCACGCTAGCCCCAAACCACCATATGGCAATACATGTTGCTGATTGCCTCGAGCGGTTTGGTCCGTGCCGTGCCTGGTGGTCCTTCCCGATGGAGCGGCTAATGGGACAAATCCTAAAAGCCTGTAGCAATAAACAATTAGGTAATGTGTAGTGCCAATCCTGTACAGTCTTATGCAACATCAAGTTGATCTAACCATGACTATTATTTTCTACAGGGCAAATCGAATCGACCCTTTTAGTCAGGTTTTGTCGGGCCGGTAATCTCAAGGCCTTGTTAGAATCGCAAGAGTTACCCTCCGCCTTGGATCCTTACCTCTCCAGCTTGCAGATGTTCGCAAGCCCTAGTGCATCGGAGGGCCAGCAATTCTCTGTGAAGAAGATTGGCGGCCCCGTTTCTATTCACAAGGCATTGTTCGGTCAACTGATTGAACGCCTCAACGACCTTTTCCCTGATGGGAGTCGCGTTTGGATTTCATCAGATCAGTGGCTCAAGAAGAAAAAGACGGAATCCGCAAGATTCCTCCCTGTTAGCTCGACTGTACAACAGTGTTCTAGCTTTACAATTGATCGAATTGTTTATTCCACAGAAAAAAATAATCCCGGTAATAGCTGCATAGCACTGCGCGAAAACTCGAAAGCGGTGTTTGGTATCATTGACCAGATATTCCAGCATGCTAGTCGTACCTCAAGCCGCAAAGTAAACACTAAAGCTTGGCTTGTGATTCATCCGTTGAGTCCTGTCCCGCCGACCAAAGGTAACCCCTTCGCACATCTCTCCGGTTACCATATGCAGTCATCTCTGAGGATTCTGAACAAAACAGAGCGGCTGATTATTCATTCTGATGAGATTCGTTCGCATTGTGCTTGGTTGAAATATGATCCTATACAAGTATCACCTATGATTAGTACTGAAACAATTGCTTTGGTTTCCTTGGAAAGAGGATCAGAGATAGACTTTTGCGTCTGAATTCAAAAACGACATCATTACAAGTTTGGATAATTGAATTTTCTTTTTTTATTTTTTGGTTGACCGCTTTCCTCACTTTTTTCATTGTCTGCCTGGATGATCCAATACGTCTCCATTCATTGTACTTTTAGGAATTATTCAATTTGATTGACTTCCTTTACTATAAACCTTGAGTGTACTATTAGTATTAGTGGTCTACTCCACGTATTCAAAATATTTTGATTTGAATTGGCTTTGGTTTTTTATCATCCTATCATACAAGAAGAGTGACTATTATCAGAAGAGTGACTATTATCTGCTTGTGTCTAACATAGATAGAATATCTTGCTGTGAAATTATACCAATTTTGAGACAAGACTTCATGCTGAGATAAAATGTGTGATCAGGGATTGGAAAAAAAAATCAAAAAAAAATCAAAGAAAAAAAAATCAAAAAAAAAAAAATCAAAAAAAAAAAAAATCAAAAAAAAAAAAATCAAAAAAAAAAAAATCAAAAAAAAAGTAAAATGTACCCAAAAAAGTAAAATTCACCTAGTGGGTGCATTTTACTTTATGGGCAGTGGAAGGAAGTAAAGGATACTTTGTAATTATTTATTATAAATATATATATATATATATATTTTGTTTATAAAAAAGAAAAAATTATTTTATTTTTTTTTTAAATAATAATAAGGAATGAAGTTTTATTTAGTAGAAATGAAAGGGAAATGAGAAAAAGGAATAACACGGTGAGATGGAGGAATTAACTGATGGAATGATGGTGTGAAATAAAATGGGGTTAAATGGGTGGAATATGGAATGGAACGGGATTGGATGAGATAGAATGCAAGATGAAATGGGATTGACTAAGATAAAATGTGGAATGGAATGGAATGGGATTGGATGGGATGAAATGTGGAATGGAATGGAATGAGATTGGATGGGATGAAATGTGGAATGGAATGGAATGGGATTGGATGGGATAGAATCATGATCATTGAGGTTTGCAAGGGTAGCTCGCATGGAAGTCTTGAATCAGATTGGGTGAATTGCGAAGGTGATGGGCTGGTTCCCACAAGGTGCAATCTTTGTTGGACTGGAAGCCAGACCATTTGACAAGGTATTGAAGTTTTCCTTTGAATAACCTGGAATCCAGAATACGGCTTACTTCCCACTCTGGATGATTGAGGACAGTGACCAGTTCAGGAGGGGGATGAGTCTTGCCCGGGTATAGGACTCAAGCTGGCTCTAGGAGAGACACATGAAAGACCGGGTGGATACCTTTCCATTTTGCAGGTAAATTAAGTTTAAAGTCATTAGGGGAGATAACTGATTCTACTTTAAAGGGGCCAAGCTTTCTTTTGGAGTGTTTTTGAGTTGGGCAAGTGCTCCAAATGTTGCAAGCATCAAGCCATACTTGATCTCCTACTGCAAAGGTTGGAGCCAAAGTGCGAGATTGGTCTGCTTGCTCCTTATAGCGCTGGTTTGCTTCTTTGAGGTTGGTTTGAAGCTGCAATTGAAGGGATTGAATTTGTTCAAGGTAATTGGTAGCAGGTTGAGAAGGTGCTACATGAAGGGAAGATAAAGTCGGGTTTCTACCATAAAGAGTTTGGAAGGGCAACTTTTTGGTGGAGGAATGAGTGGAATTGTTGTAGGCAAATTTGGCTAGTGGGAGCCATTGCAACCAGTCGTCTTGTTGATAGGCAACATACATTCAAAGATATTTTTTGAGAATCTGATTAACTCGCTTGGTTTGCCCATCTGTTTCCGGGTGGTAAGCCGTTGATAAATTGCAAGTGATCTTCAAATGTTGGCATAGCAAGGTCCAGAAGCTTGAGACAAACAGAGATCCACGATCACTAACTATATTATCAGGGAGACCATGTTTCAAAAATAAATATTCTATTATCAGGGAGACCATGTTTCAAAAATACATATTCTATGAACAAGTTAGCTAAGTCTTCTGAATAGGCTGTCACATTACTGCCTAAAAATAAGGCCATCTTTGAGAAGCAATCTACTATTAATAGAATAGCATCATATCCCTAGAAGAAGGTAATTGAGAGATGAAATCCATAGACAGCGAGTGCCAAGGACAAGGGGGAATTGGAAGTGGCTGGAGCAGCCCATACTTCCGGTGTTTTGAGGACTTGTTACAATTGCAATCATAGCACGCGCTAACATAGTCTTTTACTTCTTTGGTCATACCAGGCCAGTAGAAGTCTTGTGCAATCAATTGTTAGGTTTTATCCTGCCCATGATGACCAGCAAGCGGAGAATTGTGCCGTGACTCGAAGATATCTAACTTAATGCAAGAATTATTTGGTACTACTATACAATTATCATAGATTAAAAAGTCATTATTATCAATACTGTAACTACTATCTAATAAGTTTACACTTTTGCAAAGTTTGATACACTTGGGGTTGTCGCGTTGAGCTTGTCGGAGTTTGGAAGCCAAATCTGGTAAGCAAGCGATGATCAAACTGAGTTGGGCAGATTCGGTTGAGAAGAGTGTCCTAAAGTTTTCAGGGTTGTTTTCGGCAAAGGTTCTCCCCCCCCCCCCCTGGGTAAACGTTGTCCCGACGTGATAAAGCATCAGGAAATACCGCTTGTTTCCCAGGACGGTACGTGATTGTAAAGTGGAACTTGGAGAGGTATTCGGCCCATTGTGCCTGTCTACGTGTGAGGACTTTTGAGCTCATGAAATACTTCAAAGAATTATGATCAGTTAAAACCTCAAAGGATTCCCTAAGGCTCAAAAGGTATGAACGCCATTTCTTCAAGCAATAAAAAATTGCAAGAAGTTCCTTGTCATGAATCTCATAGTTAAGCTCTGCAGCGAGCAACTTGCGAGATTCAAAAGCTACAGGATGAAAGAGAGAAGTGGAGGAAGAAAACTGCGAGATTACTCCTGCGATTGCATAGTTGCTTGCGTCTGTTTTGACAATAGTGCAAGCTAGCTCATTGAAGTGAGCAAGTATCGGAGCAGTGGTGAACGCTTTCTTCAGAGCTTCAAACTCCAAAGCAGCTTGTTTGGTAAAAACAAAAGGAGTGTCTTTTTGAAGAAGGTTAGTAAGATTCACGGTTTTTTTGGCGTAACACGCAATAAAACTTCTATAGAAATTACTGAAACAAAGGAAAACTTGAAGGGATTTAACGGAAGAAGGTGGGGGCCAGTCCAATATGCTTTTGCTTTTGGCTGGGTCCATTGATAGTCCTTGCTGCAAGACTACGACACCTAGAAAATGAAGAGAAGACAAATGGAACTTGCACTTAGAGGCTTTCGCAAACAGGTCATTCTTGCAAAGTTGCTGCAGCACCTCTCAAACATGGCAATTTGATCTTTGAGGTTCCTCGAGTAGACTAGTATATCATTGAGATATACCACGAGGTATTTACCTACAAGATTGGAGAAAATGTTGTTGAAAAAATGTTGAAAAGTGGAAGGAGCGTTACAGAGGCCAAAAGGCATGACGGTATACTCATAACTGCCAAACCGGGTTCTCATTGCAGTTAAATAATCATGACCTTCCTTAATGCGAATTAGGTTATAGGCACTCCAAAGGTCTAACTTTGAGAAATAAGTAGCTCCATGGAAGAGGGTGAGGAGATGTGACATAGGCAGTACTGGATAGGCATTCTTCCGGGTTACCTGGTTCAGTTTCCTGTAGTCAACACAAAGGCGAAGTCCGCTGTCCTTCTTTGGAACAAATAGGACAGGTGAACCGGTGTTTGAATCGCTTGTTCAAAGAAATCCTTTTGCTACATTTTCCACAATGTAGTCTTGAAGCGCAATTGATTCTTGCGTTGAGAGAGAGTAGACTAGTCCTGGTGCCAGAGGTGGGCCAGTAAGTTTGATCTTGTGATTGTAAGGACGGGGTGGAGTCAGTTTATCTGCTTTTGTAGCTGAAAAGACGTCAGGGAAGTCATGATAAACCAAAGGTAATGACTCTTGAATGATTTCTAAATCTTCAATCTTGTCATCTTTGAGCACCGGGTTCAAGGTGCTCGCATGGTGCGAGAGGATTAGGGAGCTCAAAATACACCATTTGGTTGGTGTCTGTTTCTCTTCAAAGGAACAGGAAAGAGGTAAGCTTGATAGGTAAGCAATAACTCCTAAATCTGAAGAGGGAATTTGGGAATGAAGGTCAGGATATTGCAAATCTCCTGGCGGAAAAGTGTCATCCAACTCAATGAAAGTGTCAGGTAGGCTGTTTCATTCCTGATTGACGAAAAGGTTAGCGTTCCGGGGGTGCAAGGTTCAAAGGTTAATTACTCCTTCTTGCCAATTCACATCCGGATTCCAGTAAACTAGGAAATCATGGCCTAGAATGGTATCATCCATTCCGGGTATAGCCAAGACAAATAAATCCCATTTGAAGCTGGGGAAATTGGAGAATGCAAAGGTCCATTTTGCCTTTTTGGATACCCAATAAGACGGTTCAGTCACACTACTTACTAAATAGATAGGAAATTTATCTATCTTGGAATGCGTAAGATTTTTGGAAGTGGCAAAAGATTCACTGATGAAGGAAACATTAGCGCCAGAATCAAGTTATACTTGATAAGGAGTGTTGTTGGAATGGAATAGGATAAATCTCAAACTTGGAGGACCTAGTGACTTGCAAGTGCAAAGATTTACTCGCGGTAATTTAGATAATGTGTAGTTTTCCTTGCGAGTATCAGAAAAACTACAAGCTAATTTTTTGACTGCTTAGCCGCTTCACGTGCTAACACCTTTGCACAGTTGTCGAAATCATGTTTTCCTCCACAATACATACACAGCCCGTTCTTTTCCCTTCATAGCCGTTCCTTGTTTTGAAGCATCCCGGTTTCTTTGTCCAAGAACTTTGGAGTTTTGGCAACGGCTTTCCCTTTTGAGTTGGAGTTAGAAGTCAGGGTTGGTTTGGATGGTTTTGGGTTCCTTGTGTTTTGCTTCAAGGAGTCGTCCACCCTTGGAGCCAAGGTGGATGGTCCATGGTTGTTTTGCCAAGGGCAATTCTTGTCATGATAGCCATTATCAAGCTCAATCACTCAATCAATTAGCTGCTGAAGCAAGGTTGTCTTATGACCCCCAACTGCAAGCTGTTTGATTAAGCGTGCCGGTAGACCCTTTCGGAAATGGAATAGAAGAGCGGCCTTGTTCCACTGGATGCGAGACTGCAAGGTTTGGAAATGAGAAATATAAACGGAAGCTCTACTATTCTCCTTCATAACTAAACTATTAAGTTCATATTTGGTGTTTTGGACTTCATTGGGATTGCCAAACAGGGTGTCAGCCTCCTGGATGCCAAGACCCTTGCTATCCTTTAGCTACCAGAGGTGATATTGTAAATAATAAATATATTATTTAATAATTGCAGCAAAAATCCATAGAATACTTGGATTAAGCTTATTGCAAGGTTAAATGGTTTGGTTATTGTTTATTGTTTCAAATAAAAATTGATTATTAAATATTTATAGAGGGGCCACAATTATATTGGGGATCTTTAACACCTCTCTTCAGGGATTTCAGTATGAAAACACGTAGTCCTGGTTACTTTGGGTTCTTTAGTTTAAAGATTATTATACCCAAAGATAATATGTATATAAAATACACAATGGAGTGGTAGGTCCTTGTAGCCAAGCTACCACGACAGAAAAAGGATAATAAGACTCACTGGTATATTATTAAATCCTTTGGGTATCTGTTTGGGACGTGTACTGATGGGTTAAACCTGTATACTGGGGTTATAAGGTTGTTCAGCAGTTTTGATTAATAAAAAGAGGTTTGAAGACGGATATTACTGATCAGACATTGCCATAAATCACTTACTTATCTCTTATAAGTTTTTGATTACCTTGGCACAGCGTCTGGATATGAATATTACTGGGTCTCTGCCCAACAACATCCTCAAAAGAGCTCTGTATTTATAGTTTTTGGGGTTCCAATATGGTCCTTCTGAGGGTTTTAGGTGCTCAAAGGGACGGAAACTAAGGCTAGCAGGGTAACCAGGGGTAGCCTGTCATGTGCCCTTGGTGCTATAGCCCGGGTAGCATCTAATTCCTTAGGGTATGGGAATTATTCTACCTTATAATGGACATTAGGACGTGTGAATAACACTAATCTGTCCTATTTATGTATTATTTAATTATTTATCCTTAGTATATGTTCCCTGTAATATAATAATTATATTATTAGACATCTCTACGGACATTTTGATGTCAGGTAAGTTCTCATTATGTATCATATAACTGGAGTAAAAGGTCATAATATTGTTTTTACTCTTTATCTACAAGTTCCAGTTGATTTGTTAAGATAATTACTTAAAAATATAGGTCATGAGAATTCATGTAATATTATTACATTATTATATTTCTTAGTATGTCACGAAGATGTTGATGTATATTAATTCTCATAAAAGTATATTAAAGTATTTTAGTATATTTTTTTGAAGCTGTCATTGTCTTATTTTTGACATTCATGATTCTTTGCATTATATTAAATAAAAAAATACGTGTAAAGATTATTTAGGTATTTTTATATAATATTGTGTATATTTAGACAGTCTACTATCCACGGGAACCTTTATTACATATGTAACAAGTTCCCGTGTATGTTGTAGCCTGTTTACGCGGTACCTGGGCCACCTGTCACTATGTCAGCCCGTAGTCCCATGGCTGCGAACTTGTCAGAGGCCCGGGGCTGCGTACACGACCCTGACGGGTTGACACGGCTGTATCTCAGCTGCGCGCGGGTGCTGTGGCTGCCGCGGCTGCGTGCGGGAATCGTGACAAAACACATTTCCGCCCGTAACTCCTAAAATATACACAACACCTCAATTCTGACTGAATTTTAGGTGTGAAACCTATACGTGACAATGTGTGTGAAATATTTAATTGGCCAACAAGTTCAATACTGGAGATGTAGTATTTTGGTTCTTTTTTCCTTAATTATTTAAAGATATAAGGAGTTGGATTTCAAGGGTGGGGTCAGTGAGTGACCCTACCTAATTTTGGATGGAGAATCCATTTCTGTAATAATATTTATGGTTTTCCTTCTCCTTCTTAGGTTAGTTGTATTATTATTGTTTTTATGTTATTTTAGTTACTTTTGCAGCTTGCTCTGCAATAGTAGCAAGCTGACATTCCCCCACTCCAAGATATGGCCATATCTCAAAAAAATCTGGAGAAAGTTGGGAGAAAAAAATTAACTGCATAGATGCTTCAGTGAATTTTACTGGCTCTGTAATTTCTGAGATGTATTGGTCTGTCAGGTATATTATTTTCTGGTAACCATTCATCTTTGTCTGCAGATTCCCCTTTGTATCTTACTAAGTATAGTCTGATGTCTTTTCCTTGTACCCTCTCTTTCTTATCTCTCAATATCCTGCTGACTTTCCCTTTTTCTTTTACGGTGTCAGTTTCTATTGGGACTATTGCTGGAGGGAGGTTTCTGCCTTCTCTTGGTTTAAAGTGTTTGACTAGGCTAACAGGAAATACCGGATGTTTTCTTGATAATTCTTCACTCAAGATTACTTCCACAGCATTTTTAACATGCATATTCTTGATACCAAATGGTCCAACGAAGGCTGGTTTCAGTTTCCTGTTGCCTGCCAGGTTGTTGAAGTTAGTTTTAGATATCAAGATCTGGTCTCCTATCTTAAAGTCAGGTTCTTTATGGGATTTGTCCCATCTTTGTTTGTTGTATTCAACAGCTTCTTCCACACATTTCTGAGCATGGTTATTTGCTACATCTATCATCTTTTTAAAGTCAAGAGATGTTGGATGAATAGTGGCTAAGTTATAGTTCACTTTATTCCTAGGGAGTTGTGGAATCCATCCTCTTTCTAGTATGTAAGGGGCTTCCTTGGTGGTAGAATGTTTACTGCTGTTATAAGCCATTTCTAGGGCTGGGAGTAGGCTGACCCAATGATGGAAATAACCATCAGAGTTTCTGTATTCTAGACCAAAGCTACAGAACCTCCTTAGCATATCTTCTAGGGTCTGTATCATCCTTTCAGCTAATCCGTCAGTTTGGGGATGGTATGCTGTAGAAAATGCTAGGGTAGTACCCAGTATATCATGTAGATTCCTCCAAAATTCAGATGTGAATTTGGGGTCTCTGTCACTGATTATAATCTTGGGTATACCTACATCAGCTATTATCCTATTTCAGAATAGTAAGGCTACATCCATAGCACTATCCTCCTTGTGGTTAGGTAAGAATTTTGCCTTTTTGGAATATCTGTCAACTATAACCAGGACAGAGTTATAAGAATGAGTACCTCCAGGGGGGAGGCCAGTGACAAAATCCATGTTGATAATTTCACACCTGGTGGTAGGTTCAGATATCTTCTGTAAGATCCCAAACCTTTTTCCCGTAGTTTTATTAGATTTCTGGCAGGTTTCACAGCTGGTAACATATTCTGTAGTGACTTCTTTCCAGTCTATCCACCAGGCAGTTTGTTTCACTTTTTCTAAGGTTCTTTCTGTGGATAAATGTCCTGATGAACAGTTTTCATGGCATTCCTGGAGTATATGTTGCATGTGCTCTTTGTTGCTCAGTACTAATATGCTGGAATGTTGGTGTCTATAGTAAAGGAGACTATCCCAAAAGGTAAACCTTCCTGCTTTATAGGGTTTAATTAGTGAAGCGGGTAGGCTATTTATCAAAGCTGCTTCTGGGGATTCACATTCCATAATGGTGATCAGCAGCTTGATCTCAGGAGAGTAGCTATCCCTTACTAAGTTGAAGAAAGCAGTATCTAATTCACATAAGTCGATTCCCATTATTGGAGCACTAATGCAAAAAGATTGATATTCAAGATAGGAAAGATATCTTGATCTTCAGGGTCATATTCTGGATTGTTAGAGTCATTAGGCAACGCATTCCTACTCAGACTATCCGCATTCTGATGTTTAGCTCCAGCTTTATGTACTATAGTCATCTGCCCTCTATATTGTTGTATAGCAATTTGCCACCTGAGCATATGTCTGCTGGGGGTTTTCATGTTCATAAGAGTTCTTACAGCATTGCAGTCCGTGATTACTTGAAAAGTGGTGCCTTCTAAGTAATAGTGCAGCTTCTCTAAAGCCCATACTAGTGCCAAACATTCCAATTGACTGGCCCCATATCTCTTCTCAGTATCTTTGATCTGTCTAGATATGAATAGTACATGTTTTTCTACTGGTTTGTCTTCTTCTATCCTTTCCTGATGTAAAGCAGCTCCTAGCCCTTCCATGCAAGCGTCAATGTATAGTTTGAAGGGTTTAGAGTAATCTGGTTGGATAAGTAGAGTAGTAGAGGTCATAGCTATTTTTAATTCCTCATAGTTCTTTAGTCTCTCATGAGTCATTTCAAATAGTGTATTGTTGTTGCATACCTCATACAGACTTTTAGTTAGCATAGCAAACTTTGGTATATATTGTCTGTAATAACTGCAGAAACTGATGAAGGAAAGTAATTCTGCCTTGTTTTGAGGCATAGGTCTATTCATAACAGCAGCTATCTTATTTTGATCAGAAGCTAGAGTTAGACCAGAGACTATATGTCCTAAGGCTTTCAATTCTCCATAGCCAAAGTTTCATTTCTTCATGGAAACCTTTAGTCCTGCTTTGGAGATATTCTGGAGTACTAATCTTACTTGGTTCATATGAGTATCCCAGTCATCAGAGTATATGATAACGTCATCTATGTATACCATCATCCATCCTTGTCTGATGTAAGTACCTAGAACTGTATCCATTGTTCTCTGGAAGTGTGATGGAGCATTCTTCATGCCAAAAGGCATCCTGAGATATTCATATATTCCCAAATGACAGATTATTCTCATAAACTTCTGGCTTTCAGGACTTATTGGTATCTGGTGAAAACCTTTAAGCATATCCATAGTAGTGATGTACTTAGCCTTGGACAAATTATGCAAAGTGTGATCAATCCGGGGTATAGGATAATAATCTGCTTGAGTGTAATTTTTGAGCATTCTGAAGTCTCCTACCATTCTTGACTTGTCATTATGCCAAGCTATGATTACAGGTGTGGTGACATCTACCTGTTCATTATGTCCTACTTTCCTTAATACTTGTAAGTCTATCAGTTCTTGGATATGTTCCTCAAGAGCTTTTCTAGACTTAGTACTAGACGGATAGGCTGGTCTTCTTAAGTTAGGAGGCTTAATGGTCAATGTTAATACCATATCATGTCCTTTAATATCACCAATAGGATGGTCTTTAGTACAGAAAGCATTCTTGTTCTCAAAGCAGATTTTTAATATATCTTTCTTCTGTTCCTCAGAAAGTTTTGTATTCAGAGCTGCTTGAGAGAAATATTCTTGGTCAAAGTCTTCTAAATTCTTTTGGTAAATAGAGGAGGGGAAGTTAGACTGAATAGTGCATATCTTAAACTTCTTATCCCAATTACCTCCTACTGTGAAGTATCTTCCTCTGCTCTGGAACACGTCTATACCATATAGACATAAGGCATCATTACCCAGTATCAGGTAGTCACACAGACAGCTGAGTAATACTACAAACTCCACTTGTATTCTCAATGATCCTTTAGTGTGAGGTAATATTATAAGAGCAGTCCATACTCCAATAGCATTCATAGTAGAGTTGCAAGAACTGAGTTTGGCTTTTGGGACAGGTAGAAGGTTTTCCCTCCAATTAGGGTCCCATTTGTTTAAGAATTCCACACAGACACATGAACAAAAGGCTCCACTATCCAGCAATAACCTTATGGGTCTGTTTTTATACAACCCAGTTGCATAGCACGTTTGACCAGTGGTATAACTTTTTCCACTCATAGGTTTAACTGTTAATGGTTTGACATCCATAATGTGTCTAGGAATTATAGTAGGATCCCATTGTTGGGGTAGGCTAGAATCCCCATGAATTTTATTGATCTCTGCAGAAGTACCTATATCCCCTTCTATAACATTAACAGGGTTGGTCAAGATCAATTCACATTCAGAAATAGATCCTTCAGTATCAGCTATATCTTTGTAATTCTGATTCTCTTCAACCTCCTGTTCTCCTTCCAAGACTGCTATCTTCCTTCTTGGTAATGGACAGTCTTGTCTCATATGCCCAGTTTTGTTACAATTCCAACAAGTTGCAGGCGTCCTCTCTTTATCCCTATTTTCATTAGGTTTCTTATTGTCAGAGGCATTTTTCAGAGGAGGTTGTTCTCTGGTTTTGTTAACAATATATTTCTCTTTTGGTCTAGAAGGGGCTTTCTTGTCCAACCCATTCATGTCTATTACTTCTTCTAACACATTGATTAGAGTAGGCAAGTCCGCATCCATGCTCATCCTACATCTTACGCTATGGTTAAGATTTCCAGGACACAGGTTGAGAAGTCTTTCATTTACTTCCTCTTTATCAGCATCTGGATAGAAGCAATCCAATCTTTTCTTCTGTTCCAAGCACCATTTGTGAGGTTTGTCCTTGGAGGTGTCAAATGAGGAATTTTTGAAATTTTTCATCATTTTCCTTTTCCACATTCTAGAACCAAATTGTTCTTTGATCAGAAGTTTCCAAGAATTCCATGGTAAGGATCCTACTTCTTCTCTCTTACTGATAAACCAGTCCAATGCTACTCCTTCAAATAGTCTGGGTAACCGGACTAAAGCTATAGCTTCTGGTAAGTCATAAGATTTAATGGTGTAAGGAATAAATATAATAAAATTTATATGATTGTATTCTCCTTCTCCTAAGAAATTGGCCATTCAGAGATAGGTGGTAACAGTTTGAGGGCTTGCTCCATCTCAAGAGTAGGACTAGGCCTAAACGTGTCACTCCTATGTATTCCTAATACGGGTGGTGCATAAGGAGTAGTAGTTTGTCTGGGAGGCTTTGGTTCCTCTGTAGTACTCCCCAAGGGGTTGGTCAGACGGACTTTTAAGTCTCTAAGATCATTTTTGATCAGATTAAGTTGCAGGTCCACTTTGTTATTGAGCACATCCAATTTTTCACTAAGGGATAGAATAGAACTGTTAGTGGTGGTTGCCAATTCTTCTTTTAAGGGGTGGAAAGAAATAATAAAATCTTCTTGTATTCCGGATAACATATTCTCAATTTTTTGGGTTTGTTTGATCCTACCTTGATTAATTGTCTCCAATATTTGCTCTGTGTGTTCTTTAATCTGTTCCATTCCTACCGTCTTTGTTTGGTTATTAATTAATTTGGCTACTACTGAGGTTAATTTATCCATTTGGGTGTAAACCCCGTCCAAATTTTCACAAACAATTTTAAAATTATGAGGCATATCATTAGAAAAGGAAGTAATTACATCAGAGGTCTGTTTGGGATCAGAGTTAGAGGCTAATTGTTGTAAACCTTTTTCCACTTTTGAGCTAGTGATATTATCTGGTCCCAGTCTTTCTTTCACTTTGGCTTGGGATGAGAAGAGGATCTCTTCTTTCCTGATCCTTTGCCTTTCAGTTGGGCTAATTGATCCCACGGATTCCACTTTTCTACGTAGGATTCTACCTCTTTCCTTGGAATCAGTTTCTGAAGAGCTATCTGGGTGGCTTTTTCCTGGGAGATTATCTTTTTCATGGATACCATGTCCTCCTTGGCTTGGGCTTCTTTGAATTCTTCCCAATATTTCACGTGTTCTTTGACTAGGTCTTTGATCCTGGACTCCTTTGCCAGATTCTGCTGGGGTGGCTGCAGGGAATCTTCTTGTAAAGTAGGGTTGCTTGATTCTGCTACTTTCTCCGGCTCTAGGTTGGGAGAGGGCAGAAGTGGTTGGTGCTGCTCCTTGCTCATCAACATTTGGTTCACGGGTTCTAATCCCTTTATTGTTGTCCTTATTGTTGTTCTCGCGGTTACTGAGAGCTGTTGGCAAAGATCCATAGGAGGGAATTCTTCCTGAGGCTCTCGTGTTACATCTGATCATTTTCAGAATAATATGTTTATAAGTGTTTTTACAGAAAAAATCCGTAAAAATAAGTTTTGTTTCAAAACTCACTTAAATTGATATTCAAAGTTACTAAGACCTTATTGGGGTTGAATTGATCTCTAGTAGGTAATCATAAGGGGTCTTGGTGGGTTCCAATGAGGTCTTCACCCGTCCAATCAATACTTTCAGGGCGTCCGGAGAGGTCTGGGACTTCCTGATCTAATAGATCTCCTTCAGTGGCGTTGGTTTCTGGTACAGGAGGGTTCACTGGTAAAAAAAAGGTGTATTTTATTGGTTTAATAAAATATATTAATATTATTTTTTTAAAAAATAAATGGAGATGCAAGTTGTGTACTTACTTTTATATTTCAAAAAGTAATTTATGCGGTATTTTTTCCAAGCTTTATGTTTTCTTAATAGAGCCTGAAAGTTGATACGCCTTTCAAGATCTTCTTGTTCAAGGAGTTTATCTAGGTGTTTGCGTGCAGAAGAAATATTAAGTTGCTCAGCTGGAGTTAAATCTTTCCAACCAGTAGGTTTATAATTTTTAATATATTCTTCTTTTCTTATCTTTCAAAGATTTAAATAATAGATTATTAATTCTGCATTGGTTTTTAAATCCACTGAAAAAGAATTTAATGATAAATCATGGTTATAAAGTCAGATAAATTTATCTTTGATTTTATTTTTTTGTGAAATGTCTGGTCCAAGGTATTAAATATAATAAAATGGAATATTTCCCGGCCAGACCCCCAATTGTCAGCCTCCTGGATGCCAAGACCCTTGCTATCCTTTAGCTACCAGAGGTGATATTTTAAATAATAAATATATTATTTAATAATTGCAGCAAAAATCCATAGAATACTTGCATTAAGCTTATTGCAAGGTTAAATGTTTTGGTTATTGTTTATTTTTTCAAATAAAAATTGATTATTGAATATTTATAGAGGGGCCACAATTATATTGGGGATCTTTAACACCTCTCTTCAGGGATTTCAGTATGAAAACACGTAGTCCTGGTTACTTTGGGTTCTTTAGTTTAAAGATTATTATACCCAAAGATAATATGTATATAAAATACACAATGGAGTGGTAGGGCCTTGTAGCCAAGCTACCACGACAGATAAAGGATAATAAGACTCACTGGTATATTATTAAATCCTTTGGGTATCTGTTTGGGACGTGTACTGATGGGTTAAACCTGTATACTGGGGTTATAAGGTTGTTCAGCAGTTTTAATTGATAAAAAGAGGTTTGAAGACGGATATTACTGATCATACATTGCCATAAATCACTTACTTATCTCTTATAAGTATTTTATTACCTTGGCACGGCGTCTGGATATGAATATTACTGGGTCTCTGCCCAACAACATCCTCAAAAGAGCTCTGTATTTATAGTTTTTGGGGTCCAACTATGGTCCTTCTGAGGGTTGTAGGTGCTCAAAGGGACGGACACTAAGGCTAGCAGGGTAACCAGGGGTAGCCTGTCATGTGCCCTTGGTGCTATAGCCCGGGTAGCATCTAATTCCTTAGGGTATGGGAATTATTCTACCTTATAATGGACATTAGGACGGGTGAATAACACTAATCTGTCCTATTTATGTATTATTTAATTATTTATCCTTAGTATATGTTCCCTGTAATATAATAATTATATTATTAGACATCTCTACGGACATTTTGATGTCAGGTAATTTCTCATTATGTATCATATAACTGGAGTAAAAGGTCATAATATTGTTTTTACTCTTTATCTGCAAGTTCCAGTTGATTTGTTAAGATAATTACTTAAAAATATAAGTCATGAGAATTCATGTAATATTATTACATCATTATTTTCCTTAGTATGTCACGAAGATGTTTATGTATAGTAATTCTCATAAAATTATATTAAAGTATTTTAGTATATTTTTTTGAAGCTGTCATTGTCTTATTTTCGACATTCTTGATTCTTTGCATTATATTAAATAAAAAAATACGTGTAAAGATTATTTAGGTATTTTTATATAATATTATGTATATTTAGACAGTCTACTATCCACGGGAACCTTTATTACATATGTAACAAGTTCCCGTGTATGTTGTAGCCTGTTTACGCAGTACCCAGGCCACCTGTCACTATGTCAGCCCGTAGTCCCACAGCTGCGTACTTGTCAGAGGCCCGGGGCTGGGTACACGACCCTGACTGGTTGACACGGCTGTATCTCAGCTGCGCGCGGGTGCTGTGGCTGCCGCGGCTGTGTGCGGGAATCGTGACAAAACACATTTCCGCCCGTAACTCCTAAAATATACACAACACCTCAATTCTGACTGAATTTTAGGTGTGAAACCTATACGTGACAATGTGTGTGAAATATTTAATTGGCCAAAAAGCTCAATACTGGAGCCGTAGTATTTTTGTTCTTTTTTCCTTAATTATTTAAAAATATAAGGAGTTGGATTTCAAGGGTGGGGTCAGTGAGTGACCCTACCTAATTTTGGATTTAGAATCCATTTCTGTAATAATATTTATGGTTTTCATAATCTTTCTTAGTTTAGGTGTATCATTATTATTTTTATGTTATTTTAGTTACTTTTGCAGCTTGCTCTGCAATAGTAGCAAGCTGAAACAGGGTGAACAGTTGTTGCTCAAACGTGTCCCAGTTGTTGAGAATACAAGTGGGACTGTCTTTGGACAAAAGTTCAAGGTACGGTTCGAACCACTGCAAGGCTCTACCTCCTAAGAAGGACAAAGCATACATAAATTTATGTCTATCGGAAGGGAAATTGTTGGAGTCATTTGAAAAGATGATTTTACAAGACTGTAGGTAGGATCTAAGCTTATGAGGGTGTTCTCCCGTAAAGTGATCAGGTTTTTTCATGCCCGGAGTTGGAAAACTAGGAGTACTTGTACTAGATTGCTGGGCACCATGAGTGAGGGCCTGGATCAATGTCAAAAGCAGGGTTGGAGCATCGGGCTCGCGAGCAGTAGTGCAAACCCCTGGTCTACCACAAGTCAAGGTTTCATCGGAAGAATGGTTTGAGTCTGCAAATTCCGCAAGAGGGTCTGTTGGAGCATCCTGTGGAGGAGCCCAAGGATCATCAAGGGGTTCAATAGATGGCAATTTAGAAGGAGGAACTGGATCTAAGGGTTGTTGGGCCCAAGGAGCGCTGGTTCTCCCTACCCAATGGATCTCATCATTGTAAGGGGCAAGGGAAGCATTCCCGGTTGAGCGAGTACGTGAAATCAAAAAGAAGAAGTCTACTATAGGTTGGCAGGCTACAATAGATAAGTTGAGGTATTTAATTTACTGTCACACAACCATCCCACGTACTATAGGGCAATTCTTAGATTATTGTGAGCGCGAAGGAATGCCAAGTGCGAGGGCAAGTGCAAATAGCAAGGCCCAGTTGCAAAGTGCGAACTTGGTTATGCCACTCAACAAACGGCGAGATGAATGGAATGTGTTCCAAAGAAGGAAACTCAACCTGAGTCCAATGTGATAACTAGGTTGTAGAAAAATGCGAGAACGTATGAAATTAACTAACTGAGGAGACAATCATCATGCAAGGGGATAGCCCTTATAAGGTAATCCAAAGTGACTAGATACAACCTGGTGATGAGCTAACTACAGTTGAAGCGGTGAGGCAATGAATGACAGGAACGGGATAGTAAATGAAGCAGTGGTATAGATCCGAGGTCATAGAATAAGTGCAAGACAATAGAATCTGAGTGTACAATTATATGACAAATTGTCACAGGAGCAAGTGACGTTGAAGGTAATGCAAATGAGAGGTAATAGTGTATGCAGGGTAGGGACTAGTCCAATTGCAAACTATACAGTAGTGATGGCTTAGTTAGACGTAGATGCAAACTAACAAACAATGCATGACCAAAGATTGAAGTCCAAGGCTGTTGATTGGCCAGGGAAGGAGATTGGATCTCATAATGGATGGCCAACCGTTATGGAGTTTACCGCAAATTTTGCAAGTATATACTGAGTTGGTCGCCAAGATTGGAAGGTCAGCGCGAGCCAGAGGAAATAGCGGATTGCACCATTGATTTTGTGCTTTTATTTGTGTCACGCTTTTAGACTGAGGTAGATGGTACTGAGGAGAGGACATGTCAAAGTGGTGAAGACAATAATCCTTAAGTGCGAAGCGTGAAACCTAGTCACAAATCTGGCTTCACTCCCTGGACAAATTGGTTGACAACATCTACCACATGCTCATTGCATTTGCTCCCCTGCGGACAAAAATTTGATTAGAGGGGCCCTCCACAGCAGTGGCACCACAGCAGGCCAAGTTCAACACCATCATGGTCACCATCACATCCCAAACCTACTACCACATTCTTGTGGCCTACCTTGTAGCGGGAGTATGTGGCCTCTTGCTGATACCGTCAGACATTAGGAAATTTCCCCTGGTTCAATCCCTCCAGCTCCTTAGCCTTTTCTTCAAATCCAACAAGCTAGAGCCCAAGGACATCAAGGAAAAAGTATGGAAGCAGAAAAATGCTTACATAGTGCAGCTTATCCAAGACTGCTTTTTCAGCCCTGAATTTCGGCCAGGAACACGGGTATCCTGCATGGACTTGGCAAAATGTCTTGTCCTTGATTTCAGTGATCATTGGCTTTCCCAAAACCCTTCAACTGATAATCCTGTATTTATTTTACCTTGCAAATCTAATGTTTCTATTTCAGCTATCCCAAATTTATCAGTATCTTAGTGTACTAGCTTTTCTTTCTCCATTGCTTTTAATCATCATGCTTATAAATCAATTCATGTATGCCTTATGCAACTTAATTCTTGATAAATGAGTTCATAAAGTGACATTGCGGTGAGCTGATTTCCGTGAGAATCTGTGAAAGTGAGAGACTCAAAGTCCATGCACACTTTTCATTCATCTGAACCATTGGCCAGATGCATTGTGATATCTCTATGGATGGTGACCATTTTTTTAGTCCACTGTAAGCATCTGGTAATGTGAGGCATGCAAAGTTAATTCATAGAGCTCTCACTTTCCCAATGGGCCAGATTCATTGTGATAGCTCTATGGATAGCAACCATTTTTGTAATCCAAAAAATTGGCTCAAAAACCTGTGATTAAACTTGGGAAAAAATTGATTAAACCCAAAAAAATTGTTTCCCAGTCCAAGCATTCTTAAAAACACAATACTTGTTTCATCCAGGTATGTGTTTTCCCGCATTCACAAGATTGAATGGAATGTCTTAAACTCATGCATCACTTACAGAAACATAAACACTGAAACTTTTATATCAACTTTTATTGCATTAAGAAATATAAGAATAGAAAGGCTCTCAAGATACAGGAAGAAAAAAAAGACCACCCAAGTGTCAACTATTGTTGGCCCAATCCACTTGCCTTGGGGGTATGAGCTGGAAATATTCCAATTGTGGTAAAAGGCTTCTTCTTGATTTTTTCTGATAGTAAGGTGATTGCTGCAACAATTTTTGAGTTGTCACAAGGAGCCACAAGTTTGAGGTCAATTTCTGAAAGGGCTTGCAGTGCTGCAGGGTGATAAGCATCAATTGGAAGTTTTTTTGGGCATTTGAGGAGGGTGAATTCTTTGGGTTTCACCTTGCCTGACACACAATCAAGTAGTGAATGCAACTGCTTGATTTCTTGGTGCTTCATAGCAACTTGTAATGCTATTTCATCTAGGAGTCAAGTTAGATCATTTAGTTCACAGCTTCTCCAGGGGGTTTCAATGGTTTTGCAAGTGCCATCTTTATCCTCCTCCCAATCAGAAACAACATCCACACAGTCAAATATTGCAATGACTTCTGCTTCTTCTTTGGGAAGGTATTTGTGCGCTGTGTGAAAACGCTTTTCACTTATCTGTAACGCAAACCAACACACACCATCAGCATCCATTCTTTGAGTACAAACCCCCAGGACTCATGCTCTAACCTTCTTTTTGGCTTGCTGGATGGATGCGCATTGGGCCTTGGTAATTTTATTTTCTTACAACTTTGACCCTAATAGTTCCGCTTGCCGTATTTCTTTTCCCTGCCCCAGGACCCATCTCTCCAATAATGCGCTCATGTTCTCCATTCCATCCCACACCATACCAGGTTGCGCTTTTTTCCAGTTTGATTAATGCTGGACTATGATGGCACCTATTGCCGCATTCCAGCCCAACGATACAAAGGACCTTGCATGCCACTCAAACGTAATCCTTGAGAAACCTGCCTTTTGCACATCTCTCTCACATGTTACCTTAGCACTCCATGGGAAATTGTTGGTTGATGGCACATTGGGTGCTGGGTGGAATTGTGGGGGTACAATGTTGTTTCTGAGTCTAGCCACTTCTTCATTGTATTGCAGCTGCCCATCCGCCTGATTTGCCTTTCCATGTTCTGTCCGGACAGACTCCAGATGTGCCATGACCCGCTGTGCCCTCATAGGAGCCCACTGTTCCCATTTCAGTATTTCTTCAGGAGAGGGAGGTGAGGGGAAGTTCATTACATTTTCTGGCATGCCCATCAAAAAGCGGACCCATTGCCGTAAAGAACGTGAGATTGTACTAGATTGACTGGGAAGGGGGGTTTTGGTGACCATCTGGCGCACTTGTCTCAATTTGCGTTCTAAAGTCTCCTTGTCAAGTTTTTGCTTTTCAGAACGGTTGGTCAGTCCAATCCTAGATTGAGCAGTGAAATCATTCATGTCCACTAAACCCATCACAATCAGCATCTCTGTGTTAATGAAATTAGTGGACTTCCCAGTTCAATCATACTTCTCACCTGATTCTGGTATATTATTCACATCTGGGGGAACCCCCCTGAGTAAGTCATCCAGGAGTCCCTCATGATATTGCAAACCAGAGGACACTGTCTCTTGCACACCAGAGGATATTGTCTCTTCAGCAAGCATTGGAGTGTCTTGACCAGCTGCAGCAGGTTGGGAGGTATGGGCACTTTGGTCTGGCATGATAAATAATTAATAATCAAGGTTTGGCTAGGGGAGTAATGTAATACTATAGCACTAGTCCGTAATGCCCCAAATTTGAGGAGGAGGACCCTATGGCTGGTGTGAGAGGCAAGGCAACATGCAGCTTATGTTTAAGTTTCAGATCCAATGCCTGGGACTGAATTGATTTTGTAAATGGTTGAAGTCAGGATTTTCCAAACCTTGAAAAACCAATATTGTTATAGAGATAGATGGTGAGTGTGTGAGATAGTATTGTTTAACTGTGAGAGAGTATGAACAGATAACTTGATGGTTAGACCAGGTGATTGTTATGGGGGAAAGAACAGATGTAGGATGATGATCAATGTGAGATAAGAGGATTTCTTATTTATATTCCTACCCTCCTCCTTCATCATTCCCCAATTGTAAACATTTGACAACTGAGGATTTGTCTTTCCAATTCATTGGAAACTAATACAATTCATGATGACAATTTTAATATCCAAGATTCTGTTGTTACAAATATTACGTCTACCAACCTCACATCTAATCTCCATTTCATCATCCCTTAGGCCCCGTTCTTGTCCACACAAAGTGTCATATGGTTGGTGTTTGGTGTCCACTTGTCCATGTTTCCTCAAATGATGCTTGTTGATACTTGCTAAGGTTTCAAGTCACCCATAGGCCAAACACCATGGGTAATTTCATGTTGAAATCCATCCCTGCACATTCCACAATCAGTTTTGACCTTGTCCTCATATCAGCTAAAATGGCAACTCACTACTCGTGCCAGGGAAACCAAAGTCATTGTCTTGCCTGGATAACCAAATGTCCCCCCAACATTGTCCAAAACAGCCACATGCCCCACTATCTCCTTTCCTGTCATCACCACAGTCTCCCTTAGATCTTTTGAGACCACTCACACATTCAAGTTGGGGTGGGCTGTGTATGGATCTTTGGCATCTTCTGCATGTGCATCTTGAAATAACTGAATCACAAACCAAATATCCCCACCTTCTGATTGCACAAAGAGCTTGCTGATTTGACCAAATGAACATATTTCATCCCGCATGATCTCCACATAGGAATTGGAGTGATTTTTACCTTGATCCAGCCGTTTCACTGTAAATATTTTATGATGTATCAAGGTACTGTTGATTTTGTGCACATTGTAATTGAGAGACACATCCTGTTGCAGACCCAATCTTCCAACCTCTTTTATCCATGAGCAATGGATTTCTGGGTCTAATGGGGTGAGGCTGAAGTGGGGATTTGAGTTTTCTTGTCCCTTGTTAATTACCTTGGACTCAATCAATAAACTTGAATATTGACTCCTTGATATACATGTCTTCATGATTGTACCATGTATATCACCTGTAATAAATTCATTTATTATTTGCTTTGTTTGCCCAGTAAAAAGGACAGTGTACAGCATTATTATTAGTGAGCTCACCTGTGCAATTGTTCTTTGGTATCCTTCCCAAGATACCATTCAACCTTTCATGGGCCCAGGCTGCCATGGCCATTGGTGGACCAAACCTTTTGATCACTTCTGGGTAATTCTGAGTAATGTGCACGTTGGGTTTACTCCTTTGTTGTGGCCATCCAGTCCTTAGTGTTTGACGGTATTCCAGCATTAGCCGTTCAACCTCCATGATATCTTGGTTTGAAATATGATGCTTCATTAACATTGTGGTTATGTAAATGAGAAGCACTGTTGAGTCCTTCAAGATTTTTATTGAGCCAATGTGATCAATACCAGGTCTATGCTTACCACTCCACAAAGGAATCATAGCAAGGGGATAGTAAACCATCCAGAGTGTCAGCCACTCTGCGGCCTTGAGGGATCCTGCACCATGAAATCCAACATTCTTTGGTACCCTTGTCATCCATGATGGCACCTTTGTGTCCTGAATCACCTGTTGGATGCGCCTCAAATTGTGAAGCATTAATTGAGGCCCTTGGATGGATGATTCCACTTGAGCTGCTTTCCCTCTGTCATAATCCTTGTTCACTGGACTGCTTCCCTCACCCCCCATAAGCTTCAGAGTACTTGTGTGGCTTCCTTGACTGGCCATACTTTTTGAACTTCCCAAGCTCCCAATAATTCTACTTCTTAAAGAATACGAGTGAGTACTAGTATATTCAGGAGATGGTTGAGATTTCTTGCTTTGCTGTGAGGCTGATGATGATTTCCCAGCCTGTGAAGATCTCAATTCATATTGTCTGGATTGACTTGTTGAGCTTTCTTCCATTATTTGTGTAAGTGCTCTCAGATTGCTGGCATTAAGCCGTCTCTTGGGACTTCTCTGGTTGTGATCACCCTCCTCTGATTTATCTTGAGGAGACTTCCTTCTCTTCCCCTTTCCAATGATGCTTTCCAATCCAGTTTTCTCTCCTCTGTTCTTCTCTTGGATTTTTCCTTCCCCAATTCTTCTCCAGCTAGAGCAATGTTAAGATAACTCATGCTATGATCCTTGAGATTTCCCAAAATCCACCCATGCATGAGCTCTATTACTGAATATTCTATTGGGCGCCAATATGGAAGCCTGTTCAAACAGCTTTCTCTGACCCCCTTCTCCTTGGCAATTTGATCTTGCTCCCATGATGTCTGACATTCCTCCCACTTCTTGGCACTCTTCATGTGCTCGGCATTTCTCCTTGGCTGGAACTCCATGACATTTGGATCATTGATATTGTCCTTTGTAATTTGACAATATGAGAAGAACATGGTTGAAGAATGACCAGAGAATCCTGCCACCTTGCACATAGCTGGAAAATCCCCAATCAATGGGAACAGTGCAACAAATATCTCCCTACCTTGAGGAAACTGGCTGGTTTCAGAAAACCATACTCCTTCCCAGAGGTCTTTGATTTCATCAACCAATGGATCTAGAATGTGGTTTATTTCTTCCACTTTGGGTTCCTTGGGCCCAGGGATAATACCAAAAAGGAAAACATTCTCTATCTTGTAACCTTCCGCTAGTGGAATGTTGAGACAGATCAAGATCACTGCTCCCACTGAGATTGATTTGTGCCAAACCTTATTTCCAAATGGGTTGAACCAATCCACATAGAGACTGAAGACAAGGTGCCCTGGTTGTTGGGTAAATTTCCTCTTCTTGTCTGCGCCTCCAACAAAGTTGCGCCAAACTGAGCCATCTCAAACATTGCTCATCACATTTGAATTGAGCTTTTTATGATGAAGGTTGCTTTCAATGAGCTTTTCAAAATCTGCAAACCATAATTTTCTACCAAGCCAGGCCTTCACGCTTTGATAATGAAATTTTTGAGCTGTTTTGATGGGGCTGCTATTTTTCCCACTGGTCTTCATCAGAAATTCTGTTTCACAGTACATGCCCTGCTCATTACCAGTTTGGCGCACAAATATTTTGCTAGTGGAATAGAACTTGGAAGTACATTTCTTGACAATTGATGCTTGGTTGTTGGATTTGTCTGGGATTGGATACAGCTTGAAGCATTCTTGACAGCATATCCTTGTTTCCAGGTTGGACTCAAAACCTATTCTTTGAATTAGAGTGACTTTGCTTTGAGGTATTGCCTTCATGATGTTATTTGAATCAAAATTGAATTCCCTCTCCAGATTCTTAATCTTCTCCCGCTCTGTCCTCAAGAAATCTGTGATTGCCAAGTCACTAAGTTGATGGACAAGGCACATTTTTGCAGCTTGGAGAAGCACAAGCAGACTGTGCCTTGGGACTAGATGAAAAGACTTATACTTGAGGTGTTGGGAATTGA
This sequence comes from Puccinia polysora, assembly GCA_025617555.3. Classification (NCBI taxonomy): domain Eukaryota; kingdom Fungi; phylum Basidiomycota; class Pucciniomycetes; order Pucciniales; family Pucciniaceae; genus Puccinia; species Puccinia polysora. The sequence goes on along the minus strand of CM062612.1, from coordinate 55,752,245 downwards.
AACAGTGCCCTCCCCGGTGTGGAAAGAATAAAGTTTATCCCCCTATAATTGTCCCAAGGTTCAGAAGTTAATGGTTCCCTGCGTTTGAAAGGAGATGAGGATGTCCAAAGTCGCACTTAAATGAGAAATAGAATAAGGAGATGAGAGATAAAGAAAAGTAGAGAGAGAGAAATTGCCAATCCTTCAATCCCCAGAACTTTCCACCTGGATGTGTATCCGGTATGAGTTCCTTTAATCTCCTGGTGAGATGAGTGATTCAATCTGATGATGATATTCTTCCTCCTCTTCAATGCTCTGATCCTCCCCCCCCCTCTCCGACCCAGAGTTGAGAGTGAGGATAAGTCCTCCCTCTCAACCCTAACCTAAGTACACGCACAAATAAAAGTATGACAACAAAACAGAAAACAATCCCAAAACAGAAACCCTAGCCTCCTCTCCCCACCTCCTCCGTACCAAACTCCCCCCGCCGTCCGTACGCCGTTCCTTTCATCCGGTTTGTCCTTCTCATGACGCGGTCCTCGCACCGCACCCTACTCGGAGCCCCCCGCGCCTGTCCATATCCGTTCGTCCGCGCCCGTCGTGGGTGTTTGGTAATATCCAGCATGACCCGCGCGCTTCATCTGTTCCTTCATAGCCCGTGGATTTCTCCGCCCCTACGTATCCAAACCGGCGCGCCCGCAAACCTAGTTGATGGCACTTCCTTCCGAATCCAATCTCCGGGGCAGATCGCCGCCCTTGCCGCATCCAATGCTGAGCCCAACCCGTCCACCAGGTGCGGAGCCAAACAGCGGCTGCTGCTGATCCAGCAAATTCTGCTGCTGAGCACGCCGCATACCCTAATGCTGAGCCCGCTTGCCCCCAATGCTGAGCGCGCAGCCGCGACGCAGTTCCCAATCCATGTCTATAAATTGACACCACACCGGTGAAGTGGAATCTGAATCTGCTCTTTGCTTTCATTCCTTGCTGGATTGTTGGAAACCTGAAAATCATTATAGCAGGCAAATCAGAAGATCAGCACATGAATGTACAGTGTTAACTATTTTCCCATCCCTCCTCTCCACTTACATGACTGCTCCCTTTTAATGGCAATATATCTGTTGTGACTTGCAGGGCCTGATTGAGTCTGCTTATAGTCGCCTGATGTTTCTTGAAGGCAGAGGAAGAAAAAGCCATTCCTATCTTTTTGTTTCCATCTTCATCTTCATATGTGACCTTTCCACATTTGAATTCCAGAAATTGGCATATCTTTCATTTGGCTGTCTTCATATCAATTGATGGATGAATGGATGGGTGGATGGATGGATGGATGGATGGATGGATGGATGGATGGATGGATGGATGTGTGGATGGATGGATGGATGGATGGATGGATGGATGGATGGATGTATTCATCAAATGATGGAGGGATTCATCAATTGGGTGCTAGGTGCACTACCCACCCACATCTTATACACTACCTGGTATGCATATATGCATTTAGGAGTGACTCACCATCAATGGTCACCATCCATTACCTTAGCCTCATGGTTATTTTCCATTAGCTTAGGCTGAGCTTGCCCCAATGGTTTGTGACCATGAGCTTGCCCCAATGGTTGGTGACCATGAGCTTGCCCCAATTGTTGCTGACCATTAGATTGTGCCAATGGTTTCCAACATGGTCACTGACTATTAGCTTGCACCAATGGTCGCCGACCATTAGCTTGCGCCAATGGTTGCAGACCATTAGCTTTCCCCAATGGTTGCCAACCATTAGCTTTCCCCAATGGTTGCCAACCATTAGCTTGCCCCAATGGTTGCTGACCATGAGCCTTCTGCAATGGTGGCTGTCCATTGGCAAAATTCCACCTTTTTTAACATTCAAGTCATCATTCCCCTGTGCTTTGCAATTATTGAATGCTGACCATTCTTTCCTACTTTTATAATCATGCAGTGCAAACAAAAAACAACCCATCATGGTACAATACCTCTTGAATGGAGCCCCATCAAAAAACCCCCGACTCTTCAATCAAGCTGTTTCCAGCAGTGTCCCTGGCTCCAACTCTTACTTCTCTTGATGTCTGTCATCCTACTGTAGAGTTGTGATGAATATCACCAAGTCAACAGATACTTGCTGGCAACAAATCCCCAATTCCCTACAACAATCCCAGGTTCAATCACTGCCATCATCTTGCATTCATCAACAGATTTGCTCCACTACCTCTCTAGTCCCCTCCAAGTCTTCATGTCTACTACATGGCATATAAACCCTAGAAAGAGAGGTTTTTCTTCAAAACCTTGCACAAATCAACTTTCCTTGCTGTGGTTTCAATTGGTCTGAGCCTTGGGAATCGCATTGGAACCAGTTTTTTATGGGACTCATCATTAAACATTGGAACCATTCCCATGTACATGGTGCATTTCAAAACTACCCATTCAACTCAGTGCATAACACCAAATTCAACCTTACCATTGTCCTCAAGAGGTGGTTCATGGGCAGGAGATCCAATATTAAGTCTGGACAATATCTTTCAGAAGCCCATGCAGCAAAACAAAATCAGACAAGAAAATCCAGATGGCGCAAACAAGTAAGCAATTACTCCCTATCATCCCATGGTATTCTTTACCCCATTTTTTTCACATAGTTTTTCCTCTCTGCATACAGCTCTCAAATCAACAAACAGAGATCTTGGAATCACTTGGATTACCAGAAAATAATTCCATTATGTTCAGTGAAACACAATGTTTCTCTGACACTGAGGTCTCCAATGAAAAGGTCTTCCAGAAGGTCCAGTGCCAATGGCTATCTCAAGGTTTCTCTGCCCTTGGTCACCAAATAGATAAAACATTTGACAACATGAAAGCTGAGAGACTTGGTAGACGGTACAAATGTGGTCATTCAATTTGGATGATGAGGAAACCCTCCAACCTCCAAGAAAACCTCACAAAGGTTACAACAAGACTCCCCAGCAACTGTTATCATCCTGATTTGATTTATTCCCTTTCTCCAGAGGGCAAACAGCTTTTGGATATGCAGCCTCCAATTGACCTTGCCTTCATAATGTCTAAACTCATACCTTAAATTATTTGTAGATCTAAATTCATGTTTCAATATTGATTCTTGTGATAGTAGAATGTTCAACTCTCACTACTTTAATCCATAGACTCTTGCAAGGATATCCTACTTGAAATATTTTTTTTCATCAGACATACCTGTGTTGTAAAATCACATAAATATCATTAAATCTTGGTCATGTCCAAAGTGTTTTAATTATCCTCCCCTGCATCAAAATACACTCTAAATTGTGAAATTATTATCAAAATAACTGTACCAATACCATTGACATAAAAGCTCTTTCATGCAATGATTTGATGAGGTACATACCTTTGACATATAAAACTGCTTTTGGAAACCATGCACATGTATGTGTACACCATGGGGCCAATTTTGGCCTTTGAGGACTGCGGAGCCAACAACAAGGGTTGATTCAATGGTGCGCCTATTGACCACCTGACATTTTGACAACCGGGTTGGCCAACGGTTGACCAACCCATGCGTCAATCCACCAGTCGCCTGGTCAGTGACGGGTGGTCAGAGTTGTTGTAACAGAAATTTGCCCCTGCGGTTGAATCACCAGCAGGGGCGGCTGTCAGTGACTTGCTGTTGGGGTTGAGACGACATCACCTCACCCCTGGGGTTGATTCACCAGCTGGAAGCACAGGGTGGATCCATGTGACGTCATGGTTTCTGACCCATGACATCAGCTGTTTACCGGTTGACTATTGATTGGCTCAGATGATGATCATCATCATTGCTCTCACTCACTCCACCTCTCTTGATCCATCCCACCACGGTGGACTGCTACTACTAATTCCCTCTCACTAGACCAACCAAGACCTGACCATCCTATCCCCTCCTTCCCTCCTTATCCATCCATCCATCCATCCATCCAACACCCCCCTCTCTCTCTCCTTTGAATCTCCCTCTCACGGGTACCAGTCTCTTCTTGGGTACCACTCAATCACTTGCCAACAATGGTGGCCCCCTTGGTCTCCTGATGCAATTCTTGGTCATGGGAACTGGTTGAGAAATTCATTCCCTACCTACTCCCCCTCTCTTCTTCCCTTCTCTGATCCACTTACACCACTCAATCATCACTCAGATTACTACCACCAGTTGTTTTGAATGTCATGGCCTCACTGGGTGAAATGATTTGAGTACTTTTCCTCTGGCCCTCCCTTTCCCTTTGCTTGACTCCTCTGATCTCCTTGTCTCCTCTCTCTGCTACCCAGTCTCTCATTTTCCCATTGCAGGTGTTCATGTCACCCTCATCATCCATCCACAACACATTTCTTTTGTCTCCCTGCCATTATCAACAAATCAATCAATTCACACCTTCAATCTCATGCCTCTTCACACCCATTGAAAGCTGTGAAAAACCTTGATTTGATTCAACAAATTTATTACAATCAACAGTACTGGGGAGCTTGAGGGTATCAATATTAAACACCAATTGTTTTACAATCCCCATCCCATGAGAAAACCTGACAAAAGTTTCTTTTTTTTAATTTTTGTAAATTTCTTTCTATTTCATTGTAAAAATACAACTTTAAAATTTTCTCACAAAAAACAAAAAAATCATGTAATAATATTTATGACAGATTAAAACATTAGCAATTGAAATAAAATAAATATAAATGATTTATTTGATCTGGCAAGCCCCCTGTACCAACAATGGAAACAAAAAAAAAAGGTCAAATAATTGTTGAGAATGACAATGATTCAACCCACAAAAAACCTTTTGACCCTTGAGTCAAATTGCTGTCAGATCAACCTTGACAGCAATTTGACAAGGGCCCAACCGTGTGGAGGTGGAATTGGCGTCAAGCTGTTAGCAAGCCCTTGACCATGCTCAATGTTTTGGAACACCAAAGTTATTTCAACGGGCGCACCACTAAGGGAGTGCTCTAGAATTAGCCCAAGCTGGGGGCTCAACAGCAAGTTGGCCCCGTGGTGTATGTGTATGGTCTGTAAAGCATTTTTGGGTGCTGAGCCAAGTTTTTCCAAAATTTGCTAAAGCCCATGTGGCACTTAGCAAAGTCATCTTGGCACCTGGCAAAGCCTTCTTGGTGCCTTGCCAATTTCCACTTGGCGCCTGGCCAAATTGGTCTGTTTCCTGGCCAATTTTATCTTGGTGCAGATCAAAGCTGGTTGCATTGACCCACCAATCACATGATCATACTTGAAAAAAAAAAAGGCTTGAAGTTGGGGGGATGGAGGCTGGTCAATTTTGGTACAACCAGCATTGATTGGCATCAAGGGGAGCTTGATTAGGTGCCAAGTTTTAATCCCTGCAAGCCCAACCTAATCAAGCTCCCTGGGCGCCAATCCAAGTCCCGCTAGGCACATGCCAAGTCAAACCTGGACAGGCGCCCAGATGCGCTTTACACACCATATGTGTATATGGCCATGGGAGAGGCCTAAAACAACATTTTTCATCAAGAATATAAAACTTTGGGTTGCAATATACACCCCCATTTGCAAATTGATGATGTATAAAGCCCATCTGGGGGCCTGGCAAAGTTCCAGGTTTTGTTTGTAAAGTGTGTGTGGTGCCCAAAAACGCTAGCTTGGCACCCAGACAAGTGATCTTGGTGCCCTTTCAAGTGCCAGTTGGTGCATCCCCAAATTGGCTTGGTGCCTTGCCAAGTTGGTTTGGGTGTCAATCAAAGCTGGTTGCACAACCAATTCTCAACTGTATTTTTTCTCTTTTTTTGACTCAAAAAGTTATTTTTTTTTAGTTTTTACTTTAAATATCTGTGCATAAATTAATAAAATGAATTTAAACAAGGTTTAAAAAAAACTTACCTTGTTGAATATGCTTTGTAAAACAGTCCCATGACTTTTTTCTACCCACTGCACTTTTCCCCCACATCATCCGATTTGGCCCTCAAGCAGGAGAAGATAAAAAAACATGAGAAAAAAACAATAAAATATAAATATATAAATTTCAGAGCACACCATAACAGGATGAGTTTCCCAGCAGATACCACTCATTTAATTTTCCCCCACATCATCCAATGAGTACCTCTTGCAGAAAAAGATAAAAAAACCATGAGAAAAAATACAAATAAAATAAAAATAAATAATCAAAAATAAATTTGAAAGAAATATCCAAATTCTGTAATCCAATTCAACTTGTGAGCTCAATTCTCAAAGGCACAAATAATGCTTATATCTATTTGGTCATATTATGAACTAAAATGTGGTTACTGATCACTAGGGTGTTATTTAAAACTATGTTCCTGCAAGAGAATTTTTATCCCCCTGGTTCAACAGGCAGTAGAATGATTACTGCAACCAGGTGGTTGAAAAATTGAATTCTTCACTCCAACAGTGTGTTGGAGTTGGTGGCTCACTCCTCAGTTCATTTTCCCAATCCAGCAATTACATAGTTATGTAATTGGAGGTAGCATTTCTGATGATTTGGAGGTTGAATGGGTTTTCCACTTGCCCCTAGAACTTGGTGGAGCAATGTGGGTCAACCTCCACTCATGGATGCTGTCCAGGACCAGAGGAGATTGAAGGTGTAGTAGGCTAAAGATATGTGGATGTAGAGTTTAGTGTGATGTGACAACCTCTGTCAATGACAGAGGGGGGAGGTGAGATCAAATGAAGATACAACAGAGATACTTCTTGATATATAGCTTGGATACAGGTGAGATACAACTTGCCACCTGCATAGGGGTGGCGCCCTATTTTTTGTGGTGTGTGTTTCTCCAACCTGGCCACCAAGCTTTTTTCTTAATTCTGTCTGTTATTCTTTCTTTAGAAAGATGTCCTGCACAGATGTTGTCATGGAATTCATTCATCAATAATTCTACATCTTTGCTATTGGTTAACACCACAGAACAGCAGTGGGCGAATTTATGATACAACACAACATCCAAAAGCACCAACCTACCATCAAGTAGTTCTTATTTCCACTCTTTGTCTATTCCTTCAACAAATTCTTGCCTATTAGTCTTTGATTGTAGAATTTTTACTAGTAAAGAAGTATTCTTATTTTCAGAATAGGAGTCAAACACAGAATCCCAGAAGCTCTGTGCCAAATTGTTCATTGATATGGCCATGACAGGCAATGTATCCACAGTGTCCTCAGGGTCATAAGCAGGGTTATTCATGTCATTAGGTAGTGCCCAATGTGACAAACCATCTGCATTCTTATGTATCAATCCTTCTCTGTGAACTATTGTCATGGAGCCTCTCCATTCTTGGATGGAAATTTGCCACCTCAGCATGTGCCTGTTGCGTGTCTTCAAGTTCAGCAATGATTTAAGCGCTGTACATTCTGTAATAACTTCAAATTAACATCCATCTAAGTAATAATACAGCTTTTCCAAGGCCCATACCAAACACAGACACTCTAACTGAGAAGCACCATATCTTCTTTCACTATCTTTAAGTTGTCTGGATATAAAACAAATTGGTCCTTCAACTGGTTTTTCATCAACTATTTTTACTTGGTGCAATGAAGCTCCAAGTCCTTCCATACATGCATCTATGTACAGCTTGAAAATTTTCTTAGGGTCTGGATGAAATAGCAAAGTTGCACTTTTCAGTTTTGTCTTAAGTAATTTGTAGGCCGTTAACCATTCTTTAGTAATTTCAAATGCAACATTTTGGATGCATATTTTATAAAGAACCAAAGCTATCATCCCAAAATCCTAAATATGCAGTCTGTAATAACCTGCAAAACCTAAAAAACTTTGCATCTCCTTAATACTACTGGTTATAGGTTTTAGCAAGACAGCAGCTACCCTGGCCTGATCTATACCAAGTGATAAGCCACTTACAATATGACCTAGAGCTTTCAATTCATTAAATCCAAACAAGAACTTAGTCAAAGATATCTTCATATTTATCTTGATTACCTTTTCCAGTATTATAGACATTCTTAATTTGTGTTCATCCCATGCCTCCAAAAATATAATTATATCATCTATATAAACTATTAACCAGTTCTGCATCAATTCTTCACAAAATTCTGAATCAATCATCCTCTGAAAGTGGGATGGATCATTTTTAATACCAAAAGGCATTCTCAGGTATTCAAACACTCCCAAGTGGCGCACTATCCTCTGTAACTTCCTGCTCTCTGGGTTTACCACATTCTGATGAAAGCCTTTGAGAACATCCATACAATAAATGTACTTAGCTTGGTGCAATTTACTCAAGGATTCAACAATCTTTGGAATGGGAAATCTATCCGGGGTTGTGTAGGAATTTAATGCCCTGAAGTCCCCAACCATCCTTGATTTACCATTTTGCCAGGCTATAATAACAGGTGTGGTGGTATCTACATTCTCATTGGCACCTAATTTCTGGATTACATTCAATTTTAAAAATTTATCTATATGTCATTTTAATGCCTCTTTACTCCTAGGGCTAGCAGGGAATGGATGTTTTCTGAGAGCTGGGGGATTTGTTCTATCTATTGTCAAAGTGATTTTTACTTCATGTCCTCTTATAGAACCAAAAGGTTCATTTACCGTTGCAAAGGCTTTTTGATGGTCAAATAGCAGAGATACTAGGTCATTCCTTTGTTTCTCTGTCAAGGAGCTGTTAATTTTTTAATCTCTCATGAGCTCCTTTTCAAAACTTTCCTTTGAAATGTTACTGACATAATTTTCACCAGAGTTGCTGAAATGAAATTTGTGCTATTTCCAATAGTAAAGTATGAACAACTTTTCTCATGAAACAAACTGATGTGGTATCTTTTCATATAGTCACTGCCAATTATGAAATATTCTGTTTCAATATTTTCAATCACAATAAACTTTATTGCTAAAGCCAATTTCTTAAGGACCAATCTAACCTTCACCATCCCTGAGGGAAATAAAGTACCAGAACAGCTCTGCAGGTTTATCTTTGGTATCTTTATTAAGTGCTTCTCACACTGTGGACATAACTTTTCTCAGTACCTTTTTCCTACTAAAGATTTACAAGCACCAGAATCTAGAAGCACTTTACAAGATCTATCACGGAATGACATGTCTACTAAGTCATTTGATGAATTAACAGAGTTAATGCAACCTATAATCCAGTTATTATCTTCTGCCTCACTATGGTCATTGTAGGACTCATAGTCAACTTCTTCTTTGTCACTTATCTTAGTCTCTATGTTATTGACCTTATTAGTTAATGCAAGCTATAATCCGGCTATTATCTTCTGCCTCACTATGGTCATTGTAGGACTCATAGTCAACTTCTTCTTTGTCACTTGTCTTAGTCTCTATGTTATTGACCTTATTAGCCTTGTGGGGACAAGTTCTAAAGTTATTTCCTGTCTTCCCACAAGTATAGCAAGAAAGATCATTAGTCTGAGGACTCTGCCTCAAAGTTAGTTTTCCTTTGTTTGATTTTTCCATGGGAACATCTCTAGGAACATATGATCTTCTTCTACCTAGAGAGGTGTCTTCTACTATATCTTCAAGTATGTTGATCAAGCTTGAGAAATTTTCTGTAGTCTTCATACTTGTCTTTACTGCAAACAAAACTTCACCATCCATTAGGGATATCAATTTGAAATTGATACTATCCTGATCCAAGTATGGGTTGCATGCTCTAAGTCTTTTCCTTTTCCTGGTTACCCAAGTTGCTGGTGTTGTCACTCCAGGAAAAAATTTATCATTTTTGAAAGCACTCAAGCATTTCCTTTTCCAATTTGACATGCCAAATTTGGAGTTAATTTCTCATTTCCAAAATTCCCAGTCCTGTACTCCTACTGCACTCCTTCTGTCTCTATACTAATCTGATGCTATCCCCTTGAATAGAATACTTAATCTACTAGTAATTAAGGAATCAGGCAATACAGTGTCTTCTTTAAGGGCGTCAATCCATGAAATAAATTCAGTATGATCATATTCACCCTCCCCAGAGAAATCAGGCCATTCATTTATTTTTGGCAATCCTTGTAATATCCTCTTAAAAACTTCTCCTTTACTAGAATCCTGCACCAGATCATTGTCTTCAGCAACAATCTTGCTCTTTCTTTTCACTTCTGGGGCTCTGGATTCTATAACCTGACTGTGGTTATTTTGGGACAAGGATAACAATTTTTCAACAAGTTCCCCTTGTTTCTGTCCTAATTGTTCATGTACTTTATCAATTTTGGTACCCAATTTTTCTAGATTCTCTTCTTTATGTTTTAATATATCTTCCTTCACAGAACCCAAGCTTTTATCAAACTTATCCTCCAACACTTCTAATGAATGACTTAGTTGTAAAACCATTGAGGTCAATGAGCTGACATCCCTTTTGATACTGACAGATTCTCTGCATGATTGTTTCAAGGTGTTATCAATTTTTGTCAACTTTTCATTCAGATTACTCAAATCTCCTGCTTGTGCTTTCTTCAAGTCTAGTTCTATTTTTTTTATTGGTCAAGTCTTCTATCTCTTTCACAGAGCTGGCCAAAATTGATTTCAAGGTCAAAATATCTGAAACAATACAGGAATAATGTTTATTTATGTCTGCAAAGCCTTCTATACAGTAATTTTTTGTGTGGACTGCTGCTTTTTTAATATGAAGAGTTTCATCAAAGAAAATTTCTCAAAATATTTCTAGAAAAATATTGGATTCTAAGGAAAATCTCAGCCCCTCTTGGCTCTCTTGGCTCTCTCTTCTTCCAAGAACTGGAAGCCACCTTGGAGAGACGGCGCCATCCTCATCATTTCTCCATAAATGGAGTTCCGGTGCTCTTTCCTCTTCCTCATCCTTGCTCCCTGACTCAGGGGAGGGGATGTTTCCCTGTTCCTTAAAGGCTCCTGAGAGCCTGAAGCCACTGGTTGTGGGCTTGCCCCCTCTGGCAATTTCTTCTTTACCTTTGTTTTTGGCACTACTGGCCTCTTTATTTGAGTAGGGTCCCACAATTCCATCTCCTTCATCAATCTTTCCCTCCCCAACAACTTGATGAGGGCCCTGTTTGTTGCCAGGGCTTGAGTCAAAAACTTTGACTGGCTCTTGATGTTGTTTTCTGCTACCACCTCCAGGTAGTTGATCTTGTTCTGACTGTGGCAAGTCAGAAGATTTTCTGTTCCTGGAGGCAGGTCCCTTTCTTGTCCTGATAAATTTTCCGGGGGGAACAATCTCAACCCTCTTGCTCCTGGTATTCATGACGGCAGGAATGAGCAACTGTCAACTTTGATAACTTCACGGATTTCTTTATTTTATTTTTTTTCTTAATTAATCTTTTTTTTTATTCTTGTACTAAAGGAAAGACTCACTTTCTGTTGAAATATCTGTAGTGGTTATTATTACCTCTGTCCACCTGTCAAAATCAGGACTTCTGTGGGTAAACAAGCTACGGTTTCTGCAATTATTCTTTCAATAATTCAAGGATGCTCACCTGTTAAGTCTACTTGGTTGATGGCCAGCTTGTGGTCAATTGCACTATGACGCAGCTTGTTTTGACCAACCACTTTGAAGACTGATGTTTCTATTGTCGCCGTGATAGTTTCCTATAGTATTATTGATGCTTTCTTGAAGATACAAAGGATCTCCATGCTGATTTTTCCGTTTGTTTGAATCAGTCTGCACACTTTGTTAATCTATACAATGGAAGAAGATACCAAGCGGCTTTTAGAAAAAAACAATGCTTTTTGACTTTTCAACTTATAAAAATCAACAAAAGACACCATAATCCAAGTTTTTCTCAGTCTTGAAGCATAAAATCCAAGAATCTTCAAAATTTTACTGCTTTTCTTATTTTTTTCTTATCCAAACAAAAAAAATACAAATCAGTCAAAAAGTGGATAAAATACCACAAGAATGTGTACTTTAAGCACACAAAGCACTCTAAAAGGTCCTAAAATTTGATGAGGCCCCCAATTTTCAGGGTTACAACCTCTACTACCAAACTGGTCCATGGTTATACCTGAAAAGATAAGTCAAAACCAATGTTAAAATCAGTTTTGGACTCAAACAATCCAAAAAAAAAGCAAAAAGCTCACGGACTCAAACAATAAAAAGGTATTGTGAGGAAAAAGCCACACCTTAAACCTTTATAAAAGTTAAGGGGCCTGGCTCCAAATAAATGAAGCTCAAAGGAGCTTTGCTCATAAATAAGCTTACACCCTTTATATTAGTAACACACAAGGTTCACTACTCCAATTAGGACCTTCCACTCAAAATTAAAGTTGGCAATAAGATTTCTAGTTGAATATAATACTAAGGTTGATAGCCCCAGTCAATCCCTTCTTGGGACTAAGTTTATTGGGCTTGTTAACTCTTCCTGTATTCTTTTACAAATAAATAGTCATATATAACTGGTGAGGAAGGGGCTATAGGGTGAAGACCCTCCTCTTTTAAGGTAACAGGAGCCTTCAGGGTAATCAAGGAATCATCAGGAGAGTGCTATACTATCCCTGGCTTTTTCCTCAAGGGCTCAGAACCTCATCACATCCTGCCCAATGAGAAATAGGGTACTAGTACTCATTTGGGGGGATTTTCAATGTATAAGGGTCCTATTTGCATACCCCAGAAGTTATATACTCTACAAATAAGCTTAGGAACTTCTTAGTGGACGCTTTCAAGGCTCAGGAGAGTTTATCAAAGTATAATCACATCCCAAGGAAGATAATATTAAGATTATGTGATTGGTTTATACAGATTTGAGAGTATAGCTTAAATTGATTACTATAGCTTGTCCCCAAAGGAAAGGAACTTATTGGGAATTTATTTATAGATAGTTGGGAAGCACCTGAGTCCTCATAACTTAATTCAAAGTTATATTGGATCCCCATCTTGATAATATACATTATCAAGGTTATAATTCCATACTAAATACTCTTGAAACCATAGTTATAAAATAACTTAAATATTATAAAAATTATTATATAATTCTGAAACTCCTGATCATTAATCATTCTTGTCTCCTTGGTGGTCTGAACCAGTGACCTTGGTGTCAGATAATGGGAGGTGAGGTTAGTATTTAACCACTATACCCGCAAGACATATGAGTTGTGCAGGCATTTGGACATATCTAATTGTCTCATGGCTGACAGCAGCTGGCTTATTGATTGCAGATACACTAGAAGCAAGGCTGATCAGTGCGTGTTCTGGAAGCAAGCCACTTATCTATACATGCATGTCAATGACATTGCTATCTTCAGTGAGAAACCAGATGTCTTCATCTCCCAGCTTGGCACCAAATTCAAGATCAAGGACTAGGCCCTCCCTCTCTGCTCCTTGGGATGAATGTCAGCCATCTGTCCTCCGGCTTCAAGTTTTCCCAAAGCTCCTATATCAAACAGGTCTGCGCTCAATACTCACCTCCTGCTCAAAAATCCTTCTCCACCCCCTTCAAGCCCAATGGGAAACTCTACCCATCAAGTGAGGAAGACCATGAGGAATTCCTTCAATCTGGGGCTTACTATTGGAAGATTGTGGGTGAACTCAATCACATCAGCATATCAACCAGACCAGAAATAACCTTTGCTGTCAACTATCTGGCGCAGTTTCTGGTAAAACCCAATCTCCATCACTTTCAAGCTGCGCTCCAGGTCCTGAAATATCTTAAACACAGCTTCAAACAAGGAATTGTCTTCAACCCTGCTGGCGCTGCAACCAACCTGGAAGATTATGTCAATGCTGACTGGGCAACTTTTCCTACCACCAGGTGGTCTACCTCTGGTATTTCCTTCCACTGGTTAGGTATTTTGAAAACCTGGAAAAGCAGAAAGCAACCCATGTTGTCTCTGTCCATCACCAAAGCGGAATATCAGGCTCTGGGGGATGTAATAAAAGAAATCAGTTGGATCAAATCCATCCTATGTGAAATCCAGCCACGCAAAGCAATCAAGCCAGCCACCTTTTACAAGTACAATGAGGGATGCATCAAGCTTGCTCTCAACCAAGAAAATCAGGCCTCCTTTCACACCAAACACATGGATTTGCAATTCCACTATGTTTGTAGTGAAATCCTCAAAAATGTGGTCAAACTCCAAAAGGTATCCTCCAAAAGAAACCTTGCAGATTTTCTTACCAAGCCGGTGGCCCGGATTGCACTTCACCAAACCCTCAAGGCGCTCAATTTCTTGGAACAATCTGAGCATGGGATGCTGTTGGAAGTCAAGAATTTCTGCTCAAATCATTCCTCCTACTCTTTTTTTCATTTGTTTTCCTGCTGTTTTATCTGTTCATACTCTGCTGTCTCTTTGCCTCATCCAAATTCTGTTGTATTTTCACGCGGCTCCCCCCTTCAAAATTGCGCCCTTGCATGCTCACACTTGCAGACTTGCCCGCCCACACTTGCCTGCTGCTCCAAACAAGTACCAATCCCAACTACTTCTCTCTAGAGAAATCATTGATCATCCGCTGACCCTCAAGGAGCCAATCACCTCCATTCATCAAGCTGCTCAAATAACCCATTCACCAAGCTACTTGACCAACCGCTTATGCTCAAGGAGCCAATCACCTCCACCCATCAAGCTATTCAGTCAAATCCTCATCTTCAAGGAGAAAATCACCTCCTCCGCTCAAGCTAATCAACCGCGCCTGGTGCCCTACCAAGTCTATCTTCCTTTCTCTTTGTTCCTGGTTGTTTCTCATGCTATCTGGTTATTTTTAGTCTGAAATTCTCTCACATCTCAACCCCAAAAAATTTTGACTTTCCTATTCCTGATGAATGACATACCAATTCAAGCTTGATCAAATTCAGTCTGGACCATTGATTGTGTTTTTATTTAGTCTTGGACTGAGCGTGATTTTTGTTTATTATATTTTATTTGATCAGTTTTATCAAAGTTTTATCTCCAGGTTCTGCCATGGGTTTTGTCCTAATCTGCCCTCCCAGATCCCCCCCCCCCCAATTTTTTTTTTTTTTTTTTGATCCTGCCATTGGACCCATTTTTTTTCAGCAGCCAGTTAGACCATTATCCCCCAGTTTACCCTCCACCAATCCATCCACGGATTATCAATCAAGCATTAACAACATGAGCACCCTGTCATTCTTGTCTCACCAGTAATTCTTCCATTCCCCAGTCTTTCTAATTAACCATCTCTTCAAGGAACTGACTACTTTTATTATTATTATTATTATTGGGAGGATGGCAGGGGGGGTCAGAAACTCAAGGCCTCACAAAATAAAAATGGGAAATCATCAATCAGCACAGAATTTTACCAAGAATAAGATGAGAGCCAGCAATTTTGGGTTTATTAAGGAATAAAGCTATTGAATGAGCCTAGTTTGGACCTTACATTTCACAATCTCACATTATTCCATCCCTAAAATTTCCAAAATCTAATAATAAATAAGGAACTTGGGTCAACAGAAGTAGAGAGCCCATCCCATGGATTATCATAAACTTAGTCAAAAATCTATCTCATGAGGATCTATACTCAATTTATTTCATTATTAGTGTGATTGCATCCATTTTCTATCATGATCTTAGATATGAAGTGTTTGTGATAAATTTTTTGATTAATAAATCATATTCAACTTACCAATCATACTTTTTCCCTCCGGCAAAACCACATGGTTATTTATCCCTCAGTGAGAATCCAATCTGAACCCAATGATCCCACCAAGGGGCATTCAAATGGATGAAAAAATGTTTTGAGAATGGATGGAGTGTCAGCTTGCTACTATTGCAGAGCAAGCTGAAAAAGTAACAAAATAACATAAATAAATAAACAACATATTAAAGGAGAAATAATATTAAAAATATTATTTCCAATTATGATTCTACATAAAATTTGAGGTAGGTTCACTCACTGACACCTACCTCAAATTCCCACTGCTTATATTTTTAAGTAATTTATGAAAATTTATAAAGAGAAATGGCCTTGGGATTTTGGCCATTTTAATATTTCACAGGAAACCCCATGTATAGGTTTCACAATGAATTTTGTGTCAGAATCCAGGAATTCTGTGATTGAGAGGAGTTACGGGCAGAAATGTGATTTGTCACAATTCCTGCACACAGCCAGGGCAACCAATACATCCACCCGTGGCAGAGCAGCAGCACTGCCACTCTGTCTGCTTACCCTGAAAAGCCGGGTATGCAGCCCTGGGCATCTGACAGGTATGCAGCTGCGGGACTACGGACTGACAAACTGAAAGACGGCTTGAGAAGCCAAGGTACCACGTAAAAGTGCTACAACTAATACAGGGACATACTACATATGTAATAAATGTCCCTGTGGATAGTAGATAGTCTAGAAATACAGAAAATTGTATAAAAATACTTAAATAAAATTTCTACATATTTTTTTACAAAATATAATAAAAAAATACCGAAAATGTCAAAAATAAGATAACTACAGTTTGGAAAATATCTTAAAATACTTTATAAATACAATTGTGAGAACTTCAAGACATCAGTATGTCTGTGAAATACTAAGGAAACAAATTATGTAAAAATATTTCATATATATTTTCATATCATATATTTTTAATTAATCATTTCAAGTAAATTAACAGAATTTTGAAAATAAGGATCAAAATCAGTATTATGATTTTACTCCCATCAGCTAATACGTAATGAGAACCCATTTGAAATCAGATTACCCGTAGGAATGTCTACTAAGGAGACATATTAAAATCATGGGATAATTTACTAAGGATAATTGATGAAATGATGATTAGGTGAATAGATTAGTGTTATTCACATGTCAAAACATCAATAAAAAAGTAGAATAATTCCCATAACCTGTGGAATCAGATGTTTCCTGTGTTACAGTACCAAGAATACATGAAAGGCTACCACTGGGTACCCTGATAGCCTTAGCAACCGTCCCTTTGAGCCTATGTATCCCTCAGAAGGACAGAATTGGGACCAAAAAAGCTATAAATATAGAGCTCTTTTGAGGTTATTGATACCCCAGACCCAGTTATATTTACATCCAGACGTCATGCCAAGGTAATCAAATAATTATAAGAGATAATTAAGTCATTTATGGATTTAGTCTGATTAATATTATATGTCCCAAAAATCTTTTTATCAATTTAAACTGCTGAACAGCCTTTTAACCCCAGTAACAGGTTTAACCCATCAGTACACATCCCAAACAGGTACCTAAAGGATCCAATAACATACCAGTGAGTTTTATTATCCTTTTTCTGTTGTGGAAGCTTGGTTGAAAGTCCCTTCCACACCATAATATATTTTATACAAATATTATCTTTGGGGAATATCTCCTTGAAGAATACAAATTAAAGGTTCCAAAGTAACCAGGTTTATTTATTTTCAAAGTTGATTCCCTGAAGAGAGTTTTTATTGATCCCCAATATCATTTTGGCCCCTCTTTCAATTTATTTGATAAGCAATTTATCAATATTGACTAATAATATTCAATCTTTACAAAACCAATCATCCTTGCAATAACTTTATCCAAATATTTTACGTATTTTTGCTGCATTTATTGAATAATATATTTATTATTTATTCCATCACCTCTGGTAGCAAAAGGATAGCAAGGGTCTTGGAATCCAGGAAGCTGAAAATTGGTGGTCTGGCCGGGAAAATATTCCACTCTATTATATTTAATACCTTGGACAAGACATTATATGTAAAATTAATCAAAGATATAATTTATCTGACTTTTACAAATGTCATTTATTATTGATTCCTTTTGCAGTGGAATTAAAAAGCAATGCAGAATTAATATTATATTATCTAAATCTTTTAAAAATAAGGAAAGAAGATTACATTAAAAATTATAAACCAACTGGTTGGGAAGCTTAAACCCAAGCTGAACAAATTGAAATCTCTTCTCTCCTTAAAAAATTAGATAAACTCCTTGAGAAAGAAGATCTTTAGAGGCGTATCAACTTTTAAGCTCTATGAGACAGCATAAAGCTTGGAAAAAATACTGGATAAATTACCTTTTAAAATATAAAATTAAGTAAAAACCCCTTTTACAAAAATACTTTATTAAAATAATATTAAAATATTTATTAACTAATAAAATCTTTTTCTCATACTATTGGCAAACCCCCCTATCCCAGAAACTACCACCACTGAATTTGATCTTTTGGATCAAGAGGTACCAGAAATTTCTGGATGTCCTGAGAACATTGATTGCACAGGAGAAGATTTTATTGGGATGCACCAAGACCCCATTGAATTACGTGTTGAGGATAAATACAATCACAATAAAGTCTTATTGCCTTTAACATTATTATGTATTTTTCTTTGCAAAGAAAAATACTTATAAATATTTTTAAAATCAACAGAAGCAACACAAGGGCCTCAGGAAGAGTTCCCTCCTATGGATCTCTGCCAGGAGCCCCAATAACCATGAGGGGGTTGGAGCCCATGAGTCAAATGTTGGTGGACAAGGAGCAGATCCATGTACTGTTACCCTCCCCCAACCTAGAACTGGAGAAATTAGGAGAATTAAGCCCCCCTCAATTGCAAGAAGGTTCCCTGCAGCCACCTCAGAAGAATCTCGCCAAGGAAGCCAAGATCAAAGGCTTAGTCAAAGAGCACATGAAATTTTGGGAAGAATTCAAAGAAGCCCAGGCCAAGGATGACTTAATCTCTATGAAAAAGATAATATCCCAAGAAAAGGCTTCCCAGATAGCTCTTCAGAAGATGATACCCAGGAAAGAGGTGGAATCCTATGTAGAAAAATGGAATACGTGGGATCAATTAGCCCAACTCGAAGGCAAAGAATCAGGAAAGAAGAGATCCTCTTCCCATCAAAAACCAAATGGAAAGAAGGATTGGGATCAGATAATATCATTAGCTCAAAAGTGGAAAAAGGTGTACCAAAATTAGCTTCTAATCCTGAACCTAGTGTCTTTTCTGAACCAACTTCAGATGTAATTACTTCCTTTTCTAATGATATGCATTATAATTTCAAGATTTTTTGTGTTAATTTGGATGGTGTTTACACCCAATTGGATAATTTTCCCTCAGTAGTGGCCAAATTGGTTAGTAATCAATCAAAAGCTGTGGGGATGGAAGATATTAAGGTACACACAGAACAATTATTGGAAACAAAAAATCAAGGTAAAACCAGTCAAACCCAAACTATTGAGAAAATGTTATTGTTTATTCAAGAAGATTTTATTATTTCCCTCCAGCCATTGAAAGAAGAATTAAATAATAATACTAGCGACTCCATTTTTCCCCTTAGTCAAAAATTAGATCTGCTTAATAGTAAAGTGGACCTGAAACTTAAGTTGATCAAAAATGATCTTAGAGACTTAAAATTCTGTCTGACCAAACCCTTGGGGATTACCACAGAGGAACCCAAACCTCCCAGAAAAAAAACTACCCCTTATGCAGCACCCTTAACAGGAATGCACAGGAGTGATAATTTCAGACCTAGCCCTCCTCCTGAAATGGAAGAAGCCCTTAAGCGTTTACCTCCCATCTCTGAATTGCCTAGTTTCTCTGGTGAAGGAGAATATAACCATATAAATTTCATGAAATTCATTGACTATACCATAAATTCTTATGACTTACCAGAGGCTATAGCTGTAGTCAGACTACCTAGGCTCTTTGAAGGAGTATCTCTAGATTTTTTCATCAGCAAGAGAGAAGAGGTAGGATTTGTACCATGTAATTCTTGGAAACCTCTAATCAAAGAGAAATTTGGTTCTAGGATGTGGAAAAGGAAAATGATGAAAAATTTTGAAAATTCCTTATTTGACCCTTCTAAGGATATACCTCACAAATGGTGCTTAGAACAGAAGAGGAGACTAGACTTCTTCTATCCAGATGCTGATAAAGAGTAAGTTAATGAAATACTTCTCAACCTGTTTACTGGAAATCTTAACCATGATTTGAGGTGCAGAATGAGTATGGATGACAACTTACCAACTATAATCAATGTGTTGGAAGAAGTAATACACATGAATGGGTTAGACCAGAAGGCTCCGTCTAGACCCAAAGAAATCTTCAATACCAACAAAATCTGGGAACAGCATCCTCATATGAATATCCCTGACAATAAGAAACCTAATGAGAACAAAGATAAGGAAAGGATACCTGGAACTTGTTGGAACTGTAAAAAAACTGGGCACATGAGACAAGACTGCCCATTTCCAAAGAGAAAAATAGCAGTTATGGAAGGAGAACCTGAGAGTGAAGGGAACCAGAACTATGAAGAAACAGCTGATACTGAAGGATCACTATCAGAGTTTGAATTAATCATTACCAATCCTATTAATGTAATAGAAGGAGATATAGGCACTTCTGTAGGAATCAATAGTATCCATGGTGACTCTAGTCTGCCCCAACAATGGGACCCTTCTATAATCCCTAGAAATCTCACTTAAGTTAAACCACTAACAGTTTAACCTATGAGTGGTAAGATTTATACTGCTGGAAAGACTTTTTATGCAACAGAACTGTATAAATACAAGCCCAGAAGGTCATTACTTGACAGTGGGGCTTTTTGTTCATGTTTTTGCACTGATTTTTTGAACAAATGGGATCCCACCTGGAAAGATCACCTGTTGCCAGTCCCAAATGCCAAGTTTAGATCTTGAAAATCTACTATGAATGCTATTGGAGTATGGACTGCTCCCATAATACTTCCCCATACTAAAGGATCTCTGAGGATTCAAGTGGAATTTTCAGTATTGCTCAATGGATTATGTGAATACCTGATAATAGGAAATGATGCTTTATGTCTATATGGCATAGATGTCTTCCAAAGTAAAGGGAGGCACTTCACTATAGGAGGTAACTGGGACAAGAAGTTCAAGATATGCACTATCCAAACTAATTTCCCCTCTTCTACTTATCAAAAACACTTGGAAGAATTCAACCAAGTATACTTCTCTCAAGCTTTCCTGAATGAGAACCTTTTTGAATAACAGAAGAAAGATATATTGACAGTCTGTTTTGAGAGCAAAAATGCTTTCTGTACCAAAGATCATCCCATTGGTAATATCAAAGGACACTACATGGTCTTGATCTTGACTATTAAGCCTCCTTATCCCCCTAAACTAAGAAGACCTGCTTATCCCTCTAGTCCTAAATCTAGAGTAGCTCTTGAGGAAAACATTCAAGAACTAATAAACCTAGAAGTATCAAGGAAAGTAGGGCATAATGAACAGGTGGATGTGACCACCCCTGTAATCATAGCTTGGCATAATGATAATTCAAGGATGGTAGGAGCCTTCAGAATGCTGAATAACTATACTCAAGCAGACTATTATCCTATCCCCCATATTGATCATTCTCTGCATAACTTGTCTAAAGAAAAATATATCTCTACTATGGATATGTTTAAAGGGTTCCACCAAATACCCATACAACCTTAAAGTAGAAATTTCATGAAAATAATCTGCCATTTAGGAATATATGAGTATCTCAGAGTTCCCTTTGGCATAAAGAATGCTCCATCACACTTCCAGAGAACTATGGATACAGTTCTAGGGACTTACCTCAGACAAGGATGGATGATGGTTTATATAGATGATGTCATTATATACTCTTATGATTGTGAGGCTCATACAAATCAAGTTAGATTAGTCCTTCAGAATATTTAAAAATCAGGATTGAAAGTATCCATGAAGAAATTCAACTTTGGATATGGATAACTGAAAGCTCTGGGACATATAGTCTTTGGTCTAACCTTAGCTGCTGACCAGAATAAGATAGCTGCTGTAATGAACAGGCCAATGCCTCAGAATAAAACAGAGCTGCTATCATTTTTCATTTTTTGCAGTTACTACAGACAATAAATTCCAAAGTTTTCCATGCTAACTAAAATTCTGTATGAAATATGCAACAATAAAACTGTCTTTGAAATGACACATGAGAGGTTAAAAAACTATGAAGAACTGAAAATATCTATGACATCCACTCCTCTACTGGTTCAACCAGAATACTCCAAACATGTTGTAAGACTCCAAACGGTTCTAGGCCCTGGAAGTTCTGTGGAGGGGAAAGGTGCTGTTTAGGCTGCCCTCCTGAGTGTTACAAAAATATTTAAATGTAACCAAGATCAAAGTCTGGAACCTGGTAAATGGGGGTCCAAGAGTAAAGGATGAAGATGATAGTATTTGGTAGCTTGGGAACAACACTATCTGAGGCAAGATGATGCCAGGGAAAACTTGAATAGAAGAAGTCAAGGATTGTTCAGAGTTCAACAGGACAAGGCAATTTTAAGTAAAAATGCCCACAAGCTAATAGCTCTGGTTGTCAGCAGAAGCTTAGGAAAGATCAACTCAATCCCAAACAACCTCCAGGTTCTCAATGAACCTGCCCAACTCTCCGCAATCAAGCGCCTGAAGGGTACCAGATAACTGTGGGTTGCTGCACAAGACAAAACTAATTGTTTGAAGAAGCTCTAGAAGCAAAACAATAACTGATTCAAACAAGAATAACCCAACACTTCTCAAGGGGCTCAAGAGTAGTGTGGTGGAATTTAACTTCAAAAAGAAATAAAGGGAGGTTTAACACTCCAGGTTTTAAGCTTAATAAAACCTCTTCAGTCAAACGTGACCGGTTCCGGAAAGATAATTAAAGGATGATCAGGACCAGTATGGTCGGATAAAGGGATCAGGAGTGGTGTAACACACTCAAGAATTCAATCAGTAAAATTCTTCTTCAACAAGCAATGCTATTGGTTGGTGATAAAGATCAAGGATCAGGGTTTTAGTATGGAGGCTCAAGGATCAAGGGGAAATCATGGATATACCCAGAATTCAGTCTCAGATAAAGGGGAATGAGATCCCACAGATCATTTATTTCAAGATAGTAGTGATGATGTTCTCCCTGGTAAGGTACCATATGATACCCCCCCCCCCAAAAGGCAGGGGAGAGCCCCTCCTTATATGGGCAGGAGGCCCTGTTAGACTATGTACAAGTGATTCTACAAATAGAGCGGATTTTTTTTTTTTTGATTTTCAGGTGATCAGAAAAATAGAATACGCAGGCCAGTGGAAATCTGGCCTCCCTGACTGGGGTGGGATCTTTTCTCATCCCTTCACCTCTCTTGCCTCCGTCCGCGGACGGGCATGCGCAACAACACTGGGATCACCTACCCCTCACCCAAAGGCGGAAGGGGTGGGAAAAAAATGAACCAGACCGCCCGCGGGTGTCCGCGGGCGGTAGACAACGCTTTTCCACCCCCGCCCAAAGATGGAAGGGGGTGTGAATGATTGACGGAAGTGGGAGAGTCCCAGGAGGAAGGTGAGCAGGTTTGCCAGAGCCAAGCCTGACAGGTGCCAGAGGGGCTACTAAGGGAGGATAGGGTAGGATTGTTGGAGCTGAGTGGGAGATGGTTGAGGAGAAAGGAGTGAAGGAGGTCTTGATGGGCTAGAAGACCAGATAGGTTGGAGTGAATGGAACGATTGAAGTGAACCAAGTTACGACGGAGGCCAATTGGTTGGGGATTGTCAGAGGATGAGAGGGAGTTGGTGAGATGACTGCTGGAAGTACTCCTACAAAGATGAGAGTTGGAGGATGATGCTCTTGGCTGGTTGGGTGAGTTGGGTGAACAGTTGAGGAAGGGATGATGGTTGTTTGTGGTGGTTGAGATTGAGATGATTGAATGAGCTAGGCCAAGAGTCAAAGGCCAAGTTAGCAAGGAACAGAGAATGAATCAACGAGTTTGGAGAGATTGTCAGAGGGTTTGGAGGGGTGATTGGACAAAAGTAACAATTGTTATTGGGAAAGATAGAGGATGAAGGGGTAGATTGAGCAAGTCAATGCAAGGACTGGCTCAAAGGGCGCCAATGGGATGGATGATTGAGGGGGAGTGACTGATGAGCGGAGGAGGATGGATTGAGGAGGGTAGGAGGGTGTGGTGGGGATATATTGGGCCAAGCGGGTCTTGGCCCGTGCGTTCGGCCAAAAGGATGGGGGGGACAAAGAGAGAAGGGATTGAACGCAATGCCTAGGTGATGAGACCAAGAGAGGCCTGTCCTAGACCACTGGGACAGAGGAATGTTTGGCAGGATGAGGAAATTGGAGGAGTGATACTGATAAAAAAAAATTCCGATTTTTTTTTCTTTTTTTTTCAGATAAATGACACTTAAATAAAAGAATTGTAGAAAAAATTTTGAATTTTCCGCATCTGGTCCAGGGTGTCCAGATTTGGTCACCACACCATTAATCTGTACATTGATGCTTTTATGAAATTTTTAGGAGCTGCCTTACACCAAGAAAGAATATAAGAAGACAAACCTGTAGAGAAACTGGTACTTTTCATATCTAGACAGATCAAAGATTCTGAGAAAAGATATGGAGCCAGTCAGATGGAATGCTTGGCTCTAGTGTGGGCTCTAAAGAAGTTTCAATATTAATTAGAAGGCACCACTTTCCAAGTAATTACGGACTGTAATGCTGTAAGAACCCTCATGAACATGAAAACCCCTAGTAGACATATGCTCAGGTGTCAAATTGCTATACAACATTGTAGAGGCCATATGACTATAGTGCATAAAGCTGGAGCTAAACACCAGAATGCAGAAAGTTTAAGTAGAAATGCTTTGCCTAATGACCCTAGAAACCCTGCATATGAACCTGAAGACCAGGATATCTTTCCTATCTTTAAAATTAATCTTTTTGCATCAGATGCCTTAATTATGGGGATCCACCTATGTGAATTAGACACTGCTTTCTTCAATCTAGCAAGACAGAAGTATTCCCCTGACCTCAAGCTTTTGATTACCATCATGAAATGTGAATCCCCAGAAGCAGCCCTGGTGAATAGTCTACCAGCCTCACTGTTAAAGCCATACAAAGCAGGAAGGTTCACCATTTTGGGATGGTCTCCTATACTATAGACACCAACATTTCAGTGTGTTGAAATTGAGCAAAAAAGAACATGTACAACATATACTTCAGGAATTTCATGACAACTGTTCATCAGGACATTTATCCACTGAAAGGACCTTGGAAAGGGTGAAGCAAACTGCTGGGTGGATAGATTGGAAAGAGACTACTATTAAGTATGTTTCTAGCTGTGAGACTTGCCAAAAATCTAATAAAACTACTGTCAAAAGGTTTGGACTCCTGCAAAAGATCTCTGAAACCAAGACTAGGTGGGAAATCATTGATATGGAGTTTGTCACAGGCCTCCCCCCTGGAGGAACACACTACTATAATTCTGTCCTGGTTATAGTAGAAAGACACTCCAAGAATGCAAAGTTTTTACCTAACCACAAAGAACATAATGCCATGGATGTGGCTTTGTTATTTTGGAATAGGATTATAGCTGATGCAGGTATACCTAAAATTATAATCATTGAAAGAGACCCCAAATTCACTTCTGAATTCTGGAGGAATCTACATGATATACTTGGTACTACTTTAGCCTTTTCTACGGCATACCATCCCCAGACTGATGGATTATCTCAAAGGATGATACAGACTCTGGAAGATATGTTAAGAAGGTTTTGCAGCTTTGGTCTGGAATAAAAAAACTCAGATGGATATTTCCATGACTGGGTAAGCTTACTCCTAGCCCTGGAGATTGCTTATAATAGCAGTAAACACTCTACCACCAAAGAAGCCCCTTACATATTAGAAAGAGGATGGATTCCAAAACTCCCCAGGAATACCCTGAACCAAAACTTAGCCACCATCCACCCCACATCTCTTGATTTTAAGAAAATGATAGATCTAGCAAATAATCATGCTTACAAATGTGTAGAAGAAGCAGTGGAATACAACAAAAACAGATGGGATAAATCACACAGAGAACCTGAATTTAAGATAGGAGATCAGATCTTGATATCCACTGCCACCTCCAAAAACTTAGCAGGGAATGTTGAAACCAGATTTTGTGGGGCCATTTGTTATCAAGAAAATGCATGGCAAGAATGCTGTGGAAGTATTCTTAAGTGAAGAATTATCAAGACAGCACCCAGTATTCCCTGTTAGCTTAGTGAAGCACTTTCAACCAAGAGAAGGTA
This sequence comes from Puccinia polysora, assembly GCA_025617555.3. Taxonomy (NCBI): domain Eukaryota; kingdom Fungi; phylum Basidiomycota; class Pucciniomycetes; order Pucciniales; family Pucciniaceae; genus Puccinia; species Puccinia polysora. The sequence continues at coordinate 55,726,374 of CM062612.1, read as the reverse complement.
GCAACCTCCCTCCAGTAATAATCCCAATAGAACCTGACCCTGTGAAAGAAAAAGGGAAAGTAAGCAAGATATTGAGAGACAAGAAGGAGAGAGTGCAAGATGAAGATGTTTGACTATAATTGGGAAGATACAAAGGAGAATCTGAAGACAAAGATGAATGGTTACCAGAGAGCAACATACCTGATGGACCAATAAATCTTAGAAACTACAGAGCCAGTAAAATAAACTGAAATACATGTGGAATTAAAGTTTTTTCTTCTTCTCCAAAATCCAGATCTTTTTTTCAGATATGGCCATATCTTAGAGTGGGGGAATGTCAGCTTGCTACTAATGCAGAGAAAGCTGCAAAAGTAACAAAATAAAACAAATAAATAAATAAAATAGTAAAGGAGAAATAATATTAAGAATATTATTTCAAATTATGATTTTAAATAAAATTTAAGGTAGGGTCACTCACTGACACCTACCTCAAATTCCCACTGCTTATATTTTTAAGTAATTTATGAAAATTCATAAAGAGACATGGCCTTGTTATTTTGGCCATTTTAATATATTCTGTGATTTAGAGGAGTTAGGGGCGGAAATGTAATTTTTCACAATTCCCACACGCAGCTGCGGCAACCAATACATCTGCGCGCAGCTGAGCAGCAGCACTGCCACCCTGTCCGCTTACCCTGACGAGCCGGGTACGCAGCCCCGGGCATCTGACAGGTATGCAGCCGCGGGACTATGGACTGACAAACTGACAGATGGCTTGAGAAGCCAAGGTACCATGTAAAAGAGCTACAGCTAATACAAGGACATACTACATATGTAATAAATGTCCCTGTGGATAGTAGATAGTCTATCAATACAGAAAATTGTATAAAAATACTTTAATAAACTTTCTACATATTTTTTTATAAAATATAATAAAAAATACCAAAAATGTTGAAAATAAGATAAATACAGTTTGAAAGATATCTTGAAATACTTTATAAATACAATTGTGACAACTTCAAGACATCCATATGTCTGTGAAATGATGAGGAAACTGATTATGTAAAAATATTACATATATTTTTATATCATATATTTTTGATTAATTATTTCAAGTAAATTAACAGAATTTGAAAAATAAGGATCAAAATCAGTATTATGATTTTACTCCCATCAGATAATACATAATGAGAACCCATCTGAAATCAGATTACCCGTAGGAATTTCTACTAAGGATACACATTAAAATCCTGGGAGCATTTACTAAGGATAATTAATGAAATGATGATTAGGTGGATAGATTAGTGTTATTCACATGTCAAAACATCAATAAAAAAGTAGAATAATTCCCATAACCTGTGGAATCAGATGTTACCTGTGTTACAGCACCAACAAAACATGCCAGACTACCACTGTGTACACTGCTAGCCTCAGGAACCGTCCCTTTGAGCCCCTGTATCCCTAAGAAGGACAGAATTGGGACCCAAAAATCTATAAATATAGAGCTCTTTTGAGGTTATTGATACCCCAGACCCAGTTATATTTACATCTCGACACCCTGTCAAGGTAATTAAATACTTATAAGAGATAAGTAAGTCATTTATGGCTTTAGTCTGATTAATATTATCTGTCCCAAAAATCTTTTTATCAATTTAAACTGCTGAACAGCCTTTTAACCCCAGTGACAGGTTTAAACCATCAGTACACGTCCCTAACAGGTACCTAAAGGATCCAATAAAATACCAGTGAGTTTTATTATCCTTTTTCTCTGGTGGAAGCTTGTTTACAAGGCCCTGCCACACCATCATATATTTTATATGTATATTATCTATGGGCAATATCTCCTTTAAGAATACAAATCAAAGGTTCCAAAGTAACCAGGTTTTTGTTTTTTCAAAGTGAATTCCCTGAAGAGAGGTGTTAAAGATCCCCAATATCATTGTGGCCCCTCTTTGAATTTATTTGATAATAAATTCATTAATATTGAGTAATAATATATAATCTTAACCAAACCAATCAACCTTTCAATAGCTTTATCCAAATGTTTTACATATTTTTGCTGCATTTATTGAATAATATATTTATTATTTATTCCATCACCTCTGGTAGCTAAAGGATAGCAAGGGTCTTGGCATCCAGGGGTCTGACATGGAGGACCTTTAAATTGACTCAGAGGTAATCACATGGTAAGAAATATGATGTGAGGGCACAATCATGTTGATCATCCTTATTTTTCAACTCAACTGGCATTGTATTTAACTTTATCATTCATTCAAAAAAAAAACATAAATAACATCAAATGTAGACTAAAATACAAAAACATTAACTAAATGGAGTGGTCACCAGCCAGTGCAAGGATTACCTCATCAATAAAATTATGCAATTCAATGCCATCAATTAGGGATTTAATTAGTAGAAAAAAGTGCCATGAATGGGAAATATTCCGCTTGATAGATTGGATGGGCCTGGTTAAGATAGCTTGAGATTCTTGCTGTCAGTGTATTCATGCCAGAAAGATCTCCCAAATGATAGATGACTGATAGGAGGTGAGTTTATACTCTGAGGCTCAGCAATAGTTGTATTTTGAATGGTGAGATCTAATGAAATGATGCCCCCCCAATAATAATAATGAAAAAGCAGTCAGTTACTTGAAGAGATGGTTCATTAGAAAGACTGGGGAATGTAAGAATTACTGATGGGGAAAGAATGGTGGGGTGATCATGTTGGAAATGCTTTATTGATAATCCTTGGATGAATGGGTGGAAGGAAGACTGGGGGATATTGGTCTGACTGGAGGCTGGAAAAAAAAGGGTCCAATCAGAGGATCCAAAAAAAAACAACTGGGGGGTAGGGGGGGGAAACTGGGAGGGAAGATTGGGACAAAGCCTGTGGCAAAACATGGGGATAAAACTTTGGATAAAATTGATCAAATAAAAATTAAAAAAAATAATTTTGCTCAGTCCAAGACTAAATACAAACACAATATGTTCATCTGGAAACTATTACTGGCCAAGGCCTGGTGCCAACATGGTGGTTTGTTAGAGTCCACTCAAGATTAAAATTCATACAAAAAGCTAGAATGTCTACTTCTGGAACTTGGTTTGAGAATCTATGTTGATCTAGAAAGCACCCACTTATCACAAAACCTTCATTGAAATGTTGAATCTTTTGAACATGGATTGAACTTTCAACTTTGTACAAGCAATTGGCTCAAATGTTGTATCTCATGCTTTGAATCTTTTTCTTTGGTACTGCTTCAGGTAACTCTCTGGATATATGATGGAACTTCAGTTTCTCAAGGGATTTAAAATTTCAATGATTTTGTTTTACTCACTTATGGAAATTTCTCCTAATTATCCCCAAATATTGCATCTTCCATCTCTGAAAGGTTCCAGCCAGGCATCTATAGTAAGTACATTCAAAACGCCCCGCTCGTCTCAAAGCATCCCCAATATCAAGTTCATGCAACTACACTAGATTCTGCTAGCTTGATAAATCAAACAGAAAATTTTCAGCCTCCTGAATGCCAAGACCCTTGCTATCATTTAGCTACCAGAGCTGATAGAATAAATAATAAATATATTCTTCAATAAATGCAGCAAAAATCTTTAAAATATTTGGATAAAGCAATTGCAAGGTTGAATGGTTTGATTATGATTGAGTATTATTAATCAATATCAATAAATATATTATCAAATAAAAAAAAGAGGGGCCACAATAATATTGGGGAGCTTTAACACTTTTCCAGGGAATTCACTTTAAAAACACGTAGGCCTGGTTACTTTGGAACCTTTAATTTGTATTCTTAAAGGAGATTTTGCCCATAGATAATATACATATAAAATATATGATGGTGTGGCAGGGCTTTGTAACCAAGCTGCCAAAACAGAAAAAGGATAATAAACTCACTGGTATATTATTTAATCCTTTGGGTACCTGTTTGGGACATGTACTGATGGGTTGAACCTGTACCTGGGGTAAAAAGGTTGTTCAGCAGTTTAAATTGATAAAAAGATTTTTGGGACAGATAATATTAATCAGCTAAGGCCATAGATCTCTTACCTATCTCTTATAAGTATTTGATTACCTTGGCATGGTGTCTGGATGTAAATATAACTGGGTCTGGGGTATTAATAACCTCAAAGAAGGGCTCTTTATTCATATCTTTGTGGGTCCCATTTCTGTGCTTCTGAGGGCTACAGGGGCTCAAATGGATGGGTGATAAGGCTAGCAGGGTATCCAGTGGTAGCCCATCATGTTTTCTTGGGGCTATAACAAGATTAGCATCTATTTCCACAGGGTATGGGAATTATTCTACTTTTTGATTGATGTTTTGGCATGTGAATAACACCTATTTATCCACATGATCATTATCCCATTAATTATACTTAGTAAATATTCCCAGTTTGTTTTTATGTCTTCTTAGCAGACATTCATATGGTTAATCTGATGTAAGATGATTTCTCATTATGTATTAGCTGATGGGAGCAAAATGATAATAATGATTTTGATCCTTATTTTCAAAATTTTGTTGATTTACTTAAACTAATCAATTAAAAATATATTCTGGGGGAATATATGTGATATTTTGACATATTCATTTTTTTCAGTATGTCACAGACATACTGATATCATGAAGTTCTCACAATTGTATTTTAAAAGTATTTTAAGATGTTTCTCAAGCTTTAGTTATCTTATTTTTGACATTTTGGTATTTTCTCATTATATTTTTTTAAAAATATCTAGAAAGTTTATTTAAGTATTTTATATAATTTGATGTATTTTTAGACTATCTACTATCCAGGGTGACATTTATTACATATTTGGTAAGTCCCTGTATTAGTAGTAGTACCTTTATGTGGTACCTCAGCTTCTCATGCTGTCTGTCAACCTGTCTGCCCATAGTCCTGGGGCTGCGTACATGTCAGATGCCCGGGACTGCGTACTCAGCTTGTCAGGATGGGCAGACAGGGGAACAGTGCTGTTGCTCAGCCCCGCAGGGATATATCAGTTGCCACAGCTGTGTGCAGGAATTGTGATAGATCACATTTCTGCCTGTAACTCCTCCATTTCACAGAATTCATGGATTCTGAATTCATTTTCACAAGGAAACCTGTACGTAGGGTTCCATGTGAAGTATTGGAATGGCCAAAATATCAAGACCGTGCCGTTTGGAAATTTTCATAAATTATTTAAAATTATAATGAGTGGGAATTTGCGGTAGGTGTCAGTGGGTGACCCTACCTTAAATTTTATGTAGAATCATAATTTGAAATAATATTTTTAATATTATTTCTCCTTTAATATATTATTATTTATTTTTGTTTCTTATGTTATTTTGCTGTTACTTTTGCAGCTTGCTTTACAAAGTAGCAAGCTGACAAAAGTTGTGCATATCAATTCTCACAAATTCTCATCCTCCTTCTCTTGCACTCTGTTGGTTTATGTATCCTTTGCCTTCTTCCCATCACTCATTCAAGTTTACCTATCCCAATCCATGTCCGTGTCCGTTCTGCTGGCCCTATTGTGTGTAGCTAGACTGTCCAAGTTGAGTTTTCTTGCCTACATCTACTTTTTTTTTGAAGTCTAGTTTCACGTTTACGCATGGCACACTATGAATTTGCAAAAAAAAAAAAAAACATGCACCTCCTCCGCAGTCCGGAGGGAAGCAGAAACAGTAAACAGAAGCTCCATTACTAGGAGATGACATTGACCGTGTAAACATTATACATCTACCTCGATCTAGAAAATTGATGGACTCAGTTCATTGGTCTAGTATTGGCGCTACTTTGACCTGACCTAGTGAACAATTCGCCAAAATCTCGGAGGACTTCTGCTCACCCTCATGGTATCCATGTGTATACATACATACACGGATGTTTTTCATCGCAAATTCAGTTGGGAGGGAGGGGCAAGGGTGCCATGTACAATACACATAGCACACATTGGCTCAGGACGCAAATTAAACATTTGCAGTTTGTAGTTATATGCCCATCTCCCGGTTCAGTTGAATCTCATCGCTGGAATATGTCAACACTCAATTACTGTCTCATGCAGCTCTCCGAAAAGCTCTAGGAACCGATCTATTTGATACACACCCGCATCATCGTCGATCTAGAGTGTGTTGTTGGCTCTGAGGCCTGCCCAATCTCATCGTCGTCAGCAGATGTTGAAGGCCATCATGAGGCCATCATGAGGAGGTCCTCTTCGTCGACTATGCCTGCCGTCCTCCCGCTTACATTCAGTCTCATGATCGACCCGGCATCGGCGCGAAAGATTGGAAGAGTATTTGCTCATAAAGAGTTATGTAATGGGCATCTATTTATGTACACAAGTCCACACCAACATCTTTGAAGACCTTGGAGGGAATATTTTCCACAGCCGAACTTCGCTGCTCTCCTAATCGAATCTTCACGGATCTTGACTTCTGATCGAGTTCTCGTCATTGTATCGACACGGTTCAACCTCCTCCCAACGGAACGTTGATCCAACTTCGTTTTGGGTTCCCAGTTGTTCCATGAGCCGCTATGATTGGGCGAGACACTTTGGTTCGCGCTGAGACATTGATCTAACTGAATTGACGACCCACAGGCTGGCGCGCGCGCCGTCTTGTTGTACTGTACATACATATTTATGTTTATGCATGCATGGATGTGCATACCATACATCGTCCTGGGCATCTTTTTTCCATTTTTTTCAAAGTGGAATTTTGCATTTCGGATGGCCCACTTTTTCATCTTTCATCTTTAGTCCCGGCGTTGCTGGCAATGTAAATAAATGGATATTTATTTATGTGGTTGACATATTTTGTGAGCATTTGTATGTACATACAGCAACATTACACATGAAGTCTAGTACGAAGTGGTCAGGGGAATCCGCAACGGGCTCCACCCATGAGCTGACATTGGCTCCACGTTGGTGATGCTTCTGTAACAGCTCGAATGTCAGAAATAAATAAAAAAAAAACTGTCGACCCATTTGCGGGTTCGAGCGTGGTGGTGCACTGTGGTTTGAATTGACGTCGGAAGTGTTGTAGAAAATCCAACAGAGATTCCTACATCAATCGCCATCCCGGTGAAAGTCCAATAACTGAAGACCCATATTCACGCCAAAATCGCTTTCGGTCGGGAGGCTACGCTCCCATGCGACAAGTCACAACACTCTGAGCGGCGATTCATTATGGCATTCAATTCTGTATCGTAAAAAATATGTGCATAAATATTCCAGTACAAATGCACATTAAAAAACTATTTACTTTGAGAGTTGGAATTTGTAACGAAAGAATTTAATTTCAGACATCGCCCTTAGATTAGCCCCGGCCCATATGATTATTTATACCGGCGAGGCTTGATTACGATGGCGGTTGAGTTAGCTCATTACATTACAACCTGATTTATACTTTGAACATTTTTTTTCCGGGAGATATTTATCTAAATATTATTTACAATATTTACAATAATAGAATTTGTAGTTGCGAGGTCTTTACTCCTTGGGACGTAAAGAAGAAGAATTTTTTTTTCAAGAATTTTCCCGCTTGATGTCGTCTCCGCCCCCCTCATTCTCTGGCTTGATAACGAGTGGAATTTGATCATTTAGTTCGCTCATCATCATTCAGAATCATCTAACGATAGACCTTCAAAAGACTTGGCTCCCATCACTCCAGCCTCCCCCCCCCCCCTTTGCGCTCAGCTTGCCCAAGCTCCAAGGGAAGAGGAAGAATCCCAAAGTCAACTTACGATCCAATCCTGACCCGCTTCTCGATCTCCCGTACAATCACCACCATTCCTATCAAAGGAAATTAATTATCTAAGCGATTGAACCAGCAGAGGGAGAAGCCATGAGTTCGACTGCTCTCCCTGCGTTCGATCGAAGTGACTTAACCTCCAGATCCACCGCCAAAGTCATCCATCTCACCTCATCGCCCTCCTCATCCACTAGGTCCTCCTCACCCGACTCCTCGAACCCTGTCCACAAAGGTCATGATCATGACGCCCAATCGGATGGATTGCCGACGTTTGAACTACCAGAGTTTACGATCAAAGAACTCTTGGGCTCCATCCCGGCTCACTGCTTCGAACGGTCACTACTCAGGAGCTCCCTCTACGTCCTCCGAGATTTAACCTTTACCGTAGGATTGATCTACTTGGGCCTTCATATCGACCGCAACTTCAACAGTCAGGACGGTATCATCTTCAATGGTCGACTAGGTGCCATCTCGAACTTTCTCGCTTGGGGCTTCTATGGCTACTGGATGGGTTTGGTTTGGACTGGTGAGTTGTTTCTTCGTCGATCGAGCGGACTGCTCTCTCCTCACTCTATCCATAGCTTCACGACTCGATCATCATCCGACGCCCGTCATGATGGTTTGAGGACAGAGAAGATCATCCTATCCTGCCATGGTGGTGGTTTCGACTCAGAGCTTGTTCCATCAAGCAGCTGGATGTTATTGCTCTTTCCTCTCACCAATCCCCTCTGAGTTTCTATTCGCACACCTAATTTACCCTCGTAGATCCCTACACTCCCACAGCCCGCCCGCTCTTCTCCTCTTGTCTTTCCCATACCTCTCATCCCTCCCTCCTTCCATCATCCAATCCAGTCTGTGTCTTGTTGTATTTGCTGACTCCATCCCTCCCTTGATCGCTCCCCTCATTCCCTGCACACCCACTCTCGCGGCTCGCCCACCGGCTGGTCTTGACTGACGTCACTCCGGCCGATCTTTGCGCTCGATCGCTCCCCGGGTGGCTTACGGCGACGGTGGCTGACCGGTCGATGCGTCTGATTTCCGATGACGATTGGCTTACTCGACGCGTTTCCCATCGCCAGGGGTCTGGGTCTTGGCTCACGAGTGCGGGCATCAGTCGTTTTCACCCTCCAAATCGGTCAACAATTTCGTCGGCTGGGTCTTGCACTCTGCCCTCCTGGTGCCCTTCCACTCCTGGAGAATCACCCACGCCCAGCATCATGCGGCCACCTGTCACATGAAGCGCGACCAGGCCTTCGTACCTTACACTCGCTCTCAGCTCGGTCTGCCCCCATTGTCCCAGCACCCCAGCCAGAAGGATGTCGAGGGATCTCAACCTGCTAGCTTGTGGGTGTCTGGCCGTTTACTTCGTACATATCTAGTTGGCCGTGTGTCTTGCATCGTAGTCTGACGATGTCTGTTATCCGAGTCTCGCCAGCTACGAGAAGATGGATGACTTGCTGGAGGATGCCCCTCTGTGGGCTTTGCGCAAGTTGATCGTCCATCAATCGGTGGGCTTTGCCGCTTACCTTTTGATCAATGCTTCTGGCCAAAAACATTATCCCTCTTGGTGGACAAACCGTCAGTATTCCTATTTCTCGCTCTTTGCCACTCGGGTTGTCATCAACCTGAGATGCTTCTTGGACCCGACAAATCCTTCTCTTAGACTTCAACCCCTACGCTATCATGTTTGATAAACGTCATCGATCCCAGGTACTCTGGTCTGACTTGGGTATTGCAATCACAATCGGTTGCTTGACCTATCTCGGAAAGAAAACCGACTTTTTGACCGTCTTCAAGTATTACATCGTACCCTATCTTGTAGTTCATGTGGGCGTTTCACGATCCTAGATCCCCATCCTCAAACCGACCCCGTGCTGATTTTCGACCGTGTCTACTCTCAGCACTGGATCGTCTTGATTACTTTCCTGCAACACACCGATCCATGGTTGCCTCATTATCGCGAGGGAGCTTTCAATTTTCAACGAGGCGCTCTTTCTACCATGGACAGGTGGGTCTCGTCTCCATTCATCCTGATATTCGCCGCCCCTCGTTGCAACTGATTTTCCTCGGCATGCAAATTCTTAGAAATATTCACGGTTTCTTTACTCACGGTCTCGCGGAGACTCATGTCGCCCACCACTTGTGCTCCAAAATTCCCCACTACCACGCTTGGGAAGCCACCGAGGCGTTGAAGGCCAAACTCGGTGATCATTACTCATCAACCGATGAGAATTTCTGGTACAGTTTGTGGAAATGCTTCCGGAGATGTCGAGTAAGTCTCACGTAGCTGGGCCATCATCCACCCAAGCTAAGGGATAAAAAAAAAAATGATTCGGTCCATGATTCCTCGAACTCATTTTTTCTGACCTGATCGACACAGTTTGTCGAGGACGAAGGTGACGTAGTCTTCTACAAAGACGCCCGGGGGAAAGCGTCTAGAAGATACGTACCCAAAAAAACCAGCGGAAGTAACGTAAGCGACTCGGGGGTTGAAGTCGACGGGCCTATCAAAGGGGATTCGATTTGAAGAAGCAGTATGATCCTGTCTCACATCTTCAAGTAGGCGCTGGGTATTATTTGATAGAGTTGCTAGATCAACTAGGTCTAGATTGAACATTGCACAAATGCTCGACTTTCTGCTTTCTTCGTTTTATCGATGTTACAAAATATAGAAGTTAGATCTTAGAACCACGTCAGATTTTGGAACCACGTCAGATTTTGACGTCCATACATATATATTGATTTGAATATATTCCTTGATCCTCTCGTGAAGAAATAAGTGAAAAGAGTAATCGTCGGTGGATGCGCCCTCGCTACAACCACCCGACTTTTTCAAACTCGAGACCGTTCATGTACATTCTCCTTTTATCCACATTTTCATTTTCTTTTCGTTTGCTTTTCTCCATCGGTTTTTTTCCAAAAGGAAAAACAAAGAAATTCATGACAACTCAATAGACCCGCCGCATGTATCTACCTCCCCTCCTAGTAGGAACCCAGTAGCTAGGTGGTGGACACCGTCAATGATGGCTGCCGGGTATAGGACAGTTAGTTTGGGTTTCACGGACAGGTCCTTTGGTTGTGCAGTTTTTTTCTCACAGTTGAAATTGTTGGGTAAGGCGGTGGAGCAAAGCCTGTCCAAAAATTGGTTGCACACGAAGCTCTTGTGAGGCGGGGGAGGAGGGACTATTCAATAGGTGAACTGGCAGCCACAGTTAAACTACTGCTAACTTTGAGTGTGTATGACAGGCATGAGTGACTTGCAAGCAGGGATCCAGCTCTGGTTTTGTAAGAAATTGGTGGGGCAGGAGTGATTTGAGTAAGGGTAAGTTGAAGGTATATCTACCATAGATAGGTGGCTGGATCTTGAGCCAGAGATGGACAGATTGACTTTTGACTTGTCTTGAGATCTTAATGCCTCACTGCCGCTTGGTCACCCAGCAAGCTGAAGCCATCAATCATCACCCAAAACATCAATGATTGACTAAGATACAGATGCTTCAAGCCTCCAAAGCCCCAACAATCACAGATCATTCAAAAGTTGTAAAGAGTTTCTTGTGGATGGGATACAGACAGGTACAAGCCTTATACATAAGATCCTGAACCAGCAAACCATACACCTAAAGAAATGACTTGTGCAACTAGATCAACCTGCAAAACTACTAAAAAACTTAAATTTACTACTTACTACTACTCACTACTAGGGGCATAAGGTGAGATCATGGATTCAAAAGGATAGTCTGATGAAGCCTACCAAAAAAATCAGTTATTCAAAAGATGAAGACATAGATACCCAAAAACTATCTCTTACAATATATATATATATGTAGACCCTCTTTGCAAAAAAAAAAATCAAATAAAACTGGCATCATCTTACCGCAACATCTGTGCCTAAACCATTTGGTATCTAAAATCAAGGATGCAGGCTTTTCCCTTCGGTCAAACATTGAAATGGGAAGAGTTTATGTGTACACTGGAAAAATGGAGCATCCCCAAATTTTTGGGGTGCAAGACTGGTACAGAAGCAAAGGTTGATCTTTGGAAATCTTGAAGGTTGATCTTTGGAAATCTTGTCTCAAAACAGTTCCGGAGCCAAGCTCAAGGATACAAGCCTTAGATCTATTCTTCCTTTCAAAAACCACATTCTGAAAAAACTTGTCAGAATTGGCTTCCTTTTAATAACTAGGGGGGGGGGTAACATAGAAACTGGCCATAGTCTAAATCCAACTTTTTTCTCCATTCAGAATTCTGTGTGTGTTCTAATTTTGTTTTTTTTGCTCCAAATCACAAAAAACAAAAAATTGAAAAGACCACTTTTTTTAATAAAAAAAAAGCAAGATGTTCATGTGTGAGTATATCCACTGGAAATCCTGCTCTTGTTGTCATTAGTCAGACCAGGATTCTATATCTCATAGCAAGTGAGAGGTGGTGTTTCAGTTAGGAATCCAGATTGGTTGACCAAACTATCTTCAGTTTCTCCCAACTGTACAGGTTCTGATCTCATTGAATCCCTTACACTTGTGCTCATTCCCAAGTGAGTGAGGGTATTAGACATCAAATAAGTTTTGGAGCATATCAGGAAGGAAATGGGATTTATTTCTCTAATCATTAAATAGATTGATAGAAAAGAACACACACCTTGCTAAGTATTAAAGATAATCTGTTTCATTTCAAAGCACAAAAATGGAGTTTGATATGGAGCTTGTTCATCAGGGACAGGAGGGGTGTTGTGGTATTTCTTTATAGACGCAATCCAACATCTTTAGGTTTACCAGCTGGGGAAAGTGTGGTTGGAAAATTCTCCATAGTCACAAATGGAGATTCTGATCTAAAAAAAAACACTTCTGATTCTATGATAGGAAGATTGGATGCAAGGAACAAGGGTTTGGTGTGGTAGCCCATGTGTCTTTGGATGTGAAACAGAAGAGGAAACCTATTTTTAAACATTTCCAAAATAAAAAGATACTTGTCACCACTAGAGAGACAAAATGAGCATGGGATACTAAATTCAGAAATCAAATGGATGTAGGAAAGCACAAAGGGATGCAGACTTAAAATCAAAATTAAGTTGAATGCCTTGGATGGGTGGGTTATTTTTGGGACAATGGGAAGGTAAAAGCTGGGGATTCCAAGGATTCTGGAAAATTTTCAGGAGACTAACTGTGGGCAGCTTCACTGAGGATGGATGGTGAGTCAGAAATTCAAGATAAAAAACAATAGTATGTTGTCTCCCTTGAAAGCATTGAAAGTAGTTGTACATAAGGATTGATGTGTGAATATTTGGCTTGAGAAGGGAAACAAGGGAATATCCTTCCAACTGATTCTCCATTTGATGAATGGTGATCATACAGAATTTTGATAGATGTGGAAAAGTTGGTCAGGGAAGGAAGGGGGTCATTTTCTAGTTAATTTTTTTTATTTCAAGTTGGTTTTGAAATTACTATTTAAGGAAGCAAAATCTTTTATTTAGGATGGAAGGGAGAATCCAAGACCATTGTATAGAATCTTGTTGAAGAAATTAAGAAAAAAAATATTATTTTCTTTAAATAATACCTGCAGAAAATTAGTATTGAAAGCAAGTGCAGAGTCTACTAAACCATTTCCAACACTAATTTTTCTTGAAAGCAAAGGTACAGAGATTCACCCAATAGTACCTTTTTGTGGAATAGAGAGTTGCAGATTGCAAAGCCGGAAAAAATTTTGGAAGAACAAAATTAACACAGAAGTCAAACAACTGACTTCAGAAGAGAAATTGAAGCTATCCTGACATAGTTAAAATAGGGTCTAACTAATCTATTTTTTTTTTTAAAAAAAAAAAGATTCTTTAACAAAATCAACTTAAAAAAAAAATTATGAGACTAAATGAACAATCATTCAACTTTCAAAATTTCTGTTTTCACACACCACCATGTGAAAGAATCCAATTTTATTTTTCTCATATGATCTGTGATACTAGCCAAGAGGCTTTGGTTTGATAGCTAGGTTATTAAAAAATTAATTATGGTCTAGTAAGTCTGAGGTGGTTTAATGCAGAAATTCAAAACTTGGGCTTATATCAGAAATTCAACCTTTGAATTCAAGTAAGGAGAAGGAAGAGCTAGAAATTTGATATGATTGATAAACATATCAAAATGATTTATAAATATTCCATAGTGGTTTTAATTCTGGTCCAAAAGTTTTAAAGCCTCAATAATTCTTTCCAAATCATGAAAAGTAGTCCATAGATATACTGGGGTATTAATAAAATAATTTTTCCTGATGATAGACAAATGGGAGATATCATAGTAAGTTTTTCACAGGGAAAGTGATTTGATGAACATCAATAAATTTTTCTTGGATTTTTCAAGAGCTTCTATATTCATGGATGCTTCTTTGGAGCAAATTAATTTAAAATGGGCTATTTATGATTTCACTAAATAAATTTCAAATTCCAATTCACTTCCTGATGTAATACATTTCACAAGAGTGCACAGAATATGATATAAAACTGAAATTCCTTGGATTTATGCATTCATATCACATTTTTCAATAAAAATTCCCCCTGAATTTCTGAATTTCTAGAAGTTTGAAAGCCTACAATATTACTTTTTTCAGACCAATATTCCAGACATTTTTTAAAATACAAATCAAATCTTCTGCTAAAAATCAAAAGATTCAGTCTGCATGTATTTTTGTAAGTGCCTCAGAAAAAGACATGAGTGGTGGCTCAGGTTGGCAGTGCAACAATTTTGGCGTGCCAAATGGTGTTTCCATGGCGTTCCAACAATGTCTCAAACTCCCCCATGGCACACCAAATCTGTCTATACCAATGTTTAGCAGGTTGCATCAAGGAAGGATGTGCCAAAGGGTTGATTGAGGTCTAAAAATAAGTCCAGAGGTATGTGCCAAATTCAACTGGAGAGGACTTACAGGAGAAATAATTTGGGTTATCAAGGGAAAACAAGAGTTTACTGGAATAGCCTGGGTGTGATGCTCAGGTTGGGAAGCAATACAAACTGTTGCAGGGAGTTGGGGATTGAGGATTGCAGATCAGCAAGCAAATCAAGGTCACTAGTTACACCAGTGACCAACAGCTTGACCACCATATCAGCTGATTACACCTCTCAACCCATCACCCCAAGATGGGCCAAACCCTCTAATGGTCCTGGCTTGCTGATCCAATTTTCTCATGTCTCAACCTTGAGCCAGTCTGATTGTAGGTTTCCTGCCAGTTGTATAGATTATGACCCCAAAAAAATCAGAAAGAAGGACTTTTCAATAGACTAGAATTCCATAGGGGAGAAATTTTCCCTTGAAAATAAAAAAATGGTGTTCCACTGTTGCCACCTTCAAATGGCATGCCAGGGAGGGAGGATGGTGGTGCCATTTTGTGTGCCATTTTCCCAAACCTGTTGCTGCCGACCTTAGTGGTGGCACACTCAGGTTTAAAAGTACTCTGGTTCCTTCTCAAATCTATCTTGGTTTTTTATAAATTTTTCTGTTTATTTCTTTTGTTTCCTCTGTTTTTTTATTTATAAAATCTTTTGGTTGTCTTGACATGCCATAATTCCTACTCAGTTTAATGTTGGTCTAAATATATTCATTTTAACTTATAATTCAAAATTTTTCCTTGAAAAATTCCATAAGTTTGTGATGAATTCACAACCCGTACACAACTCAACATGGGTTGTGTGGCATGGTTAACATCCCATTTGAGTTGTGTACGGCCCCTCATGACCCCCAGAGTTGTGAATGGCCATTCAAAACTCTGATGGGTTTTAAGCCAGGCCACAAAACCCATTGCAATTTATGGTGTGACATTCAAAATTCCAGGGTTGTGAGAGACAGAAATCAAAATCAAAATCAAAATAAATTCAAATAAATAAAAATAAATAAAAAAACTTAAACAAAAAACCTAAAAAAACAAAAAAAGTTGAGAATGAATCAAGAAAATTGAGAAGAAATAACAAATAAATAGAAAAAGAAAAAGAAAAAAAAATAAATAATAATAATAAAATAAGAAAATAATAATGAAAAAATTTAAAAAAATTAAAAAAAAATTAAGAAGAAAATAAAAAAAATTGTGAGGATTTCACAAATCCAGGGCCATGAATGAACATTCATGGCCCCACAAATAAATAAAAATAAACAATTAAAAATTCTAAAAAAATTGAAACATTGTGCACAAAAAAAATAAATAAATGGAAAAATGAAAATAGAAATAAAAAGGAAAAATATAGATAAAATACAGCCCTGAAATAAAAAAAATACAATATAATTCTTGAATAAAATACAATAAAATAAAAAATCATATCTCACCCAAGTAATAAATGAAACCAGTTTTTATTGTTAACAAAGGAAATAAAGGTGGCATCCAATGGTTCTTTTACAACCATTTTCATAGGAGTATAAGTAAAACATGACTCCAATGAAATGAAGCAAAGTGGCCTTGCATAATTATCTGCTATCATTTGACCTATATCCAACTTTGAAAGCCATTTTGAATAGGTAATTGTTTCAATGATGTCTTCAAAATCAATTGTTTGTTAAATCTTTTTTACCTCTTTGCTACTGCCAAGTATCTTAGCATAGCATGCCTTTTGTTTCCTCAATTTTTCCATCATTTCCCTTTGGAATTTGAAACCATCCCTTTTCATCATACATAAGTGATTTAGAAATGACTCTAAATCTGCAATTTCCATCACCAAAAGGAGCCCAAAGCTCACCCAAGAACTTATGTAAGTTATCAGGTATTTTATTGAGGTAATTCATTTTTGGTTCCTACAATCAACAATCAATTAGAAAAAATTAAAATCACATTAATAAAATAAAGATTCACCAAATATGAGCTTCTGGTTGAATTCTCCTGCACTTCTCCTTCCTCAGAAGAGGATTCAGATTCAAAATGAAGGCACATGTGTAGGGTGAACTGCATTAAGAAACTCATGCTAGATGATATGATCAGTTTTTAAAAAAATGGTTTCATTGTCTCTGTGTATTAGAACCATCCTTGTTGAATGGCTTGATATAATGCTTGAAAATCCTACATATACTGGCAAAGGGCTGAACACTGGATCCCAAAGATAAATAAAACCAAGGTTTGGAATTATCCAAGATTGATATTTGTTGATTATTTTTGATCATCAGAATTTAAATTTACTGGAAAATGTTGGTGGATGGATTTGGAACAAAGTTTACTTTCATCTGGATAAAAAATTAAATGGGATTCATGAAATGGCTACCTTTTTCTGGTGGAATCATCTGTGTCTCTCTCTTGGAAAATATAATATTCTCTCAAAATCCATCTGAAAAGACTAAAGCAAGCCACATCTCACAGGAAAATCCTAAATTCCAAATTCACCTAAGAATTATCATTGTGGCCTCAAATTTAAGGGTTAAGCTATGAGAGGGAAAATTTTGAAGAAAAGATGTGTTGAGAAAATCTGGTTGGTAAAGATTTTATATGTGATCTTCAACAGTTTCATGAATTTAGTAAGTTTTTATAATATTGTTTTCTTCATTCTAAGGGATTAAATTCATGATGATCTATTCTTGAAACTTAGTATAAAATTTTCAATTAACTAATGAATTTGAGGGCAGTGGAGGTGCAATTCTCAAAATGAGTTTTGAACAATATGCAAAAATCCCAGGGGTTTTATTCCTACTTTTTCATGACTCATTTGAGTTTTGAAACCTCTTTGACAACCCAAATAGGTTTCAAAGAGATAGTATGCAACCCCCCGGGGGTTTCACATGTTGTGAAGGGTTTTTTTCACAAATCTTTGAGTTGTGAAACTCTGTTCACAAATCAAATGGGTTGCAAATTTATCACTTCCCAATTTCATATAAAATGCAAACCCCTGAAAAAAAAACCTCCAAGCCTCAAGAAAACCAACCTCATATATCCTAATCTTAGATCAAATACTCTTATCCAAGCCAGGAAGGTCTTAAACGTTTTTTAAGATTCTCTGTTGCCTGTCTCTGTTGTTAACAGCCTGTCATTTCCTTACTTACTGTCTTGTTCTTTTCCTCTTTCATTTGTCTACTTGTCTATTTCAGTTTTTCTGTTCTCACCTAGTTCATGGCTGTCATGTCAGTCATGACAGTTTTCATAAGCTGCTGCCTGTTGCCTTCTTCCTCCCAATCTTTGAAAAACTTGTCACCTTCAGCCAGCCTTGGCAACTCACCACCTTACAGACCTCAGCCTCCTGGAAGTCTGATAAAATCACAATCTCAACATTCTCCTTGTCTTCTCTCATTGAATCAACTTCAATCACAACAATCAACAGGCTCAAACATCCAAATTGATAAACTCACCAGAAGCATTCAATTGGCAACCAAGACAACCTCTCACTGCAACTGCTTTGATAATTTGGTGTTGCACAATTCTACACAGTCTCAATGAGGCCATCACCCATATTTTAGGATTGGTCAACTCTGTTTTTTTTCTTTCCAATTTCTGACTCAATCTTCAACCCATTGTAAATATAAAACTCATTTCATTCAATCTTGCCATCAAAGCCTGGTCTAGGATTAAGAAATTTCCTTAAATTCAACAACTTTCAATGAGTTATATAAATGGTAAATTAATATCCATCTCTATTTTAAAATTCCTCTCTCTTATTTCATGACTCTTTCTTTTTTGAGCAAATATTACAAAAAAGATTTTTTTGTTTATTTTTAAATTCATTTCTTTGAAGAAATAAATTGAACTTGTACTCTTTCTTCTGGATGCTAATCATAAGGGAAACCAAATGGGAATATGAAGGTGAGGTTTTACGTGAGGAGATGTGAGGATTTTGCAGAAATTGATATGAGGATTCAATAAGGAATCAGGTGATAATGGGTTTGATATGAAAAAAAGGTGGATTGAATTCAAATTTTAAAATAAAAATGGAGCTTTAATAAGCCGCTAGATACCCCCAAGAGGGCCTGAGAATGACCAGGGAAAACCCATGGAAGGAAAAAAAATGTAAATTAGAAGTATGTGATATAACATAAATTCTATCAAAAATGCGAAATTTTCATGGATTAGAAGATAATAATAGACAGCCACAGGCTGAGACAAAGGGAAACAGCTGAGAAGGACTGTATTAAAAATAAAAACGGTAAAAAATCTGGAGAGAATAAAATAAGAAAGAAAATAGCTGGAAATTTGGGGAGAGGAAAATGAGAAGAAATAAAAGCAAGAAGACTGAATATCTGAAGGAAAAACAAATATTATTTTGAAGAAGCGGATATTGGAGATGTAATGAATAAGGGTCTGAGGAGACACTTGGGTTGAATTCCAAAAATTTAAATACAATAGAAATTGTATTACACCCAATGTGAAATGACTTGCAAGTCATCACAATCACTCTTTTAAATAAGTTGAAATTCAACCATATTTTATCAATTTTTATATTTATTTCATATTTAGATAATTTATTTCAGGAGACAGCCATGAGTTGTCCACCAAGAAGGTGTGTTATAAACTAAGAAAAGATCAAAAAATTTTTATTGAAACCATCTATAAATTAAATAGAAACAAAATCAATTTTTTATCTCTTCAAAGTATGGGGCATCAAAGCATTTGAGGTCCTAGGAGATATTGATACCTTGAATATTGATAAATTCACATCCTTTAAATTAAAAACTTAAAATAAATTTAATTGGAAAAAGGCATAGATTCATTCTTTTTTTTCTTGAGTCATATGTAGCATTTCCTCATTAGTTTTTTATTTTTGGTTCAAAGTTTTTTATATCCCATCAGGAATATTAAATTTTATCTGAAAAATATCAATTCTTGAAATTTTTGATTATTTCTGTGCTCTATTATGTTTTTGTTGAAATAGGCCCCTATTTTGAAATTTTATTAATAAAATTGGTATGTTTAGCAAATTTATACCTTTGTTTATCTTTTCAAAAAATGTATTTATATTCAATCAGAAGTATCAAAATTTATTCAAAAATATCTATCTTTGAAATTTTTTTATTATGACTGATTTAATTGATTAATTCTTTCCTCACATCCAAAAAAAGATATGGAATCCTCTATAAATATAAGTTTATGCCAGATTTTTTTCATTTTTCATCATTTTTGATGAAATTTTGTTTGCATCCCACCAGAAATAGTCAATTTTTTGTGAAGGGATTGGATGTCACCATTTATATTACTTTTTTTATATTGAATAAGGTTTTTATTTTTCAAATTATAGCTCATATTTCAATTCTTTGCAAAATTTGAAATTTACTGAGTTTTTATGTTTCAACTTAACTCAATTGGTTTTCATATTTTGACTCTCAAAAGCATCCACTCCAGCCAGACCTCAAAAGGGCCTGGGGGCTTTGATTTAGCCCCCCCAAGGCCTCAATTAATTTTTAAAGGCCTTGCAGGACCCAAAATGACCTCAAAAGGTGTGTTCAGAACCCAAGGATTCCTTTCAACCTCAAAAAAGTGTACAAAACCTTAATTTTATGAACTCACATTTTTTCAGGTTCAAATGAATTCCTGGGGCGGAAATCACACCAATTGGTGTGATTATATTCAAAGAATCACTATAACCATGCCATTGACACCTTTCCAAGGCTGGATACCTTCTGGGGGTGGGAAAGGATGCCAATTGGTGTGATTATAGTAAAATACTTTATTTGATGTTACTTTCAGGATTTTTTTTTTGAGTTCTGGCATGGAAGTACCATAGATGGGGTTCATACACCCCACAAAAAAATCTTTGGTAATTTTGGAGGAATTAGAAACCTTCCAAAAACGGAATCAAAAAATTAAAAAATTCCGCAAAAACCACTCTTTCAATGAGTTTTTGGATCCTTAGTTTGGCTATTTTAATGATTTTTTTTGTTATTTCAACTAAAAAAATATTTCAAGAAAAATTCAAAGAGATTTTATTCTTTTTCACATTTTTGGGATGTATCCTTTTACCTTAAGAAATTCCTTCAAAACTCCAAAAAATCAAAGAATTCAAATTCCTCATTGGAAATTTGCATCCTGTCATTTTATTTTTGATTTCACATTTTTATTTTTGATTCAAGCTATCAAAACGCTGAACTAAAATTAAAAGAGAATTAAAGTATTTTTTCAGATTTTTTGGATGTATTATATTACCTTAAAAAATTCCTTCAAAAAAGCAAAACATTTGAAAGATTCAATTTTCCCATTAGACTTTTGAATCCTCTTGTTTGCCTTTTTGATTACTTTCTTTTGGTGTTTCAAGATTTTAGAAATTGAAAAAAATTCAAAAAATTGAATTTTCTCAATGGATTTTTGGATCCTTTTGTTTGCCTTTTAAAATATTTTTTTTGGGGGTTTTCAAGCTTTCAAAATTTTAAAAAAATAAAAAAAAGCTTCTTGATAACAATATTTTGGTTTTATGCATACACCATCCTGTGAGAATTTTTGGCCCACAAGCTTAGTCAAAGAGCAGTACTTAAAGCAAAAGAAATGCTGAGACAATAATGTCTTATGATTGATCCTTAATATGAGGCAGAGGCAATGGCACACTTGTGAATGTGAATGAATTGGTGAATGAATGTATGGAAAACAGCAGGGAGAAGGGCTCCTTAAATAAAATTTTTTTTCGCTCATGTGGAGCTAATGTAATAACAAGCAAAAGGCAATAATTCCGCCCCAAATGGGCTCTACAGGCTCTAAAAGCCTTGCTACTTGGTTTGGGCTTACTCAGCCCACTTGGCATTAGTCCCTGAACCCTTAATACCAGTCTTTACTGTTTGAATTTGGTGTTTCCACCCTTCCTGGGCTGAACCAGCCCTTGTTGCTGTTCAGACCCTGGCTTGTTGTCCCTTACAACCAGCCCTGTTACCTATGTGACCTCATTTACCAGGCTGGTTGCTTCATTCAACCAGCAGTTTTCCCCTAGCATGGACCAAGTGGGACCCAGAACTTACCTGGGTCTGCTCTCAAGCTCACATGTGTCAGCTCTCTGATACCAGGAACCTTGCAGTCATTTAGCTACAGAGAGTGATAAAAATGCTGGAATAATAATAATAATAATTATTCCAATGATAAACACCTAGAAGCTCAAATAAATGATATAATAAGAGCAGTTGCAAGGTTTAATTGGTTTGGTAACAAAATGTTTTTCAATATAATATAAAAGAGGGGCAACAGTATTATACTACTGGGGATCTTTACAGACTAGCAACCTCTCTTCAAGGGGCCTCCTTAGGCAGTTTAAGAACCTTGGAATAAAGATGGGTGCCTTAGAAAGGACTTATTCCACTAATAGCCGGGCTTAACAGCACTAATGGCCAAGACAGGAAGGGTAACACTCACTCTGAGCACTTTACCACAAGAATCCGGGAATAATTGGAAGGGTTTCAGAGCAGATGGGGTAGATTGCTTGACTAAACTTCAATGGTTGATTGGTTAATAAGGGTAAATAATACTACTACAGACTAAGTCATAAATAAATTTCTTATCTTCATATAAGAACTTGATCAACAATGACACGGTGTCTGATTGATAATAAATAATTCCTGGAAACTGATGATGGAATAATGCATCAAAAGAGGTCTGTATAAATACCTTTTTTGGGTGATTTTGAGCTTCTCAGGGCACGTAAAGAGTGTTCTTCTTGTGGGATGAGGCTGGCAAGCCAGTCAGAGAAACATTGGCACGTCCACTTGGTGCTGTCAATCAGCTGTCCTTAGATCTGCTGGATTTCTGTACTATTTTAGCCACAGGATCTGTTAATCTGTTATGGCATAAATTTGATCATTCTGTACTCATCCTTTATCTGTACTATTGATATTGCTTTACAGCGGGCAGATGTGGATGTTTACTGATTTTCCATTATCTGCTGATTATGTAGATAATTTTTACTAATTTTTATGAACACTCCTTGTAGTGTTTTGTGGTCTTCAAAGATCAGGGCCAGTGATTTATGTGGTAATTCTTGATCTTTGATTTATTATTAAAAAATGTTTAAAACTTAATTTTCATTAATTTTATTTAAGTTTTGATCTTTTTAGATCATTAGTAATGCATATGTCAGTTTGTTACATATACTAGGCAACTCTAACTAGGTTGTAGCTCTTCTGAGTGGCACCTGGTTGTCAGATTAGGCACAACTGATCCAGATGCGGGGATTGGTTAGTACAGATGCATGCGGGGTAGGATCCGCTGCGTGCGTGGCAGAATCAGCTGCACGTGGGTCTCTAGTACGCGGGAATCTGCTACTACTAGTACGTAGGGATATGTAATGATGCGGGGCTGCGCGCGGGAATTGTGACATAACACATTTCCGCGTATAACTCCTAAAATATACACAACACCTCAATTCTGAGTGAATTTTAGGTGTAAACCCTATAAGTGACAACACGTGTGAAATATTAGAATGGCCAAAAAGTGCCATACTTGTGTTGTACTTTTTAGTACTTTTCTTTTTAATTATTTTAAAAATGTAAGGACTTGGAATTGAAGGGTGGGGTCAGTGAGTGACCCTACCTAATTTTGGGTGAGGAATACATTTCTGTAATAATATTTATGGATTTCTCACTCCTTATTTTGTTAATTGAGATATTCTTATTTTTCATAGTTTTGTGTTGCTATTGACAGGTTGCTCTGTACATAGTAGCAAGCTGACATTCCCCCACTCCAAGATATGTCTATATCTGAAAAAAATTTTGGGTTAATGCCTCCTGCTGGCTCTTTAGTTCCTCAGGTGTATAGGCCCGTCAGGGATATTATGTTCAGGCAACCATTCATCTTTATCAGCTGATTCTCCCTTGTATCTAACTAGGTAGAGTCCGCCGTCTTTTCCATTGATCCTATCTTTCTTATCTTTGAGGATCTTGCTAATTTTTCCTTTGTATTTTTCATGTTCTTCTGTAAAAGGTATTGCAAGTGAAGGAGTATGTTCTCCATTCCTTGGGTGGTAGTGTTTGATGAGACTTTCTGGGAAGACTGGATGTTTTCTAGAAAGATCATCACTGAGGATTACTTCAACAGCATTTTTACCATGAAGTTTATTAATGGTGAAAGGTCCAAAAAAAGCTGGTCTAAGCTTTCTATTTCCAGCTAAGTTGGTAAATTTGGTGGTAGAGATCAAGACTTGATCACCAATCTTGAAATCAGGTTCCTTATGATTTTTATCCCACCTTTGCTGGTTATACTCCACAGCATCCTGGACACACTTAACAGCATGTTTGTTGGCTACATCTATCATGTTTTTGAAATCAAGTGATGTAGGGTGAATATTGGTTAGCTGGTGGTTAAGGTTATCCTTGGGTAATCTAGGAATCCATCCTCTTTCCAGTATGTAAGGTGCTTCCTTAGTGGTAGAGTGCTTGCTACTGTTGTAGGCCATCTCGAGTGCAGGTAAAAGGCTAACCCAATTGTGGCAATAACCATCAGAATTCTTGTATTCTAGTCCAAAGCCACGGAATCTCCTGAGCATGTCTTCCAGGGTCTGAATCATTCTTTCAGCTAAGCCATCCGTCTGAGGGTCATAAGCTGTAGAGAAAGCTAAGGTGGTTCCAAGCATATC
The DNA here is from genome assembly GCA_025617555.3 of Puccinia polysora. NCBI lineage: Eukaryota > Fungi > Basidiomycota > Pucciniomycetes > Pucciniales > Pucciniaceae > Puccinia > Puccinia polysora. Next base: position 55,702,170 of record CM062612.1, on the reverse strand, counting down.
ATGAAGATTTCTCCAGAACTCAGAGGTGAATTTAGGATCTCTGTCACTGATAATAATCTTGGGAACTCCAACATCAGCAATGATTCTGTTCCAAAATAATAGTGCAACTTCCATAGCAGTGTCTTCCTTTTGATTAGGTAGGAACTTTGCTTTCTTGGAGAACCTATCCACAATGACTAAGACTGAGTTGTAGGAATAGGCTCCTCCTGGTGGTAGTCCAGTTACAAAGTCCATATTGATAATCTCCCATATTTTCTTGGGTTCAGCAATCTTTTGCAGTAGACCAAACCGTTTCCCAGTAGTCCTGTTGGACTTCTGACAAGTTTCACAACTGGTAACATACTGTATAGTTGAGTCTCTCCAATCAACCCACTAAGCAGTTTGTTTAACCTTATCTAAGGTTCTATCAGCAGATAAATGACCAGATGAGCAGTTATCATGGCACTCAGCCAGAACATGTTTGATATGGTCATCCTGAGTTAACACTATAACACTTGAATGTTGATGCCTATAGTATACCAGACCATCCCATATGGTGAACCTTCCGGCTTTGTATGGTTTCAAAAGAGGTTCAGGTAGGCTATTGATCAATCCAGATGGTGGAGAAGTACTTTCCATAATGGTGATCAGAGTCTTCATGCCAGAACTGTAAGATTCTTTGATTGAGTTGAACAATGATTCATTCAGTTCACAAATGTGGATTCCCATTATAGGAGCTTCAATGTTCAACCTGTTAATGTTAAGTATAGGGAAGATATCATTATCCTCTGGATCATAAGCAGGGTTCCTTGGGTCATTGGGTAACACATTCCTGCTCAAAATATCAGCATTCTGGTGTTTAGTCCCAGCTTGATGAACTATGGTCATCTCACCTCTGTACTGTTCTATGGCTATCTGCCATCTTAACATGTGCCTACTAGGGGTCTTCATGTTCATCAATGTCCTGACAGCATTTCAGTCAGTAATCACAGTGAAATTGGTGCCTTCTAAGTAATAATGGAGTTTCTCTAGAGCCCATACTAAGGCAAGACATTCCATTTGGCTTGCACCATACCTTTTCTCAGTGTCTTTAATTTTTCTGGATATGAAGAGTATAGGTTTTTCCACTTGTTTGTCATCCTCTATGACTTCTTGTATAAAGCAGCTCCTAGCCCTTCCATGCTGGCATCTATGTAGAGTTTGAAAGGTTTAGAATAATCTGGCTGGATCAGTACAGGAGCTGAAGTCATTGCCATTTTGAGTTCCTCATAGTTCTTGACTCTGTCATGAGTCATTTCAAAAATGGTGGTGTTGTTGCAGATCTCATACAGACTTTTGTTTAGAAGAGGAAACTTTGGTAAGTACTTCCTATAGTAGCTGCAGAAGCTGATAAAGGATAGGAGTTCATTTTTATTCTGAAGCATAGGCCTATTCATTACTGCTGCTATCTTGTTTTGGTCAGCAGCTAAGGTTAGTCCAGAGACAATGTGTCCTAAGGCCTTGAGTTCCCCGTAGCCAAAGTTACACTTTTTCATTGATACTTTCAATCCCACGGCAGAGATGGTTTTGAGGACTAGCCTTAATTTCTCCATGTGAGTATCCCAATGGTCAGAGTAAATGATAACATCATCAATGTATACCATCATCCACCCCTGTCTGATGAATAATCCTAGGACAATATCCATCATCCTTTGAAAATGAGAAGGAGCATCTTTTATACCAAAAGGCATCCTAAGATACTCATAAATTCTCAAATGACAGATAATTCTCATGAATTTCTGGCTATCAGGGCTGATAGGTATTTGGTGAAAACCTGTCAGCATGTCCATGGTAGTGATGTACTTAGCTTTGGACAGGTCATGCAGAGCATGATCAATCCTTGGGATTGGATAATAATCAGCTTGGTTTTAGTTGTTCAGTATTCTGAAATATCCAACCATTCTTGACTTATCATTGTGCCAAGCTGTAATTACTGGGGTAGTGATATCCACTTGTTCATTGTGGCCTACTTTCCTTAAGACTTGTAATTCAACCAACTCTTGAATATTGGTTTCCAGAGCAGCTCTAGATATTGGACTAGAAGGGTAAGCAGGTCTCCTGAGGTTAGGTGGGTAAGGAGGCTTAATGGTCAGAGTTAGGATCATATCATGTCCTTTGATGTTACCAATGGGGTGATCCTTGGTACAGAAAGCATTCTGATTTTCAAAGCATACTTGTAGGATATCCCGTTTCTGTTCTTCATTGAGAAGGGAATTCAAAGCAGCTTGAGAGAAGTATTCCTGATTGAAATTCTCTAAGTGTTTTTCATAAGTTGAATCAGAAGTTTGAGCATTGACATGGCATATTTGGAACTTCTTATTCCAGTCTCCTCCTATAGTGAAGTATCTAACCTTGCTTTGGAGTACATCTATACCATATAAGCAAAGAGAATCATTTCCAAGGATAAAATAATCACATACTCCATTTTGGAGCACTACAAGTTCAATGTTCAATTTGAGTGATCCTTTAGAGTGAGGGAGTATGATATCAGAAGACCATACTCCAACAGCATTGAGAGCAGAATTACAACTGCTGAACTTAGCCTGAGGTACTGGTAGTAAGTTCAGTTTCCAGTTTGGGTCTGGTTTCTCCAGATAAGTTGAACCAACACAAGAGAAAAAGGCTCCACTGTCTAGAAGTAACTTAACCGGTGTAAGACTCCAAACAGTGCTAGGCTGTGGCAGTTCTGCGGAGGGGAAAGGTGCTGTTTAGGCTGCCCTCCTGAGTGTTACAAAAATATTTAAATGTAACCAAGATCAAGGTCCAGAACCTGGTAAATGAGGAATCAAGGAGTAGAGGATAAGGATGATAATAGTTTGGTAGCAATGGAACAGCACCATCTGAGACAAGATTATGCAGGGAAAAACTTGAACAAAAGAAGTTAAAGTCCCCTTAGAGTTCAAAGAACAAAAGCTGTTGTATGTAAACAACGCCCACACGCTAATAACTCTGGTTGTCAGCAGAAGATTGGGGATGATCAACTCAAACCCAAGCAACCTCCAGGTTCTCAATGAACCTGCCCAACTCTCCGCAATCAAGCGCTTGAAGGGTACCAGATAACTGTGGGTGGCTGTACAGTACAAAGCACAATGTTTAAGAAGCTCTAAAGCAAACAGTAACTGATTTGAAGCAAGGATAACCTCAACACTTCTCAAGGTACTCAAGAGTAGGCTGGCAGAATGTAACTCCAAAGAAGCTAAGGGGAGGTTTAAAACTCCAGGTCTTAAGCTTAATAAGACCTCTTCAATCAATTGTGATTGGCTCCAGAAAGGTGATCAGGGATCAGGACCAGTATGGTCAGAGAAAGGGATCAAGGAGTGGTATTACACACTCAAAAATTCCAACAGAAAGAATTTTTCTTCAACCAGCAAGGCTATTGGTTGGTGATAAGGATCAGGGATCAAGGGTTGAGTATGGAGGCTCAAGGATCAAAGGTGTGCTGATTTCATGCTGGATCATTCCATGCTCCAATGGTTTCATGTTCCCCCGGTGATTTCCGATGATGATCAAAAAGGCAGGGGAGAGCCCCTCCTTATATGGGCAGGAGGCCCTGTTAGACTATATACAACGGATTCTACAAATAGAGCGGAAAAGGGAAGGCAACCATGTGGTCACTCGCGTCCGTCTGTGGATGGGCGCGCGTAACAATACCAGAGTCACCCACCCCTTGTTTGAAGGCGGAAGCGGGTGGGAGAGAGAAATGAACCAAACCGCCGCGGATGTCTGCCGGCAGTCGTTGGCACTCTTCCAAAGGCGGAAGCGGGTGGGAGAGTCCCAGGAAAGGTGACGGATGAAGTCCATGAGAGCGCGGATGGGCGGATAGGAGATTGGTTTGAGAAAGTTGAGTAAATCCTGACGGCCTTGAGATCCACGACTGATAGATCAAGTGCCATGGGAGGTTTGACGGATCCAAGGATTTGCCAAATGCTTGGAGGTGCGGTCGGGATGGATTCAGTAAATCATGGATGAGCGCTGCGCAACGGTAGCAATGAGGAGATTGGGACGCGCGACGACAAAGATGAAGACACGCAACAACAAAGATGAGGATGTGCTATGACAACGGCGGAGATGACAAGCAACACGGATAAAGGACGCGCGACGTGCGCGGATGAAAGGAGCGCGGCGCGGAGCGCAACCCGGATAATGGAAGCGCAGCGCGCACGGGTAAAGGATGGTTTGGATGAGCCTGAGGATAAGTTGTTCAGCCGGATGGTACGTTTGTGCAACAGTTTATGGATTGAGGTCTTAAGGCGGCCAGGGTGTCCAGGGTGGGGCACCACATCTCTCCCCAACTTACAGACTGTCCCTAGTCTGCTCCCAAGTTTGATGCCATAGAAAAAAGAAAGGAAAGAAAGATGATTGAAACCAAAGAATGGCCATTCTGATCTTGAGAGTGGTTGAGAAAAAATTTGTCGATCCGACCAAAAATCCTAGAAGTGGCTGAGATAAAATGAAGGAGGCGTCCCAAGTGCTCACACGCGTGGCATGAAGTAGAGTTTTCACAAAACAACAAGGATCTTGCCCAGATGGTGCACAAATTGGGAGGACTTACTTCCGGACCAAGTTGCCTCCACAAGAGTGAAATTTCTTGACCTGATCAGCAGAGAAACTTCTGGCCATCTGAGTATCATCCAGCTCCTCCAAAAGATATGATCCACCTCTAACTTGACAGACTACTCAGTAAGGACCATTCCAGCGGTTAGAGAAAAGCTTTCCCCACTGAGTTTCCAAGGAATGATTATAAGCCAGTACCAGGTTGCCAGGTTTTAAAGGGTCCCTGATTTGATTCCGGTGTTTTTCTTCCCAATACTGAACTGATTTTGCTCTTGATTCCATTATCTTCTGATAAGCTTTGTTACAAATATCTTCACTCTGCTCCTGTTGCTTTGATCTGGCAACTAATAGGTCAGTAGTTGAGGAAACTTGTTCCCAGGGGATGCCCCAGAAAGACTCCATCTCAAGATCAAGAGGAAGAACAGCACTCTGACCAAAGATGATTTCATAAGGAGAATAACCAGTGGTTTGCTTGGTGGAAATTCGATCAGAGAAGAGGACCAAGGGGAGAAACTTTTGACAATTCTTGCCACTTTCACCAGCCAATTTGACAAGAGCAGCCTTCAAAGGAGCATGGCCTCTTTCCACCATGCCTTGTCCTTCAGGATAATAGGGAGTAGTAACTCTTTGTTGTCCAGGGAGCAATTGGATCATTTCAGCCAGTTTTCCACCAAATCATGAGCCACCATCCGTAGAATAAGATCGGGCCAAGCCATAACGCATTGTCCAAGTCTCATGAAGGAAAGCTGCTACTGATTCAGAGCTGAGGTTCTTAAAAAACTTTGCTTCAACCCATCCGGAAAAATCATCTCTAGCCACAATGAGGTACTTAGCTCCACCAGCCTTAATGTGAACCACATCCATAGCAATCCTCCCAAAGACAGTGGATTCTCCAGTGGGGTAACGAATTTTGGCTGTGCGCCTAAGATCACGTTTCTGGCACACTTCACAACTCATACACTATTGAGCAACGGATTTCTTCAGGGATGGCCACCAGAATTGTTCAGATATTCGTTGATAAGTTTTGGTTTCCCCACAATGACCAAGGCCTTCATGGAGATTTTCCAGGATTGAATCTTGCTTGGAAGGGATAGTGACCACAACAAGTGCACAAGGAGTTGACCTTTTCATAAGCCTAGAACCTTGGACAAAGAAGTTGGAGGACTTCCTTTTAAGGGACCAAAATTCTTTGGCAGAGAGATCAGGGGGTCTTTGCAGAGTTGAAAGGTACTGCTCCAACTTAAGCCAGAAACCTTGCTGGAAACCAGAGTAATTTTTGGAGGAGAAGGCAAAGACAGGGCGGACCAAGGGTTCTTCCTCATCAAAATCCATTCCAACCTCTGATTCATTGTCTCCAATATGTTGTCAAGATAAACCATCAGGCATGGTGAAAGATTTTCCAGGCCTGTGAACAATATCAAAAGAGAACAACTGGATGAAAGCCACCCAATGAGTCATGGGAGCATTTGGGAGGCTGGGGGCGTTGATCATTTCAATAATAGATCACGCATTGACTTGTAACTCAAAGTGTTGACCCCAAAGGACAGTCTGAAGCTTCTTCAACATTCGGGCCACACCGCAAAGTTCCAGTTTTGGCTGGGAGTACCTGGATTCCACATCTGAGAAAAGAAGAGATTCATACAGAGCAGGACAATCCAAACCATTTTCATCTTCCTGGGTAAGAACAGCCCCAACAGATTGATAACTTGAGTCCACTGCCAACTTGATCTTGCCGGCTCCGTGTCCATAAGTGATCTTTTTCAAAACAATGTCTTTCCCAACAATTGTTTTGAGCAACTGAAATGATCATTTGCAGTCTTGGGTCCAAATCCATTCAGCATCATTCCGGGTTAAGCAACGCAAGGGAATACAGATTTTGGATAATGAGGGAATGAAGATCCTGACATAAGTTACAACACCTAGGAAACCTCTAACTTCCGTTGGATTTATTGGGGTAGGCCAGGAGATGATTTTGTTGACTTTAGAGGGTGCCATCCTTCTTCCGTCCTTGCAGACTATATGACCAACAATTTCCAAGGCAGGGACACAGGCGGCAAGTTTTGATCCAGAGACAGTAAGGCCAGATTCCTCGATTCAAAACAAAATTCTCTCCAAAACAGTAGCATACTCCCAGAAAAATCGTTGGATTCCTGAGTGCCAAGGTAAGAGCTCATTATCATAGTCAGAAACAGGACCTTTAATTCCACCATCATTGATAAAGATACCCGCATGATCCGGGATTTTGTCCTGGAGGATCCACATCATCTGAGCCTGATAGACTGCAACCAAGTTGGTGGCACCTTGAGGCAATCGAGTCAACTGAAATCAACCAAGGGGAGTATCCAAAGTAGTGAGGGGACAAGAAATAGGATGCAAGGATTGTTTGTCATAGCCACCCAGAATGTCACCTAGACCATAGCAAGCTCTTCCAGAGAAGGATTCAACAAATTCTTCAGTGGCGGGCGGCATGCCAGAGTCTTTAATAGTAACTTTATTAAGAGGTTGGAGATCATGAACTACTCTAAGTTTACCATTACTCTTTAGAACACAGAAAACAGGACTGGAATAGCTAGAAGTCGATTGTTTGTATAAACCGGTTCGGAATCGTTTGCGGACCAACTTGATGAATTTGTCAACTTTAGCAGCAGGGATTGGGATCTTTTTCTTTTGCCAAGGGTCATGTTCAACTACCGGGATGATGGAAGGGAGACCATAGGATTCTTTCAAGAGACCTCTCTCTTCGTCACAGAATGCAATTGATTTTTCCCTTAGAGACAAGATATTTTTGATCAAATTTAACTCATCAGGAAGAAGCCATCCACTTGGACCAAAATTGACCACTTTCAGACGTTCTTCAGTGACCCAACCAGAGGGAATAAATGGACCAGTGAGGGATTCGGATAGACCACAGTAAGGATTGCGGGATAGCGGAGGACGCATAAGAGGAGGGTTGAGGTTTAGAGGCATTGGTTGGTTGACTGGCTGGACCTTCTTTGCAACTGGTTTGTACTTGGTGGCAAAGGAGAGGAATCCCTGCTTCCTCCAAGCATTGACCAGTGAAACCTGACTACAAAAACTGAGGCCGTGTTCCAACATCTTCCAAGTCCAATGTTCTGCTGCGTCCTTGAAAGGTGCCTTCTCCATAAAAGAGGATCCAAAAGATAACACATTGCTCACATGTGTGGCACAGGGTAGAGTTTCAAAAATAACAGTAGTAGAAGCCCTTGGTGGTGCACAATTGGGAGGACTTACTTCTACCCCATATTGCCTCCACCTAAGATTAAACTCCTTCATACCAAAGCCACCAAGAAAAGAATTGAGATCAAGATCTAGTTTAGACTCATTGCGGAGATTTGAAACCGGAATAGAAGATGAGTGATCAGGCTGAAAAGAAAAAGGAAAGGAAGATAGAACAGATCCAGACAGAGAAGAAATATTTTTGGATTTTCCAAATTTTTCATATGTTTGGGTTTTGATCTTATTTGGATGAGAAGAAAGTGATGAGGAAAAAGAAAGATGGGCCTCTGAGGTGGGAGTTGGTCCATGAGTTGAAGTCTGAGGCTGAGGAGAACTACAACTATCAGTAGGGCCAACTATTCTGCTAAAAATGAGGATGAAAGGAATGAGAGTTTTCTTTCTGCATTCCTTTCAGGACAGATTTGGGAGGGTGACCAGGGAAGTCTCTTTCCCAACGACCCGAATCCAAAGAACAAAGGGGGACTTCAATCTTTCTGCCATCAGCATCAGGGAGGAGAATTCTCTCCCCAACTTGATCAGAAAACATCAGGGTAGCACCAAAGTCCATTAAGAAAGGCCTTCCCAAGATCATGGGACCATCCAGACGAGTGATCCAGAAGTGACAGGTGCCAACAATATTTCGACCAATTTGAACAGGAATATCCTCAGCAATACCAACCAGTTCACAGGACTGATTCCCAATTCCATAGACCGCAGAGTTGAAACTGACCCTTGGGCTAAGTTTAAGCTTGCAGGCCATGGAGTCCGAAATCAAGTTGAGCTGAGAACCCAAATCCACAAGGAGAGAAACCGTTTTAGTTGAATCACCAAGACAACATGGAAGAAAACCAAGAGGACAGGAATACAGGTTGGTATCTGAAGAGGGATCTGTTCCACCAGAATCCTCTATCAGAGTACCAGAGGAGACTTTTAATTTGTCCGGACCAATCTCCACACGTCAACGAGAAACCCATTTCTTCATCCCTTCTGCCACAGATAGAGAGATTGACAGGAGTTCCGCCACAGATAGATTGGGGATTTTAAGATCAGAAATTTTCTTTAATACTCCTTCCACAGCATTAGGGTAGTATTTGGAGATTCCCCTCTCAAATTGAACTTTGGGCTGGGTGGAGGGAGGAAGATCAGGTGTAATAGGTGATTGAAGAGGATCTGAGAGTTGGGTAGGTTGAAGAGGGGGAGGATCAGTGTTGTCCTGGAACCTTTCCATAAGCGGTTCCCTTTCTACTTCCATGCCTTCCACATCAGAGGAAGGAGGCTCAGGTGAAGATTGGCGTTTAACGGTTTTTTGCAGAATGGAGGATGGAACAGGAGGAGACTTATGAGGTTTTGGTTCCTCATGGTGTTTCCTAGCTGGATTGGATTGATAGGTGCCAGGGAAGCTGGAAGAAGTGATAGCTGGAGGATACCAAGGTTGCAGAGTTCAACATGATGATCAAAAATCCACAGAGACCAAGGATGCCTTCTTAGGGGTTGGTGGTTGGTATGAGGCCACCACATGACGGATTGGTCAAGACAAATCAAAAGGGATCAAAGCACCATTAGGAAGGAAAAAATTATTTCCCTTCTGCTCTACTAACTTCTCCTCCTTGTCCTTCTGGAGTTCAGGACATCCACCAGTACCATGGCCTTCCCTATGGCAATAATGACAAACTATAGTAGACTTAGGAACAGAATTAGCAGGTTTAGGAGTGGCTAAAGAGGATATTTTCTGATCTATTTTATTCTCAAATGCCTGAAGTAATTTAGTGATCTCATCTATAGTAGGTGTCTCCCGGTGAGTCTGAGGATTGGGTTTAGGTCTGCGATTGGCTTCCATTTTATTCATGATTTTGATAGATGCTTGAAAAGAGGGGGCAAGGACTGGTTCAGTGATTTTAGGTTTTTCAAAGGTGAGAACTGTTTGACCTTTCATCACTTTATCCACAGTATTCCTAAGAACCATGAAAGCAGGGAGCTTGAATTGATTGTCTCTTGTTGTGATCATGGATCCAGATTTCACCAATTCATCCTTAATTCTTTCCTGCACTCCTGGAGAGAAAGACTGAAAAAATTGCACTCAAATTTTGTCCAACGTATCAATGTGATTGTTCCAGATAAGATAGGACTGGATAGGGTCCCAAGATTTTCTGAAAGTCTGATAGTCAGAGGCTGAGGAGATACCATCATTGGAGATCCATTGAGAAACCAGGGCATCCAAGTCTTGCAAAGTAAATCTGGCTACATCTATTTTTCCCCAATAGGCTAACATAGCCTCCTTCAGGAGCCGCCAGTTGTGAGTTTCAAATCCCTCAAACAATTTGATAACCTCCATAACTTTGTCAGAAGAGATAAAAAACCGTAACTGATAAGCCATATCATATTCACTGGCACCATCCACTTCCACAGCCATCTCATAGGAGTCCAGGAATCGTTCAACATTGGTCACATTGAAGCCCAAATTTTTGTTCTGAGGTTTGATTTTGACCATCTTGGCCCAAACAGATAAAGAGGATCCAGCAGATTCCATGTTGAAGGGTTCCTAAGAGATCCAAACAAGCAGAGTTCCAAGGTGGCTCACAAGTGTGGCAAGAGTAGAGTTTCACAAAAACAACAAGGATCTTGCCCAGGCGGTGCACAATTGGGAGGACTTACTTCTAGACCAAGCTGCCTCCACGGATCAGAAAAAAAAAGGAACAAAAAGAAAAGAAAAAAATCGGATCGGATTTCGGAGTTGATTCTTCAAGTTGGGACTGTAAATCCCAAGGTTGCTGGTTCAATCCCGGCCCGGGGGACCAAATGTAAGACTCCAAACGGTGCTAGGCTGTGGCAGTTCTGCGGAGGGGAAAGTTGCTGTTTAGGCTGCCCTCCTGAGTGTTACAAAAATATTTAAATGTAACCAAGATCAAGGTCCAGAACCTGGTAAATGAGGAATCAAGGAGTAGAGGATAAGGATGATAATAGTTTGGTAGCGATGGAACAGCACTATCTGAGACAAGATTATGCAGGGAAAAACTTGAACAAAAGAAGTTAAAGTCCCCTTAGAGTTCAAAGAACAAAAGCTGTTGTATGTAAACAACGCCCACATGCTAATAACTCTGGTCCTCAGCAGAAGATTGGGGATGATCAACTCAAACCCAAGCAACCTCCAGGTTATCAATGAACCTACCCAACTCTCCGCAATCAAGCGCTTGAAGGGTACCAGACAACTGTGGGTGGCTGTACAGTACAAAGCACAATGTTCAAGAAGCTCTAAAGCAAACAGTAACTGATTTGAAGCAAGGATAACCTCAACACTTCTCAAGGGACTCAAGAGTAGGCTGGCAGAATGTAACTCCAAAGAAGCTAAGGGGAGGTATAAAACTCCAGGTCTTAAGCTTAATAAGACCTCTTCAATCAATTGTGATTGGCTCCAGAAAGGTGATCAGGGATCAGGACCAGTATGGTCAGAGAAAGGGATCAAGGAGTGGTATTACACACTCAAAAATTCCAACAGACAGAATTTTTCTTCAACCAGCAAGGCTATTGGTTGGTGATAAGGATCAGGGATCAAGGGTTGAGTATGGAGGCTCAAGGATCAAAGGTGTGCTGATTTCATGCTGGATCATTCCATGCTCCAATGGTTTCATGTTCCCCCGGTGATTTCCAATGATGATCAAAAAGGCAGGGGAGAGCCCCTCCTTATATGGGCAGGAGGCCCTGTTAGACTATATACAACGGATTCTACAAATAGAGCGGAAAAGGGAAGGCAACCATGTGGTCACTCGCGTCCGTCTGTGGATGGGCGCGCGTAACAATACCAGAGTCACCCACCCCTCGTTTGAAGGCGGAAGCGGGTGGGAGAGAGAAATGACCCAAACCGCCGCGGATGTCCGCAGGCGGTCGTTGGCACTCTTCCAAAGGCGGAAGCGGGTGGGAGAGTCCCAGGAAAGGTGACGGATGAAGTCCATGAGTGCGCAGATGGGCGGATAGGAGATTGGTTTGAGAAAGTTGAGTAAATCCTGACGGCCTTGAGATCCACGACTGATAGATCAAGTGCCATGGGAGGTTTGACGGATCCAAGGATTTGCCAAATGCTTGGGGGTGCGGTCGGGATGGATTCAGTAAATCATGGATGAGTGCCGCGCAACGGTAGCAATGAGGAGAGTGGGACGCGCAACGACAAAGATGAAGACACGCAACAACAAAGATGAGGATGTGCTATGACAACGGCGGAGATGACAAGCAACACGGATAAAGGACGCGCGACGCGTGTGGATGAAAGGAGAGAGGCGCGGCGCAGTGCGGCGCGCGACACGGATAATGGAAGCGCAGCGCGCGCGGGTAAAGGACGGTTTGGATGAGCCTGAGGATAAGTTGTTCAGCCGGAAGGTACGTTTGCACAACAGTTTATGGATTGAGGTCTTAAGGCGGCCAGGGTGTCCAGGATGGGGCACCACACCGGGGAACCTTGGATTAAACCAGTAGCATAGCATGTTTTGCCTGAAGTATAACTTTTACTGGCAGAAGGTTTTAGAGTCAGGGCCTTGGCCTCAGAGATGTGGTGAATCTTCATGTTGGGATTCCATTTTTGAGGTAAGTTAGAATCCTCATTGACGGAATTTATGTCCAGAGAAGGCTCAATAATACCTTCAATAACAACGATGGGGTTAGTGATCATTAGATCACAATCAGAGAGTGACCCATCAGTATCATCAAGGTGAGGGTCAGGATTGTCATACTCTTCTCCTTCAATAAGATTAATCCTTTTCCTAGGTAGAGGACAATCAGGTTTTACGTGTCCTGTTTGGTTACAGTTCCAAAATACTTTTCCCTTTGATTCTGGAGTCTTCTTGACTTCCAAGGTAGATGGATTAGTAGCAGGGGATTCTTTAGTTTATAAATATAAAGCTTCCTTTGATAAATCTTCCACTCCTTATTTTGTCTTAATAAAGAATCAAAATTGATAATTCTTTCAAGCTCAAATTCTTTGTACTTTATAACCTGCTGTTTATAATAAAGCAATTTCTCCTGTTGTTACTCAGGAGTTATAATAACAGGGACAAAGTTACGGATTTTTTCTTCTTTTTTCTTTTTAAGAAGGTTCAAATAATAATTGATCAATTCTCCGTTGGTCTTAAGATCCACTAGAGAAACAAATGATCAAAAATATATGTTATAAGCATGTTAACTTATTTTAAAAAATAAATAGACTGGTCCAAGGAATAAATAATTAAAAATTAATTATTTAAGGATATTTCCCGGCCAGAACCCCAGTTTTCAGCTCTCTGATACCAGGAACCTTGCAGTCCTTTAGCTACAGAGAGTGATAAAAATTCTGGAATAATAATAATTATTATTATTCCAATGATAAACACTTAGAAGCTCAAATAAATGATATAATAAGAGCATTTGCAAGGTTTAATTGGTTTGGTAATAAAATGGTTTTCAATATAATATAAAAGAGGGGCCACAGTATTATACTACTGGGGATCTTTACAGACCAGCAACCTCTCTTCAAGGGGCCTCCTTAGGCAGTTTAAGAACCTTGGAATAAAGATGGGTGCCTTAGAAAGGACTTATTCTACTAATTGCCGGGCTTAAAAGCACTAATGGCCAAGACCGGAAGGGTAACACTCACTCTGGGCACTTTACCACAAGAATACTGGAATAATTGGAAGGGTTTCAGAGCAGATGGGGTAGATTTCTTGACTAAACTTCAATGGTTGATTGGTTCATAAGGGTAAATAATACTACTACAGACTAAGTCATAAATAACTTGCTTATCTTCATATAAGAACTTGATTAAAAATGACACGGTGTCTGATTGATAATAAATAATTCCTGGAAACTGATGATGGAATAATGGATCAAAAGAGGTCTGTATAAATACCTTTTTTGGGTGATTTTGAGCTTCTCAGGGCACGTAGAGAGGGTTCTTCCTGTGGGATGAGGCTGGCAAGCCAGTCAGGGCAAGATTGGCACGTCCACTTGGTGCTGTCAATCAGCTGTCCTTAGATCTTCTGGATTTCTGTACTATTTTAGCCACAGGATCTGTTAATCTGTTATGGTGTAAATTTGATCATTCTGTACTCATCCTTCATTTGTACTATTGATATTGCTTTGAAGCGGAAAGATGTGGATGGTTAATAATTTTCTATTATATGCTGATCATGTAGATAATTTTTACTAATTTTTATGAACACTCCTTGTAGTGTTTTGTGGTCTTCAAAGATGAGGGTCAGTGATTTATGTGGTAATCCTTGATCTTTGATTTATTATTAAAAAATGTTTAAAACTTAATTTTCATTAATTTTATTTAAGTTTTGATCTTTTTAGATCATTAGTAATGCATATGTCAGTTTGTTACATATACTAGGCAACTCTAACTAGGTTGTAGCTCTTCTGAGCAGTATCTGGTTGTCAGATTAGGCACGACTGATCCAGACGCGGGGATTGGTTAGTACAGATGCGCGCGGGGTAGGATACGCTGGGTGCGTGGCAGAATCAGCTGCGCGCAGGTCTCTAGTACGCGGGAATCTGCTACTACTAGTACGTAGGGATATGTAATGATGCGGGGCTGCGCGCGGGAATTGTGGCATAACACGTTTCCGCAAATAACTCCTAAAATATACACAACACCTCAATTCTGAGTGAATTTTAGGTGTAAACCCTATACGTGGAAACATGTGTGAAATATTAGAATGGCCAAAAAGTGCCATGCTGGTGTTGTACTTTTTAGTACTTTTCTTTTTAATTATTTTAAAAATGTAAGGACTTGGAATTGAAGGGTGGGGTCAGTGAGTGACCCTACCTGATTTTGGGTGAGGAATCCATTTATGTAATAATATTTATGGATTTCTCACTCCTTATTTTTTTAATTGAGATATTCTTATTTTTCATAGTTTTGTAGGTTGCTCTGTACACAGTAGGAAGCTGACAACATGGGGGGGATGTAATGGGTGGGTGTGCCGCCTCCCCCCCTCTTTCCTACCTAGGTGACCAGCAGGGGTGGTCAAATCCCCCGCTGGTTGCCTGGGACGCAATTCGCCCCAGGAAGAACATCAAAACAGGTGGGCTGGAGGGGGATCAGGTCCCCCCCGCCCTTGGTGCCTCCCCCTTGGTAATGGGGGGGGGGGGGGAGCACCCTGCTTGCTTGGTGGGAGGGTGGTCAGATCCCCCCCACCACCTTGTTCCCTCCACCACCAACAGGTGGGAGGGTGACGAAGTCCCCCCCACCCTGGCCGGTTGCCACATGCAACAAACCACTGGATGGTCCTTGATGAGGGAGAGGACCAGCCATCCTCCCTCCCCCTTACAACCAAGCAAGGGGAGGGAGGGAGGCAGGGGCCGCCAGCCACCCCGGCGGCCGCAACCAGCGAAGTGGCGCAACCAGGGCTGCGGCCTTGCACACAGCGGGTGGGAGGACTCCAAACGTAGTCCTCTTCCCCGTACAATGGCCCCACGCAGGCCTTTGGGCACCGCAACAGGCCACAATGAGAAACAAGCGGCCCCTAGCCGGCCGCAACACGGGCGGTAGCCCCAATGGGCCGTCAAGGCCCAAGACCACAAAAAACACACTTTGGAGGGCCAGCCCGTCTGGCCAAGTGTGTCCAAAATAAACCCTGGGCCCAGTAATGCCCAAATAAGCCCATTGGGCTAAGGTGGCCCATCCAGCATGACGGGCCCTTCAAGGCCCATGTCCCAATGACTTGGAAAACATGTTTTGGTGCCCCAATGCCCAAAACCAATAACATCCGCATAGACCCACATGGCCCACGCTATGTCCAATGGGCCGTGGAGGCCCATTTGTGCATTGCATTTGGATTACACAATAATATGCACATTACCTGAGTGCATCGGTATTTTAACACTTCCAAACTTCGTTCTAAAAATCAAAAACAAAGAATAAATAAGGATACAAATATTACAACTTATTCAAATATGTTTTTTGTATGTTTCTACTTGATTTTCTTGGAGCAAAAAAAAACTAATTAAAAAGCTCTAAATTTTTCTCACAAAGGTTTTCCAATATTTGGAATCCTTGCTCAAAAATCTTTTCCAAAGTGGATCTAACCTGGGAGCTGGCCAATGATCAGACTTAAAATTGAATGTGACCATATTTTTGAAATATTCTAAAAGAATGAAGAAAATAGGACAAGATTTGGAATTTGGAGTTGGAGGGGAATTAAGAGGAAGATAAGTCCAAGGAATTAAAGAAGCAAACAGAACCACTGGAAACTTATCTGTTTCAGCCAGAAGGAAACCATGGCATGGGAATTTCATCCACATATTTATGGGAGCTGGGCCAGAAATGTGGTTAAGTTTCCTTCTTGCTTCTTGGAAAGTTTCACCCCAGATATCACACAGTAATCTTGTGTCCTTGAAGATTGGGTTTGAATAAAGCTCTTTCCCCATTTCTTTCCTTACTTAAATCCAGTCTTCTGAGTTCCTCCCCAAACAAATGGCTGCTGCTCTAAAGCCACAGTCCCCATCCCCTATAACATCTTTAACATGTGATATATGTGGAATTACTGTTTTTTTGGGGGGAAATAAACTCTTTGTATGGGAAATAAAACCAAAAATCAGAATTTTTAATAAAATAAAATATGTTCTAAAGATAAACCTCACTTCTTCAATTAAGACTTGGTCAAATATTCCAGAAGAAGAATACAATGATTTTCAGGAAACCTAGAGGAAAAATCCAAAAAAAAAAATAAAAACAGAAAAAAATAAAAAATGAGAAAATATCAAATGTGCTCACTTTCTTGCTCATTGTTGTTACTGTTTGTGTTAATATCTTCCTTCTAGGAGGATGGTAATAGGCATCACCATCTTTTTTGGATGCCTTTTTTCTCTTGAGTTTTGTACCAGGATTGTATTCAGGAGAAGCAACCCACTTATTCACAATGGTTCCAGAAATCTGATAAACGTTTGAGTGAGAAAATTAATGGAAAATAATATCCAAAAATCAACCAAAAATCAAAGCAAATGAAAGCTCACAATCTTAATAACATCCAAATCTGGCAGCTCTTCATATCAGGAATCTTCCTCTTCATCCAAATCTGGCACCTCTTCATCTTGTGAATATCCCTCTTCATTCAGAAATTCACCCTATGTTAAAAAAATGACAAGGACTCATTATTAAAAAAAAATCCATTGCAGAAGAAATAATGATAGACATAAAATTAGCTCTTCCCCTGATTCCTCCTTCTTTTTTCCCTTCCCCTTTGCCTTGATGGCCTTACACTTTCTTGAAAACTGAAAACATAGGAAGAAAATATTAATTATGAAAGTTGATATCTTTTTTTCCAAAGAATGGTGACTGACCTTGGTATTTGCTATGAATTTCTTCTTTGGCCTTCCTCTCCTCTTGGGTTCTTCTAAATATTAAAAACCAGATGAATCTATTTTACTTGAGGACTCAGAGATCTTCTTGAACTTATTGGCTGATCCTTTAGGTCTTCCTCTTACTTTGGATCTTTGAGTGGAATTGGACTCTTGAATCAGATTAAATTGACATTTTCCACTGCATAGCTTCTTGCTTTCACCCAGATTATATAGCTGTTCTCCAGATGGAAACTTTCTGAATTATTCAAAAATTTCAGTGAAATAAATGTTTCAATTACTTTCTCTTGTTGGAACTTCAAGATGTTCAGATTATTCAGTTGAATCAGGCTCCAGCGTTGACTGGAGAAAGCAAAATCAAACTCAATCAGGAAATTATTCATTTGAGCTTGAATCCAAAAAAATAAATAAATAAAATCACTGATAAGGGAGCTTTGACATTCCATTGAGGATTAAAATCTTCAAGTTGGATGATTTCACCCTTCCTGATAGCTAATTTGACTTTGTGAATACATGGTATACCCATGTAAGAAGAGTAATCAGAGTTTTTCCAATTGGTGGAAGATTCAGGAACTTAATGAAATTAATGAATGGTTTTGAGTTCAAAGTGGCTGATTTTTCCAGAATAATGATCCACACAGTGAGGCAAACCAATGAGATGCTTGAATTGTTTCTGATGAGCTTCAATGGCTCTCT